>CM002482.1:6731058-6749527 GCA_000325765.3 Leersia perrieri | reverse complement strand
CCCCTCGAGTGACCGGATCAAGAAATGCATGGCCGTGCTAGGTTAAGTGTTAGCCTATTTAAGGATTCGACTCACAGTGTCGGGAAAGAGAGGTCAGCTTGGAGCTAGACCAAATATCGCGAGGCAAAGGGAATAGCTTGTACATAATGTTATGGCGGTTCGTCTGATATGATCTTTACGTGCGCATAGGAGTTGACATGTCTTGCTAGAGGCCGCTATCAACTATTGGGATGAGTAGGAGTCCTTGGGCCATGTCTATATGTTCGTGAACCCATAGGGTCGCAAGCTTAAGGGGCTGGAGGCCTAATTCGGATAGGATCCGAATTAGAGAAGGCTTAGGGTTCCTAATGGGCCTCTGATTCGGAAGCCCATTAGAACGCCTATTTAATTATGGGTGGACACGCGGATTAGGGTTACCCCCTTCGGCAGCCGCTATTCACCCACGCCCACATACGCCTTCGTCGTTCCCCCGGACCTAGCAGTCCGGGGCGCGACCGTTCTCCTCCCTGTACGTGTGGATACCTCGGAAGTGCTGCATCTGGAGGACTAGGGCGAACCGCACGCGAGCTGATCGAGGAGGAGACATTGATCAACTGCATAGCACTGCAACCACGACGCGTTCGTCTACGTCGAGACGGTTCCGCATGTTCTATGCGTCTAGTGCTAATCCGTGATCTTTACCAGCAGTTAGTTCCTGGTTTATGGGGTAGAAAATTTTGAATTGTGCTAGCGTTGCCTCCCCATAACCCTGCACTAGCTGCACCCGGGCTGGATGAATTCGCACAAATTTGGAAAATTTGGACACCATCGAAATGGAGAAATTTCGAAAAATTCGGAAAATTCGGTCAAAAATTGACCGAATCAGATGAATTTTTGAACAAAATTCATAAAAAAGATGTCAATGAAGTAGAATCATACAAGCATCAAATAAAAATGATAATTAAGCATTGTTCATCAACATTGAAACATTATCAACAACAATGGGCAAAACGAACTCATCACTACACATCAGAGGGGAAAAATGATCAATACGTACTCACTAAAAAAAATCAAATCATCAGTATAAATGCTTGTACGTGCTAGGGCTTCATTTGTACTCGTAGTACTGCTGTTGCCATTTCTACATAATGTACAAAGCCACTGCCAGAGGAGACCACCATCAGGAATTGAGAAGGGGAAAGAGGATTAGGGGTTCAGCCGCTCAGGGAGATAATGGTGGAGGGCAACAGGGGAGATGGAGCAAAGCAGCACGATGGAGTGGTGCTGCTCCGCTGCCGGCTTGAAGACTTGCTTCTCTCCTGTCATGGCTTGGTGTTGGAGCAAGCTCAGCCACCACCCAGAACTGTACAAGGAGGTAGAGAATGAACGGGTAGGGTTTCAGGGTGGAGTTTGCCCTTTTATAGCAAGATGGGGTTCTTGTGGGCTTCCCTCTATGTTGGGCTGGGCTGAAAATTCAAATAGGGCTGAATATTTTTGGCCGGTTAATTGTTGTCTCGGGCTGGACCGAAATGGACGAATTTCGGTGAAATTCGGCCTACTCGGTCCGAATCCCAGAACCTGCGCGCCACACGATGCCGCCGCAGCGCGTGCACCACCGAAGCACGCTGCCCGCGCGCGCCACCGCCCCGAACAACTGTATTCCTCTACCCGGCAACCCTATGCCTGACACCCCGGCCAAACATTCCTAACCCACCTAGGGACTTTGCGCATCGGCCAATTTGGTCGGGAAGCCACCGGCGAGCTCTCTCTCGCCGACGCCCATTCTTCCGCCGCCGTTCAATCCCCGCTACCGCTGGCCGCCGTCGCCAAGCGACTCCGGGCCCCGCGCTGCACCCGGAGTTCTGTGTCCTGGGGATCCCCTCTACGAGGCGGAACTCCCCGGCCACCCCGCCGTCTCCGACGAGCTCTGCCTCGCCGGCACGCCTCGCACCCCGAAGCCCTTCGCTGCCTGTTGACACCAGAATTTGGATTTGGCCTAGAATGAGACGATTACTGTAGCAAACGGTCACTGTAGAAATCAGAAAACTATAGCAGAAGGGTACTGTTCACATGAGATGAAGACCAAATCCAAGAAGGAATCGTGAAGACCACGTATGACAGTTTAATTCTATCTATTAATTATACATTTTAAAATATCCTTATGTAATTAGGAAGGTTTGTTAGTTTCCTATTCCTAGCCGATTAGGTCTTATATGTTTCCTTTTCTTGTTAGGAAAGTTTTGTCTAGTATTCTATTAAGACTCAATAAGACCCAAGGGTATAAATTGTGTACCAGGGGTCCATGTAATATTCAGCTCTACAATCAATACAACTATTTCGGCGCATCGCCACCCTATTTCGCTGGGTTTACAACCTACTCGACGGGTTCACGATTGTTCTATCGGGGCTAGATAGGTTCGCTTTAGAACCTTTGTAAGATCAGTCGAGTTCGGGGTCTTGCTACCAAGTTGGGTTGCATCGGTTAGGTCCGACCTCCGGCGAAGAAGTTCCGTCGATGGTGTTTGTATTGGGGACGATTGATATTTTCTCGGTTAGGTCCGATATATTGATCCAACTGACGCTGGCGTTGCGTATCTTGATATCTCGATTCTATTTCTAATTGCATTGTGTTTAGAGACGCATCGGTTTAGTCAGAACTGTCTCGGTTAGGTCTGATCTTCTGTCTTAGCTGATATTTCTCTACAATCATAATGCTGTTCTAAATAGACTTGTTACATCCATAACTACATATTCTGCCAGTCGATATACTTAGATCGGTTAGCAATAGTCTTGGCGCAAGCTGTCTCGACCCCGCTCGATCCTTCGGGCTAAGACTAGAGCTGATCAGTTTAGGTGTATCGGCTATCGGCGTGTGTAGTTTTATCGGAGGGTTCGCCATTGAGTTATCCTATGATTAGATCTAAGTCTTGTATCAGCTTCTCATACCATATCTTTTATTTCACAGATACTATTATTGATCTCGCTTATCTATTTGATTACTTGGATCTATGACTAACATACAGCCGATTGCCATCAACGATCTACCTACAATCGGCTACAACAAGCGCATCGTCATCGGCTGTTCAGCCGATCAACTCCTTCATCGCCATCAACATCAGTTGGAGGCGCTTCATCCTATCGGCTCGATAGCCGATCAGCTTCACGGAGATCAACATACAACATCTTGTCAGTTGCAGGATCAAACTGACTGGCACGCCCGCATCCTCAACGTTTAGGACCTGCACTGGAGCTAAGCAGATCTCCCAGGGCTTCGTGTTTGCACGAAAGGACTCCATCGGTCAATGTACCCAACGACAACTCCCGATAGGCCGGTGGCAGAATTTTGCGTCAACAGCTTCCTGACGATCAACATACAACCATCTTGTCAGTTGCCGGATCAAATTGACTGGCACGCCCGCATCCTCAAGATTTAGGACCTGCATTGGAGCTAAGCAGATCTCCCAGGCCTTCGTGTTTGTGCGCAAAGGACTCCATCGGCCAATACGCCCGACGACAACTCCCGATAGGCCGGTGGCGAAAATTTGCGTCAACAGCCCACCTCTAGTGCATGCGTCTTGCACGGTTACCGCAGTATCAACGCGGACAGGGCCACGCCCGCTCTGATTGCGCGCGTTACCCCATGAGTCGTATTTACTATGTGTGGCACCCATCTGTCACAAGAAGACGCCTCGGCTTCGTGCGTCGTCCCAGGAGCCACATTTATCACGAGTGCGGCCCATATTAGGGCCTATTTGTTTCAAAGGAATTGCAAAGGAAAAGCATAGGAATAGAAATCGATGCTAAACTTCCATTCGTTTCATAGGAATATACCAAAGGAAAACCATAGGAAAATTTCCTACTCCTCTATTTTTGGAGGAAAAACATAGGAAAAAATAATCCACTCCAACCTCATGTTTTCAATCCTTTGGTTGGTTTGCACAACAACCATAGGAAAAATTCCTGTGGTTTTCAATCCATAGGATTGCACATGCATTCCTGTAATATTACTACGTTTTTCCTATTCCTGTGTTTTAAAAATCCCGTGAAACGAATAAGCCCTTAGCAAGGAGACGTTTCGGCTTCGCCCAAATCCTGGTCAAAGGAAGAAACATGTCCATAATCTCTGCAACCCCGAATTTCATGGAACACGTGCCGCACGCAGTAAATCGTTCCGCCATCCAACCAAATGGCACGCTTCGTGTCCGGGGAGGAAGGGCCCAGAAAGCATCAAGTAAAAACCAGAACGCTAATATCCATCGGTTGATGGGCCTTAATAATGAAAGACCGGGACCCATGCACCGATGGCTAAGAAGAGTGGTGTCAACCCTAGTCCATTTGCAAGAGGCATAGCCCAGGGCTAACGTCAGGGGCTATTGTCGGTGATATGGGCCCAAGGGTACCCCGTGGAAGGGGAACAAGCCGCCCTGAATCCAAGTGGCACGCCCCGAAGGGGGCCGGGTCCAAGGCTGGTGCGGCGGCTTTTTGTAGGAGACGGCGGTTGGGCCGCCCCGACCCCCTCCACATAGAGAGCACATGTGGGATGTGCGTGAGAGATGTGTGCGCCCTACACCCACCTACCACATTTAATGAAGCTCTAAAGCGTTTTCTGCTCCCACCTACCGCATTCAACACTGTGGGCACACGCAGGGGCACAGCTTTTTCCTCAACCGATGGATGCGTCAGCGGAAAGAGCCTTGAAGGCACTATGCGGCGTGCGCCCACCCTTGTCAGGGGTGTGTCTCGCCTGTCCTTTGCGTCCCATCGCCATTAATGGGTGGCTTTTCGCCGCGTCTTGGGTCAAAGGCCGGTGGGTTTTCCGCCATTTGAACCAGCGAGATTCCCACTTCCAGGTGGGACCAGGGGTGGGCTGGGCCCTCAAGGTTCTTTCCCACCCGATGGAAAGTCGTCACCATCAGGGAAGGATGACGACCGATACAGGAAGAGGATATGGGCGCATACCTGCCCCACGAACTATGACAGGATGGGACATTGTGGACACCCCGAGTATTATACCATCCAGTGTCAAACGCGACCACCACGTACTATCGGAAGAGTGGGATCTGTACACGCATAAATAGCCACTCATCTTCAATATGTCCATGATTACAGTTGACACCTTCTGCTATAATAACCGGAATGTTGAGTAGTGGACGCAAGAGATAACCAATAGGATAGCCACACTAGTCATCTTCGTCATTTGCTCGTCAAACCACTCGAAGGCGGCGACCAAGAACATACCCCGGAGACTCGATCTCAACAAAGGCTATCCTGCAATTGTCTCAACTCTCAAGCGATCAAAACCCCTTACTCATGCTTAGCTAGTCCCTAGGAATGCGACTGGCCTCGCACTTTCATCACAAGCAACTAGAATACATCGCAAGTGCTTAAACTTGGATAAAAGGACAACAAGGTACATATTACATAAAAGGGTTCATAAACCCGACATACAACACACAACTAGCAGCGGAAGTCTTAATAAGATACATATAACCACAAAGTAAAACCGGTGGTGCCAAACCCCACTAGGGCAACCGATCGGGCAAGAGCTAAGCTAAAAGAGAGAAAGATTGCTGTTGGTATTTCTTATCGTCAACCTTGGAAACATAATTCCCAATGTCAGCGACTAGAAATAACAATGGGTAATCTATGGTTTCACAGAATAATTCCGCAAGTGCACGGATGTACCATTGTAGCATTTCACCTGGGAGTATTCCTAGGTATCGTATTTATTTAATCCCAAGGGAAGATTTGTAAGAGCTAACCATTCTAATAAATTACATACACATATATACGTCATAGTTCTAAACAGGGGTAAGATATTATCTTGGGTAGATTGACACAAGCGAAGGACTAAGCTAATCTCTATGATTACTAAATTAGTCTAAGTAAGAGTAGTCATGGAATATTCTATTTCTATACTTCTAATCATACAACACCCTAGTATCTTCTAACTAGCATACAACAATGTAGTGTACCCTCCTTACAATGCAGTTATAACTACGCCGGAACCTAGCTATGCCCTCCCGGTGCTTCGCAAAATTACCCCGGACTGCCGAGTTACTTACGACAGCCTGTCATAACCATCCAATCGAAGTTAGATGCGAAGGTGCATCTAACCCTAGGAATTTATATGTAGGAAAATATACTGTGGGGGAGACACCCGTACTGAGCTGTCACTATCAGCGGCCCGCAAACACACCCAGAGTATATTCGCCCAAATAATGGTAAGATCCAGCCTAGGCACCATGCCTAAACCATCACTCCCTACTCTACAACCTTGCAATTGAAGTAGAGTATCTAAGTTCCAGATTAATATTACTTGGCACAGCCTAAGTTGAACACTAACCCAGTTGTTAGACATTATACCCGCACCAATGCAAATCCCAGATAATGTAACTACACTGGCTATACTAATCATATAAATGCTAAAGTGGGCAAGTCTAGTCTATGATTGGACTACACTACCATAATTGTATAAAGAAGAATGATTATATTAAAGCAATAGAAGTCTTACAAAAGAAATAGAAAACAAAGTAGAAACTTTACTTGAATTTTTCCGAAGTCTTCCTTGAATAAGAACTATTCTAATTCTACTTCTACTAGACTAATACTTCAAGTAGAGAAGGCTTGATTCCATGCTTTGGTGTGTGTTGGAGAAGAGAGTGAGGCCTCTTTTTATAGAGCTTAATGGCGGCATTTTCCCATGGGAAATGACCACCATGCCCTTCACAACCGCCATCAAGAGCCAATCGGGAGATGCCACGTGCAAGGTCGGTGGGAGAGGCGGTGCCTCTGGTTCGGCCAAACTGCCTGGTTCGGCCGAACCGGGCCAGCCTCCCACCGACTTCTCCCTTCTCTAGTACATTGGCAGGTGGGCCCTTATGACGGTTATGGGTGTAATGACGGTTACTTCAGCCGGTAACTCTGTCAGTGGGCCCTCTTATTCCTTGGGAGTGAGGTTTTCTCTATTTTTGTATAATTTCTCTACAAGCAAATATTATCCAAGTACAAGTGGAAATAGATTATTCTGAAATAAATATGCATTGCAAGCATACCCATCTCTCCATTATTTTAGTTAAATTGACGGTCGAAACGTTGCAATAACGACCATTAACAAAACCCCCAAGCTTGAACCTTTGCTCGTCCCGAGTAAAGGAAAGAACAAAAATTTAAACTTGGTTGTTGATCAGGAGTTGCTACAATGTCATATATCTCAGATCTACTGGTGCATAGTGTAATACTCTCTACAACTTAAGCAAGCTAGCACATTCTATGTCCATGTACTTGTGTTCATGAAAATAGCACATACCTTTGCCTTGTCTTCAGTGGTTGAGAGATAGAACGGCTTGTAGAGCGCTATTCACCTGCCCTAGTTCAACTTTTATTCTGGAGTGTTTGAAAGATTTTGAAAATGAAAACAAGTTCCTCAAGTGATCTCTCGGCACTCAAATGTGTATAAATTCCTCACCAAAAGATTGACTCTTTAATTCATACACTAAAGGTTTATATGTGGAGTTTGGTAGGGATCAAATGAGGCATACTTGTATTCACATTTATTACTAAGTCAAAAACTATGACTAAATCAAATAGTAAATCATACTCAAGATCAAGATCTTGCAAAGTGTGTGGAGTATGAAGTGGATGTGGATGTGGAATTTATTTGGCTCCTTTTTGAGGGATATGTCTCTTTCTCCTTTTTAAAAGCCTTTTTGCGAGGGAGTATTTTTGGCCACATTGTTTTATTTGGGATATTTTTGGAAGAGTAATTTATTTGGCTCCTTTTTGAGGGATATGTCTTGATTTTTGACAATGGGCTACCCTCCTCTTTTTGGCTTTGGATTTTTGTGGAGAAAGAGCATATGGATAGATATTTTTGTGGAGCTTTATTTGGTGGAATGGAATATGGTGGTATGGGATGGATGCTTCCTTCTGGTGTAAAAGTCTAGCATGTGCAAGTGGGTGATCTTGATCAAAGTACAATTAACCAAAATGTATATGGTTTATCATGAAGAACATTTTTGGCTATGGTGGGCATTTATATCAAATGAGGAACTTTTCATTTTAATTTTGAAAAAGAAATCATCCGGAATTTAAGCTAAACGTTGAGCAAGATCATAACAACTTTATTTACCATATCATATCTCACAACAACTTAGACTTAGCATTGGTTAGTTACTAAAACATTTACCACAAGTCTAGGCATTAAATGGCTTTCTTACTTAAAGTCTAAGAGATTATTCTACTATGAACCCATATATAAAAGATATATAAACAATGCAACTTTTCATCATTTCAACATGGAGAGATTAGGACGTCTTACCTAGCATATGGAAATCTATCCTATCTTTTTGGTATTTTCTATTTTGCAAGTTTTTATGTTGTTTTTTATTTTTAAATGCAGTGCAAAAAGTAAACATGCAAATGCAGATGATACAAGTTACCTTGGTGGGGGGAGAGGCATCTCCCCCAAGCTTGTTTTTCGCTCAAGGACCCTGGTATGGGTTTAATCCCTGGAAGCGAAAGTAAGCCTGCAAGTCGGCCTGCTGTTGCTGCATCATGTTGTTGATGTTGGAGAACTGAGCATCAGCATGCTATTGCCATTCTTGCGTCTGTGCCATGTGTTCCACAAGGTGCCGGTTCACTTCCTCCGTCTGCAGTTCAATCGTGTCCATTCTTCGTTTGAGATCTCCCAAATCTCCGTGACGGGAGGTGGAGTGTCCGTGGAGAATATGGCTACCGGGTATCTACTCGGACCATCGTCAGCCCACGAAGAAGGGGTGTTCTAGAAGATTGATAGAAGGAAAGCAAAGAGGCCCGGCCCATCAATGCCTTGACTCCCACGACGCAATCTAAGAGATAAGGCATATCCCAAGTCGTATGTAACTCGGTGTTTATATATGTAAAGAGATAAATCACCTGGTTGGGCCTTGCCTTGTATTCCATGGCAGTCGGCCGGGTAGATATTGTAACAAATAAGGAAACCCTAAGCCGTCTATGGCTAAGATTCCTAGATGACTCGGCCTACTCTCCCTATATAAAGAGATGTCGAGGACGTCGAAACACACCACCATATACACCATATTCAACCATACAAACTCGACGGAATACCTCCTCCGGACTGGATTATGGTTATTACTCCATTGGAGGGCCTGAACCAGTATAAATCCTTGTGTTCCGTCACCATCTAGCTTTCGAGTTCGTGCGTAGCCCCATATAGTTTATTGCTGGTCCAAAACACTGACAATTGGCGCGCCAGGTAGGGGTCTTCGTCGGATTTCTCAACGAAAAGCTAGATGGCATCTTCGTCAACACCCACACTCGCCGGATCGATCGTCCCACGAGGGATGGAACTCCGATTTGGCTCCTTCAGCTTCGTCGCCGACTCTAATGGAGAACTCAGCACTCGAGCGGAGGAGATCAATCCATCTGATGCCTTTACCCTTCCAATGGGTCTTCCCAACATCCCTGAGTAGACGACTCACCTCTTGAGTCGCATGATTTCTCAAGTCGACGATGGCACCATCAAGATTACGGCATGCTACCAGCCCATGCCGAAGAAGCAGAGTCGATCTGCTAGGCATCGTGCATCACGCAGATCGAGAAGCAAGACGATGGAGATCGAGACGCCGGAACCAGAATCGACTCCGACTCAACCTCTGGATCCAACACCCAAGATGACTCCGACTCCGACTGTTGGCCTAGAGTCGACTCCGACTCAGCCTCAGCAACATGGGTCTACATCAACTCGGATTCAGTCTCCCGAGATTACTCCAACCCAGACGCCTCAGAGTCCGGTCTTCAACACTACCAACCACCCTGGAGCGTATCGCCTTTATGGCGAGTTAGCTAGGAGCCGGGAGAATCTTTCGGTAGATTCACTTGGCGCTTTCTACAAGCACTCGATCAAGTCGAACCTATTTCAGACCAGCTAGCCTTGTCCATCTTCTATCATGGCCTCAGAAATCATGATATGATCTGACTGTGGTAACGTTACAAGCCCAAAAACATCAACCAAGAGTTGGCCCAACTACTCCAAGAGGTTGAGGAGCCTTTTCATGTTTACCTTCGACGCTTCAACGCAATCATGGAGGACAAGCCGGCTGTAACCAACAACGAGGCCATGGAGGCATTCTTCAGAGGATACAGAGATCTGGAGTTCAAGGAGGACTGGTACAAGAAGCCACTAGCATCACTCGAAGCGATGCTCTTTAGAGCAGATCTCTACGCCTATTTTACCAATGGTCAGATGCGCGAGATCCGAGTGATGATGACTTAGATTCTGGGAACTCGATGGCATACAGAGAAGGAGAGGAACACCAAGTAGCTTTCCTCAACGAATCAATCTACCTCGACAACCTCGAGCAGAGTAGTTCTGACAGCTTTTCCCCGTTACACGGGATTTTCATGGCTGAAGTCACATATGTACCACTAACTGCTGAACAACCCGCCCAACGAATAGCGGTCATCGAACGGCAAGCTCGCGACATCGAGCAAGCATAGCGGCAGCTCAAAGAGGCAAGGGTTGAGGATGAACGACGACAGAAAGAGCTCGAAGAAGTAGAAGCCCGACGACTTCGTGAGGAGGAAATGCGTGCCCGTGAAGACGCGACCCGACGACTCACTAGCTTAGGCAGGCGAGTGTAGCAGCGACTCAGCACGATTCATGAGGGGGAACAAGTCTTCACTACTCCCCAACAGAATATAGTAGCCGTCCAAACACTGTTGACTACCCTCATGGAAGACATACCAGCCCGGCGTCCCTTACCCCATAGCTAACAAATGCCCGAGCTCTCGTTTCGGCAATAGGGGTTCAACATCACAATCAGGCAGTTGCCGAGTCAACCTCGAAGACAACTCCACCCTCATGACGCCAAGAGCCCTCTAAATCATCACTCGGTCGAGCATCTACATCACCGAGTTACTCAGTCACCACCCCAAGTCGAAGAGCAGAGCGAGAAAGGAATCTCATGATACTTGAAGAAGAACAGCGAAGGAACGATGAGGAGCGGCGCCGATTGGATCTAAAACGCGAGAGGTTACGGCAAGACCGTGACCGCTATCTTCGCCAGCCCCACTCAGACGCCCGTGATCTCATTCACCACGACCTCCGCAACGTCATGAACAACAAGAGACGCGAGCGACAAGAGTCAGATCAACGGTGGGATGAACACCATCGCCGACAACTCGACATCTCGCCTCCTAGGCGCGATAATTTTGATGAAGGCATCCTAGCCTTCACCTCTGATCTCCGACAAGTCGCATGGTCTGCAGGATTCAAGCCCACATGGATCGAGAAGTATGACGGCAAAACCGACCCCAGCACTTGTTTAACCGTCTATACCCTGGCGATACGATCTGCAGGAGGAGACAGCAGAGTGATGGCTAATTATCTCCCAATAGCGTTATCAGACTCAGCCCGCAATTGGCTCACTGGTTTACCTTGTAGATCAGTCGGATCTTGGATCGAGTTACGGAAGCTCTTCATTGCCAATTTCCGGGGTACTTACGAGCACCCTGGGGATCAATATGATCTTTTGCAACTCCAGCAGAGGCCCAACGAGTCCCTTAAAGACTACATCAAAAGGTTCTCAGAAGCCAGGAACAAGATCCCCGACGTCAAGGATGACATCATCATCGCATCTTTCAGGAAAGGGGTCAGAGACGTGGAGTTCATCCACAAGTTCACTCGCAGGCCACCCCACACCGTTAGCTGACTGTTTGAGATGGCTAATAAGTATGCAGCATCAGCCAAAGCCGTCCGAGCAGTCCGCGTTTGCACCGAGAGAAAAGGAGGAAAAATCCTCTAAGGACCACAAGGATGCTAATCGTTCATCAGAGCGAAAGCGTCGCCCTGAGGAACTTGTAGCCGTTACTGATCGTTTTAGTCACCAGCGCCGTTTCAAGATCTCAGATTATGAGCAAGTATTGGCCGAGAAGTGTCCCTACCATCCGAATGGTAACCACTCGGCGAAAGACTGCTACATGCTCAAGAAGTACATTGAGCAACAAGTCAAAGGGCTGAAGCCGTTGGATGCGCCAGAAGGTTCTGGAAGAGACAAGAGCAAGAAAAAGGATGAGGATGACGTGCCTCCTGGTTTCCAGCGATCTACTCAGCAACTCAACCACATTTTCGGCGGCCCTCAAGGCTACGAGCCCAAGCGCAAGCAGAAGCTTACGGATCGAGAAATCAACATGGCAGCCCCAAGTTTGCCTAACTACCTCCGTTGGTCAGAAGTCTCGATCACCTTTGATCGCACTGGCCACTCGGACCGAGTAGTTCACCTAGGACGATACCCGCTGGTTCTTGACCCAGTGGTGCTTGGGACTCGCTTCAAGCGCGTCCTCATTGATGGAGGCAGTGCGCTCAACATCATCTTCGCCAAGACCTTTGACGCCATGAAGATCCCAAGATCCGAGCTCAATCCGAGTTATGCCCCTTTTCATGGAGTCATCCCCGGGCTGTCGGCAACTCCACTCGGACAGATCTCGTTACCAGTCACGTTCGGCATGAAGGCCAATTTCAGAACAGAGAACATTAGCTTTGAAGTGGCAGATCTTGACACGGCCTACCATGCAATCCTTAGCCGCCCTGCGATGTACAAGTTCATGGTGATCCCGCATTACACCTATATCATGATGAAGATGCCGAGGCCACATGGAGTTATCTCTCTACATAGTGACGTATGCCAGACGTTCACCTGCGACAGAGAGAGCTGCGACATCGCCCAAGCACTAGATACCGCCAAGGAACGCAATGAGATTAGGCAGCAGGCGTCCGAAGTAGAAGAAGGCAAAGTGCCGAGTCCTAAGGCGTCGAAGATTGAAGTCGGCGAAGTTAGGACTAAGAGGATCCCTCTCACCCCAGATGACCCGACTAAAACGGTTGTCATTGGGGCTGATTTAGATTGTAAATAGGAAAGCGAGCTCGTCACCTTCCTTCAAAGAAATAAAGATATTTTTGCATGGAAACCATCTGATATGCCTGGAATCCCGCGGGAGGTGATCGAGCACACTTTGCAAGTAAAAGCTGATGCTAAACCAATCAAGCAGTGCTTGCGCCGATTTACTGCTGATAGAAGAGAATCTATTAAGGAGGAGATCAACAAGCTATTCACGGCTGGTTTCATCAAGGAGGTGCTTCATCCCGAGTGGCTGGCTAACCCAGTACTCGTGCAAAAGAAGACGGGACAGTGGAGAATGTGTGTTGATTACACGGACCTCAACAAGGCTTGCCCAAAGGATCCTTTTGGACTTCCACGTATTGATCAAGTGGTGGATTCGACTGCGGGATGCGACTTGTTGAGCTTTCTTGACTATTACTCTGGCTACCATCAAATCAGTTTGAAAGAGGAGGACCGCTTGAAAACCTCTTTCATAACTCCCTTTGGGGCTTATTGCTACATCACAATGCCGTTTGGGTTAAAGAACGCTGGAGCCACGTATCAACGTATGATACAAAAGTGCCTACAAACTCAGATCGGGCGTAACGTGGAAGCTTATGTTGACGACGTGGTCATCAAGACTCAGCAGAGGGACGACTTCATCGCCGACTTACAAGAAACGTTCAACAATATTCGAGCCTATAGGATAAAATTAAATCCTGAGAAGTGTGTTTTTGGAGTACCATCGGGAAAGTTACTCGGTTTTATGATCTCACGCAGAGGAATAGACACTAACCCTGACAAGATCAAGGTTATCCTAGATATGGAACCTCCAAGTGATCTGACTAAGGTACAGAAGTTGACTAGATGCATGGCTGCGCTCAGTCGTTTGATCTCTCGGCTGGGAGAATGTGGCATGCCCTTTTTCAAATTGTTGAAGAAAGACGACAAGTTTGAGTGGACTCCAGAAGCTCAGAAGGCGTTCGTTGACTTCAAACAATTTTTGACGATTGCCCCAACACTCGCCTCACCAATGCCACAAGAACCTTTACTGCTGTATATCTCGGCGACTCCATAAGTAGTCAGCTCAGTGCTAGTAGTTGAAAGGGACGAAGAAGGCAAGGCACACAAAGTGCAACAACCAATCTACTTCGTCAGCGAGGTATTGGCAGAGTCGAAAACTCAATACCCTCAGATCAAGAAGCTGTTATACGGAGTACTCATTACAGTACGCAAGTTGGTACATTACTTCTAGTCACACCTAGTTTCAATCATAACTTCTTTCCCCCTGGGGGATGTGTTACACAACCGCGAGGCAACTGGCCGTATTGCTAAATGGGCCATGGAATTGATGCCTTTTGACTTGATCTTTAAACCTAGGGTCTCGATTAAATCACAAGCCTTGGTTGATTTCGTCACCGAGTGGACTAAAGCCCAAACAACAACTTCACCTAAGGACATTGAGTACTGGACAATGTACTTAGATGGATCTTTACGTGTCTCTGGAGCAGGAGCTGGGGTAGTCCTTGTGTCCCCTAAGAAAGAGAGGTTCAGATATGTGTTGCAAATACTCATCAAGGCATCACATAATGCCGCCGAGTACGAAGCCTTGATCCATGGACTGCGACTAGCGGTATCTTTAAACATCAAGCGCCTTTTCGTATATGGCGATTCATTGCTGGTGATCAATCAAGTCATGAAGGAATGGAATTTCCAGGACGAGAACATGATGGCCTACTGCCAAGATGTGCGCCGACTGGAAGGAAAATTTGAAGGACTCGAGCTGAGTCATATTCTTCGTGACTACAACGAAACGGCTGACTACTTGGCTAATTTAGGATCTCGTCGACAAATAGTTCCTGACGACATATTCATCGAGTACCTCCATGAGCCAACTGTCAAGAAGAAAGAGCAGGTCATCGAGTCTTTGGAGTAGTCAGTTACCGAGCCTTCCAAAAATCCGACTACCGAGCAGCCAGGCCAATCAGTCGTAGCCTATCTTCAGGATGACTGGAGGAACCCAATTTTTTGTTTCCTATCAGAGGATGAGTTGCTAGCTGACAAGGCCGAAGTCGAAAACATTGAACGAAAGAGCAGGGTTTATACATGAAGAAGGCGGCTAATGTAGTGCTCATGAGGTGCATCTATATTGACGAAGGACGTTAGATACTACATGAGATTCACTCGGGTATATGCGGTAATCACGCCGGTGCAAAAACCATAGTGGGCAAAGCTTTTCGTCAAGGATTTTACTGGCCGACTGCTATTAATGATGCGGAGAAGGTTGTCAAAACTTGCGAGGACTGTCAGTTCTTCAGCCAGCAAATTCATGTTCCAGCTTAGGAACTCAAACAATACCATTATCTTGGCCCTTTGTAGTTTGGGGACTAGATTTAGTCGATCCCTTCAGAAAAGCCTCGGGTGGATTCACTCATCTTTTTATGGCAGTGGATAAGTTCACAAAGTGGATTGAAGCGAAACCAGTGCCTAAAATTACAGCCCAACGAGCAAAAGACTTCGTCCTCAATATTATCTACCGCTTTGGTATACCCAACAGGATAATAACTGACAACGGCACTCAGTTTACAAGTGACCTCTTTAAAGACTTCTGTGAAGTGTACGTGATCAAGATTTGTTTCGCTTCTATGGCACATCCGCATAGCAATGGGCAAGTTGAGCGAGCTAATGGCATGGTTCTTCAGGGCATCAAGCCTAGAATCTTCAATCGACTCAAGCCTTACGCGGGCAAGTGGGTGTAGGAGTTGCCATCTGTTTTATGGTCCCTACGAACTACACCAAGTCGAGCAACAGGATGCACGTCGTTTTTCCTTGTCTATGGCTCTGAAGCTGTGTTGCCGACTGAAGTTGGTTACAAGTCTCTATGAGTTCAAGCATATGATGAGTCCAGCTCCGAAGAAGGCAGACTAGATGATGTTGACCGACTGGAGGAAGCACGCGATATCACAGTACTTCAGTCGGCTAAGTACCAACAAGGTACGTGGTCGAGCTTTTCTGGTATGTGATCTAGTCTTGAGAAAAATTCAAACTACCCAGAATAGACATAAGCTATCTCCGATCTGGGAGGGCCCGTTCATCATTGCTGAAGTAACAAGGCCGGGTGCTTATCAACTCCAACGCGAGGATGGATCTCTGGTGGACAACTCTTGGAATATAGAGCAGCTACGTCCCTTCTACACTTAGCCCTTCTTAATTCTTTTCCTTAACGACTGCCTGTGTCGAGTGCCTCTGTTACTCGAGTAGCCAGTCGGGGGATATATGTGTACCTTATATACTCTGTCTTCAATAAAGTCAGAATTTTTCATGCCTAATTATGAAGCTCTATTTACTGATGTTCTTTTTTGGTACGCAAAGGGACTTTGATTGCTTTAGCCGGGTTCCTGTACTCAAGATCTAGTCAGGATGAGTGTTTAAATATAAGGCATAACAAATATATATGTTTACCGACTCATGTTATTTAAAATTACTCTCTAGATCGTGAAGCTCATTTGATTATCGATGAGTGTTTAAACGTATGGATTTAGTCTAAGCTAAATAATGTGTGACTTGGTAAAACAAAAAACGATTTCATAAACAGAAGAAGCATTCATAATTTACATACAAATGATTGTTTTTGATAAGAACCTACTGAGTTCTACTCGTCATTGCTTTCCTCATCAGGATACAAGGCATCTTTAGCCATAATCTGGGCCATACCATCTACTTCATCAAGGAGTTCCAGAGCCCTCTCGTCGGTTGTCCCTTCTGCATATCCTGAGGTAATTGGCTCGAGATCAAGCTTGGGATACAGTGATCTGATCACGGCCAAGGTTTGACCACAAGCAACGCTGGTGCTCTCAAGGATGATCTTCTTAAGCCTGGCTGGGGCCGACCCAGCGGTGGCTGCATGAAGATTGTCAAGAATGGGCTCTGCACCTTGGCAGAACACGGCGTTCATTTTCCTAGCTTCCTCCAACTCAGCCTTCATCTTCATGAACTCTTCATTATGTTTGGCCTTCATAGCACTGAGTTCATTGACAGCCTTTTTCTTCAAATCTACATGATGAATTGGAAGAGAGATTAGTAAGGGGAACAAGACTCGAGTCAAGCGATCCTAAAAAAAAAGACCGGAGTCAAGCTCTCAAGATAAGAAGACTTACCTTCATGCTTTTTCAAGAGGGTCTCAAGCTTGTCCTTGTAGTAGTTGGCCTGCTCGTGTGATTTCACGTTCAGGGTAACAGCGTGAGCCAGCTTCTTCTCGGCCAAGTCTTTTGCCTTGATGAGTTCTGATGAAAATAGGGATGTTCACAAAACTTGAAGATACATAAAGTACTCCACACGAAGGAGCTATAAATTACCTTCATTTTTGCCTTGAAGCAGAGTCATTTCATCTTGAAGCTTTAACACTTGCTCCTCAGCCTGCTTCTTGGCTTCAAAAACAACGGGATCATGGCCGAGGAAGTCTAGATGCAAAACAGTCAGACCCAAGGAAAGATTGGAGACAATGAAACAACTCTGTGATAAGAAGTTACCTTTGAGTTTTTCTTTGAAGTCACTACGAATGCTCCTATAGCCGGCGACTTCGTTCCTAAGAATAGACAATTCCTCCTGGGCTTGATCAGCTTTCTCAGCTAATGGAGCAATGCGCTCCAAAAGTGTGTCCTTGGCGCTGGAATTCTTGACTACTTTCTGAAAAACAATACTATGAGTAGAGAAACAGAAGTTTGAGTAAAAGTGATTGCTGTCAAAGGATAGTTTACCAGAACTAGGTCGGAGGACTCAAACACCAAATGGATCAATCTGGTCATGTTCTTCCGGTCTTCAATCTGATCCAAGACTGAGACCTGATCAGGATCGGGGCCATATCGCCACCCGATGATCTAAAAGATTAAGTCCAAGAAGATAAAGCTAAAGCCATCTATAAGAAGGTTAAAGACTGAAGGAAAAGATATTAAAATTACCTCTTCACTGACAGTTTTCTCACTGTCAGATCCAGCACTGGGCTCAACAACTGCAGGGGAGCCTTGAGCTTGCTTCCCCTTATCAGCACTCGGCGCATCGACGATTGTCGTGAGCGCCAAGGCTAGGGAAGGAGTGGCTTGAGCGGCAGCGGCTGGGGCAGTGGTAGCGGTGGTAGATGGAATAATATTAACTGAAGACAAGAATTTCGGGATAAATCAAGAATCAAGAGAGAAAATTACTCGGTTGAAATTGGATAAATTATAGAGGACATACCAGTTGGAGCAACGTCAACAGATGTCGTGGCTTGGGCCATGGCAGGACATATGTCCATGGCAGTGGCTTGAGGTGGCGGAGGCAGAGTAGTCGATGGTGTTTCTTCCACCACCGACTCTGACTGAGAACCAGTCGGCACAGCCACAGGCTTCTTGATTACCGAAGTAGTCGGGGGCTGTGGTGGATTGTCATCATCTTTACCAGTGAAACTGGTATTAGGCTTGTTGTATGATGTGGACTAGGGTTCCCGATCTTCCGAAAGGTTCTGATAACCAACGATTTGGGCGGAGTCGCAACACACGTCGATCCGGCTTCTTGAGCCCCGCAATCGCAGCACCACGTCTCCTCTGGTTACCACCCGTGCCGGAACATAGATG
>CM002482.1:6714726-6730958 GCA_000325765.3 Leersia perrieri | reverse complement strand
ACCTTTGGTTGATGAATATATAAGGTAGTCATGCTCATATCTAAGCTAGTTATGTCCTCATCACTGTATTTAGTAATCAGAGTTAGAGAAGATCTAAGGATTCAGATGCAGAAGTTGAAAGACGTGATAAAGAAAGGAAGACTTACATATTTGACACCTTCTAGCGCCCACGCTTAGCAGGGCAAGGTGAAAAAGGCCTTGCCTTGGGCGCTGGGGGTGGTGGAGAAGAAGATAGGTGAGGGGTAGGAGCCAACTGGTCAGCCGCCTCGTTGTTCTAGTCGCTGGCGATGATTAACTTGTGTTTTCTCCCTTGAAGGGGTCAGCGTGGATTGTAGTGGCAGCAGTGGCAGCCTCGGTGGCTTCCTCCTCTTCATCATCACCCAGCTCGTTGAAGAAATCAACGGCTGGGCCATCGGGTACTGGGGCTTGTTCGGGCCTGACAATGTTGGCGACGCTTGGAGGCCTGGAGTCAAGCTGATAATTTTCCTGGAGATCAGTACAACAATTAATACTCTACAGGAGGAAAAGTTATATGCAATATTGATGAAGATACATACCCGAGGAGGTGGCCTGTAGATATGGACGGACCTGCACCGAGGTTTATTCTTCTCGGTGGGGATATCGACACCATCAGCAAACAGCGCTCTCAGCTTGTTGCCGACTTCTTCTTCTGCCAGGTCGACCTCCGACTCCCTGGTAGGGTCGTGGTGACCCGTGTACTCGAACGCTGGGTGGACCCGCTCCTTAAGGGGATTCAGTCGATACTTTAGAAAGTGGCGGGCCACCCAGATACTAGTTAGCCCACTCTGCTTCAACTCGGCAATTCTCTTCATCAGAGGGGCGACTTCTAACATTTCCTCCTTGGTAAGCTTGGCCTTCCAAGAGTCGCATGGAGTGGGGTACTCGGAGGAGTACTCGCCGAGTGACTTCTCGGCATCCGGATAATAGAACCACTCGTCATGCCAGCCTTTATTGGAGGTGTTGAAAGACATATCAAAGTATTTGTTGGTGGAATGGCATTGGAATCCGGTTCCACCAATGTTGGAGATATTGGCATGACTGGGGTGTGGTTTCAGAAAGAACAAGGCTCGGAAAAGGTTAAAATGGGGAAAGATGCCCATGTAGGTCTCACAGAGATGGATGAAGATAGAGATATGCAGAATGGAGTTGGGATTAAGATGATGAATCTTAATCCCATAAAAATCAAGCAACCCCCTGAGGAAGGGGTGAGCAGGAAGAGAAAAACCCTAGAAGAAAAAGGGGGTGAAGACGACTGCCTCGCCGGCGTTGGGCGAGGTAAAAACATCAAAACGAGCAGAGCGCCAGGTGACTACCTCTAGACGATGAAGAACGCCCTCCTTCACCAACAAGTTCAGCTTCCCCTCGTCGATTGAGCTTGGAGGCCACCCGGAGTCATCGCCGATGGTTGTGTCAGTGGCGGCCTTGGAACTCCCTGCGCTAGCCATAGCGTCGGTTGAGGCTCGGTGGTGGGAGATTTCTGGAGGTTGAGGAGGAGCTTGGTGGCGTGATGTGAATCGTGGGAGTGAAAATGGATCAGGAGCTTGAAGGCAATGACGCAACAGTGTTGAATCTCGATGGAGAAGACGAAGAGATAAAGGGGAAAATGACGCCGTAAGACACGCGTCAGATCCATAATTTTTGCAGTTCAACTGAACGGACTCCGGGTTTAACGGCGTCAGTTTAGAGCCGTTATCAGGAAGCTCAAGGGTTTATCAGAGTAATCAGTCGGCAGAGAGAGATTCAGATTGATCACTCGGATTGCCGCAAGAAATTTGATTTTGTCATTTGAGTCATGGATTAAAGATTGCGTTCAGAGGATTTGAAGATTTGTTTAATAAGAGAGCAGCCGACTGCTATAAAAACTAGATAATTGGATTATTTTTGGATTGATGAGCCTCTAGCCTATTACTCAGGAATACAAGTTCCTGTGATTAATGCTAAGCTAAACCTTGATATAGCCCGGTAAATTTCAAGCATGCCCTTTGTGCCTCTAGGTGGTGGAAAATCACATGCGATTTACTCGGAGCTACTCACAATGTGAGATTGAAGAGAGTAATGGCCTAATTAAGGGTTTGCTTATCCTTATTAAAATTAAGGTGCAAATTATTACTACTCTAATCACTCGGCTAAAAGCCTAATAGTGAGATATTAAAGCCTCTGGCCTATTATCCAGATTAACTGGGGGATTGATGCTAAGCTAAGAGCCTTGATAAATATCAGGGTGAGGAGACTGAAAAATCGCATTTGGCAACAGCTATGCGTATCGTGTTACAGCCTCTGGCTTATCATTCAAAATGATCGATGCTAAGCTTCAAGGGTTCTAACTGCCTCGAATAGACTCTAGTTTAGTTGTTTTCCCAACTAATTCTATAGTCGGGGGCTACACCTATTAGGTGCGCCACACGGCGCACCACTCAACTCTTTTAAAAGGGTGTTTTTTCTTAAAAAGTCTCATCTAGACTCTAAGTTTAGTTGTTTTTCTAACTAATCATAGAGTCGGGGGCCACACCTAATAGGTGCGCCACTCGGCGCCCCAATTTTTCTCTAGATTTTATGGTGGAGCCCTTCACAGCCTCTTTGCAAGATGATTGGGAATAATGATAGAAGATTGAAGGTTTGAAGATTACAAAAGAAGAAGAAGCAACTCGACTGTGAATAACTCGGGGGCTACTGTGGAGAATATGGGTACCGGGTATCTACTCGGACCATCGTTAGCCCACAAAGAACGGTGTTCTAGAAGATTGATAGAAGGAAGGCAAAGAGGCCCGGCCCATCAATGCCTTGACTCCCACGGCGCAATCCAAGAGATAAGGCATATCCCGAGTCGTATGTAACTCGGAGATAAATCACCCGGTTGGGCCTTGCCTTGTATTCCACGGCAGTCAGCCGGGTAGATATTGTAACAAATAAGGAAACCCTAAGCCGTCTAGGGCTAGGATTCCTAGATGACTCGGCCTCCTCTCCCTATATAAAGAGAGGTCGAGGACGTCGAAACACACCACCATATACACCATATTCAATCATACAAACTCGGCGGAATACCTCCTCCGAACTGGATTACGGTTATTACTCCATTGGAGGGCCTGAACCAGTATAAATCCTTGTGTTCCATCACCATCTAGCTTTCGAGTTCGTGCGTAGCCCATATAGTTTATTGCCGGTCCAAAACACCGACAATGTCTCACACGGAAGGGTGGAGGCATGCCACTCGAGCTGGCTGAGTGGGCAGCAGAGGGTATATGCCATTGGCCGTCGCTGGTGCTAGGCCAAGGCGAGCCCCTAGCACTGGGCTGTGAGTATGCCTGAGTCCAACCAGGCGCATCTCCAATAGAAGCCCAGTATGCCTCGCTGGTGTGTGTTGCTGCAGGGGATGAAGATTCTTCATAGCCTTCTCGTGCCCTATGTCATGTGTTCCTGTGTGATGATCCTGCAGCAGATTCTATCGACTGCAACGGAATGGTTAGTTCACGACAGTTATACAAATGATAACCTGGGTTAGGTAACGGGATTTTGTTTGTATAACCAGGGAAAAAGAACACTAGAGAATTATCTACTCCATGCTTGAGGGTATGACCCTGCACCCAATATGACTAATCGATATAGTAACGGGGAGAGGCAAGGAAGGCAATCTGCTTGCTAGTCGTTACCCCCATCCCGTTCGTTATCCGAGTAATCAACGAGGTGCACTCCACAGAAGCAGTAAACTTTAGGTTCTCTAACCATTGTTTTATCATGCATTTTACAGGAGCAACTTTAATTTTATTGACCATGGCATAAAGAATAGTTATTTCATCATCTCTAACTGGCCTTAAATCCTTACGTGGGAACATGGTGATGGCAATCCACTTGTGTATGAATCTAAGGGTAGGATTATGGATGTCATTATTTCTACGTTTTCTAGAGGTGGGAGGACCGGAGATACTTTCCCAGAACGCTGCCTTCCCAAAGCCCGTGATGGCGCTGCGAAGGTCAGTCTTACACCTATCATAGAAAAAGGAGTAGGGTGCTTAGGTTCTTCCAAGTGAGTGAGTACTCCTTGCCAAAGAACCTAAATGTGACTCCCTCATCTTCTCTCAAGGTGCAGAGGAACTGGCTAGTAAGTAAACAAGAGCCAGGCTCATTTATCCCCGCAAAATTCTCCCATCCTAAAGCTTTCCAAATTGAATTGAATTCAACATCCATACCTGTTTTCCTTAGCAAGGCTGGGTCGTATGCTTTGGTGTGAGCATACTCCCAATCCTTCACATCGCGAACGCCTGCCGCTCACGATCGCCGATGAGGTTGACGTCGGAGTCGGACATCAGTTGCGACACCTTGCCCACATCATCCATTGATGTGTCCGCAGACAAGTGTGTGCTTGGCTCGTCATGTTGGGAGCGTGCGCGAGAGCTGGACCCCTTTGAGAACAAGCGGGTGATTCTCCTCTTCATCCTGCACAAATGATATTTGCAACACTCGGGCGGGGGTTAGGTTAGGACAAGATTTCTACCCACCGAGTGTATATCCTCCAAAGCAACTTATGTATGCAACTAAAATGCAGGAAATGGACTAAAACTATGGAGCAAACTTTGCAAAATGTAAAATGGAAGTTTAAAGCAAAATGGAAGCTTGAGAGAGAGTGAAAACGTGTGGAATTTTGTGTGGAATTCCCCCTAAGCCGACCTCCCATTTATAGGACAAGGTGCAACGGCTAGAATCGGGATGTGCGTCCCACTAGCCGTTGGCCTACCAAAAATGGCAGGTGACCGTTGCAACCCTGGTTCGGCCGAACCCCTCTCGAGTCCATCCGGCCCACTTTCGACCGTTGGATTCCAACGGCAAAAAATGTGGGTCCAGATGGTGCAATGGCCCCACTTACTCTAAAAATTATTTTATTTTGTAAAAATTACTTCAAAATTTTTGTCCAAATGCAAAAAATAAAGAAAACCTTTTTTGGGATTTTTGAATTTAACTATGCTGAAGATAAATATGAGATAAATACCAATTTACATGTTGGCAAGGGCGGCGTCGTTTCGGGTCCGACGGTGAGACCGTACCTCCAGCGTTCAGTTCTTTGATGCTCCCATCTCCGGAGGTGATGGAGCGGATGCGTTCTTCTTCACTCGCCAAACCTTCTTGGTTGGCGGCGGCTGTGCTGACGGTGCCTTCTGGGGAGGCGAAGCCTGCTGACTGCCCTGGGGAGTAGGACGATTCCGGCGTTTATCCAGTTCCCTCATCCTCCGGTATGCCCCCTTCCGCTCTCGGCTCTAGAGCTCGACATCCTTTTCCAGGCAGTTCCTCATAAATGCAATGTGGTTGTCCGTCTTTTTGGCTGTAGTTCAACCTCTTGAATCTTCTATGTATCTGACCCATACTTGATCTTGATCATCGAGCATTGTTTTGGGCCCTTGGACAAAACTCAAACCTCTCCTTCCCATCGATGTTGAACTGGATTTCTCCAACATCAATAGTGGCCTTGGTGGTGTTGAGGAACGGACGCTCAAGGATGAGCGTCGTATCCCTCTTGGCCATGTCCAGCACCACGAAGTCCACCGGGATGAACAGCTCCCTTATCTTCACTAGCACATCCTCGACGATGCCCACCGGGTAGCGGACTGACGAGTCGGCTAACTGGAGACACATTGTAGTGGGCGTCAGCTTGGTGAGGTTGAGCTTGTCGAAGACGGCCTTGGGCATCACGCTGACGCTGGCCCCAAGGTCACACAGAGCCTGGCTGAACTGCCATGTCCCAATTGAGCAGGAGATGGTGGGACACCCCGGATCCTTCTTCTTCTCCTGAGTCCGGTGGAGTATAGCATCGCTACACTCCTCCGTTAGCTTCACTACCTCAGTTGGCAATGGCCTCTTGTTGTTGAGGATGTCCTTTAGGTACCGAGCATAAGTCGGCACCTACATGGCGTCCAGCAGCGGCACATTGATGTGGATCTTCTGGATTACCTCCATGAAACGAGCGAACTGCTCGTCCACTGATGGCTTCCTATGCCATTGAGGGAATGGCAGCAATTTGGTGTCGGAGTAGGAATGCGGCACCATCTTTTGTGGTTCTGCTGCCTACTCAAGAGGGTTGGATGGTGTTGCCTCCTTGTTGCTGTTGCTGCTGGTTCTTGCATTGTTAGGGTGCGGCGGATCACGAGTGGACTTACCTCTCCTCGTGGTCACAGCCTTAACATTCTCTAAGGAAGATGCTGGCTTCCCAGGTATCTTCCCAGATTCATCTACAGGAACTAAAGCAGCTAACTGTGCCAGCTGGGTTTCTAGCATTTTGTTAAAGCTTAGCTGGTTTTGGAAAGCAGAAGCAAAGCCATTTAGTTTAACATTAATGTTCTCTAGGACCTTATCATTTGTAGCAAGCTTTTTGTGGATAGATTCATTAACCTTAGCTTGCCCAGTGATAGCATCCCTCAAGGGGCTAGGACCAGAATAACTAGAAGAAGAGTAGTTACCTTGCCCATTGATGCCTCCTTGGTACTGTGGTTGAGGTTGGTTCCAGCCTTGACCTCCTTAGGGACGGAAGTTGTTCCCTATGTACATTGCCTCAGCATGAGTCTCGGGACAGTCGTTCCCGGAGTGACCCGTGTCATCGCAAACTTCGCACGCCATGTGCGAGTCCAAGGCATTCACCATGCCTTGCGCTCTCCCCTTCTCCTGATCTTCAAATTTCTTCATGAGGAGGTCGAGCTTCGCAGCGAGCATGTCCGTCTCCTTGATGGTGTGTGTGCCTCGTTGACGGGGTTGGAGTCGCTCATCGCTCCAGCCCATGTTGGACACCATCTTCTCGATCAGCTCGGTAGCAGCCCGAACTGTCTTGGAGAAGAAGGCTCCTCCAGCTGCCGCATCCAGGTGATCGCGGGACGAAGGGGTTAGTCCGTTGTAGAAACTCTACAGGATTAGCCAGTCGTCCATCCCATGATGAGGACAGACGGCGACATATTCCTGCAGACGTTCCCACGCCTCGGGAATGGACTCATCCCTCGTCTGCTGGAAGCTTGAGATTCTTCCACAAAGGGCGTTTGTCCGGCCCATTGGGAAGAACTTTGCCAGGAAAGCTGTCGAACACTTGCTCCAGGTGTCGACAGTCGCACGGTTGGCGTAGAACCTCTGCTTCGCCTTCCCGAGGAGGGAAAACGGGAACAATCGGAGCCTGATGGAGTCAGCTGTGACCCCCTTCACCTTGTACGTGCTGCAAATCTCCAGGAACTACTGGAGATGTGCACTGGCATCCTTGTTCGTCTTGCCGCATAATGGGCTAGCCTGCGCCATCATGATGAGGTTGGTCTTCAAATCGAGGTCGCCATCCCCAACGTTGACTTGCGGCCCGACGGGCACGTTGTCATGGAGGGAGCAGCATACTCACGGAGTGTCTTCTTAGCCATCTTGAAGCGTGGAGGCGCGGATACTGCTGGTAACTCCTTGTCAGATGATGTCCTCTGGGGCGGAACGGACTTGGCCTGAACGCTCCGGATGAACACTAATGGATTGTCGTGTAAGTTTTGTGGCAAGTTGAAACCAAACATGCACTACCCTGCTTTCACATCAAAAGAGAGAAAGCAACCAAGGTTAGCCTGCAAAGGACGATAACCTATACAGCGGTGCATATAAAATATTAGAAATGATTATCTCTTTTAAATCTTCCCTGGCAACGGCGCCAGAAATGTTTGTTGGTATTTCTTATCGTCAACCTTGGAAACATAATTCTCAACGTCGGTGACTAGAAATAAGAATGGGTAATCTATGGTTTCACAGAATAACTCCGCAAGCGCATGGATGTATCATTGTAGCGTTTCACCCGGGAGTATTCCTAGGTATCGTATTTATTTAATCCCAAGGGAAGATTTGTAAGAGCTAATCATTCTAATAAATTACATACACATATATACGTCATAGTTCTAAACAGGGGTAAGATATTATCTTGGGTAGATTGACACAAGAGAAGGACTAAGCTAATCTCTATGATTACGAAATTAGTCTAAGTAAGAGTAGTCATGGAATGTTCTATTTCTATACTTCTAATCATACAACACCCTAGTATCTTCTAACTAGCATACAACAGTATAGTGTACCCTCCTTACAATGCAGCTATAACTAGGCCAGAACCTAGCTATGCCCTCCCGGTGCTTCGCAAAATTACCGCGGACTGCCGAGTTACTTACGACAGCCTGTCATAACCATCCAACCGAAGTTAGATACGAAGATGCATCTAACCCTAGGAATTTATATGTAGGAAAATATACTGCGGGGGAGACACCCGTACTGAGCTGTCACTATCAGCGGTCCGCAAACACACCCAGAGTATATTCGCCCAAATAATGGTAAGATCTAGCCTAGGCACCATGTCTAAACCATCACTCCCTACTCTACAGCCTTGCAATTGAAGTAGAGTATCTAAGTTCCAGATTAATATTACTTGGCACAGCCTAAGTTGAACACTAACCCAGTTTTTAGACATTATACCCGCACAAATGCAAATCCCAGATAATGTAACTACACTGGCTATACTAATCATATAAATACTAAAGTGGGCAAGTCTAGTCTATGATTAAACTACACTACCATAATTGTATAAAGAAGAATGATTATATTAAAGCAATAGAAGTCTTACAAAAGAAATAGAAAGCAAAGTAGAAACTTTACCTGAATTCCTCCAAAGTCTTCCTTGAACTAGAACTATTCTAATTCTACTTCTACTAGACTAATAGTACAAGTAGAGAAGGCTTGATTCCTTGCTTTGGTGTGTGTTGGAGAAGAGAGTGAGGCCTCTTTTTATAGAGCTTAATGGTGGCACCTTCCCATGGGAAATTACCACCATGCCCCTCACAACCGCCATCAGGAGCCAACCATGAGATGCCACGTGCAAGGTCGGTGGGAGAGGCGGCGCCTCTGGTTCAACCGAACCAGGCCAGCCTCCCACTAACTTCTCCCTTCTCTGGTACACTGACATGTGGGGCCTTATGACGGTTATGGGTGCAATGACGGTTACTTCAGCCGGTAACTCTGTCGGTGGGCCCTCTAATTCCTTGGGAGTGAGGTTTTCTCCATTTCTTCTCTATTTTTATATAATTTCTCTACTAGCAAATATTATCCAAGTACAAGTGAAAATAGATTATTCTGAAATAAATATTCATTGCAAGCATACCCATATCTCCATTATTTTAGTTAAATTGATGGTCGAAACGTTGCAATAACGACCGTCAATAATTACTCGCTGCCCTCGCCACCCACAGGAGAGCAGTGACCACACAGGAAACACAACTCAACACCGTTGTCCTCTCCTGAAATTACACGCATCGGGTTAAGTACAAGATTGTACTCGTAAGTCTTACCCAAAATTATATATAAAAGGGGAGAGAGGCGTATGCGAGCTTCTACCTTAAAGTGGGTCTCTAGATTCAAAGTTTGCAGAAAGCTTATTTTATTGAGCAAATAACAAGTAAAACATCTAAAGAATAATGTACCTAGCATCATTTTAAAATTAGGAGAGCAAGTACATGAATCTGAATTTAACATTGAAAAGAGCCCAATCAGCGCTCTCATTATCCACAATGGACCTCCAATGTCCATATCAAAGTGGCACAAACATGCCAATATCATCATCACCATAAATATACCCATTTTAATCCAAGTTGGATGCTAACATAACTGACTAACACATCAAGTGTCGTCCATAACTGTGGGCACGACTATTCGAATAGATTTATACTCTGATGAGAGGTCTACAACTGGACCCACACAAAATAAACTAGGATCAAATGCTATTCACATTCACACATGTGATTCACAACTAGTGGCGGACCTAGGGGGTGGCGATGGTGCAGCGGCATACCCAAAATCTGTGGGAAAAAATGAGTATGTAGTAGTATGCATCGGTAGACTTGGATGACTGCCTCGTTGTACAGGTAAATCGACAGATCAAGGCCCAACAGTCCAATTTCTCTCACACGCGTGTGTGCGTGCGTTTGGCGGTAGGGTTTGCTACGTGTTGTGGCCAGGCAGCCGAAGGCGGTGAGATGGGCGAATATGACGCCAACAGTTCACTAGCTCACACTTCCATAGTCTAGGTCCGCATTAGTGCCGATGGCCTGAGGCGGAGGGCTGCTCGCTGGCCGCAGCAGCAGGGAAGCAACACGTAGAGCGGCAACCAGCAAGACAAGGAAGGAAGCTGCCCAGGCTACTAAGCGACCAGGGTCCAGCCGTGCTCGTATAACTCCTTAAATTCTATCACTGATCATATCACTGGCAGTGGTAGAGATTCATCGAAAAACTGAAAAATGAAATGAAGTGGAATCCATGGAAATTCAAAAATTGAAGCCATGTCTTTTGATTTATATAAACTGGCCAATTTATACCAAAAATATCAAGGGGCTGGAACAACTTGATGGTCATATATGTGATATTGCAAGGAAATAAAGAGTTCATACGAATCTAAATTCAAAATTTAAATCTAAATTATTCTAGCATGTACATAGCCGATGAATTAAAAAACTATCGGTCGATATTTGTATCCTTAATGCGGCACACCCAGTGTAAATTTTCTGGGTCCGCCACTGTTCACAAGTGATACAAGCCCATTACATGCCCTTTCATAAACTCACCCCAATCATCTAACCGCATTGGGGTTCCCGATGACTTAGTCACGTGCTTATGTGATGTGACTAAGACGGGCGCACCACACGGGAGGCACCCCTTGAGCCCTCCGAAGGGTTAACACCCTCACGATTCTCCAACGTGGCGTAGGTGATCAAAGTGCATTTAGTACTAAGACAAGCCGGTCCCATAAACGGCATGTGGTGTTGCTGCGTAGAGTGCTTGAATAGACGTCAAAATATTCGGTCCTTAACGAACCAGACGGGGCTGCTTGAATCAGATAAACCATTTTCCCATCATCACCCTATCACCCGTCCAAATCAAGCATCTTCCATCAACTATTAATTAATCAGAGAAACCACTTTCCCATCATCACCCTATCACCCGTCCAAATCAAGCATCTTCCATCAACTATTAATTAATGTAATATTAATTAATGTCAGTGCTCAAGTTTATGCCCATTAAGTCAGGTTGTATATGTCATTCTAGATAGCTTTGTCCACTAATCTAGCTTTATTAGAACTAAGCAAGGCTAAGCATTGGTAAATAAAATATCCCAACCATTACTAACCAGGGGTGAAAGGGTACATGGCATCAATATATCAAGGAGGTGAATGCATGAATAGAATCTCTATAACATTACCCAACTATCGACATTTTAGTAGCTACACAACACATGCATAAGTATATATATAGTTTCACAGGCAAAACAATTTATTCAAAGCATGGGTTCTATATGCTTAGGTGCTTGTCTTTGATGCTGCAATTCTTCGCTCTCGAGTTAAGGATTTGGTTCTTCACACTCTGGAATATCTGAATCTATCGAGAAGAGGCAATAATGCAATAAGAACCAAATTAACATGTACATGCAACCTGCTAAATAAAATAATAAATCACTACAAAAATACAGTAGGTTCTACGGGTCCAAACTTGATTTTAGATGAAAGGATCAACCCATTTGCATTAGTGGTTTGGGAGCTACAAAATTAACAAGCTAGCTAGGCTGAAAATGACAGTTCTGCAATTAATATACTACCAACCTAGGGCATTACTAGCATCTTGCATTTCAAACCAAGGTTTTATAAATGTGATTATATTTAGATGAAATTATACCACCTACTGGTCATAAGAAAAATCATTTCACCACAGAAGTGATGGCATGATCTGTCTATAAATTTTACAAGTTTAAACCTAAAGAAGGTAAATAAATACATAATCATGTCTTAAGAAGTAGTTTTGTCAAAAAAATTTGCACAACAGTGAAGAGTATACTTTACACGATTTACAGAATTGGTTTCACATTTCTACCAGATTCCAAGAATTTTCTATGAATTTTGTAAGTTTTGTAAGTTATAAGTGATAAAAGTGGTACATAAAGCTATTCATATTTTTAGGGGTAATTCCAGTATAGAAGTTAGCAGAATTAAATTTTATGAACCTATAGAAATTTTGTTCACTGGGTTTGGAGTTAGTATGCATTAGTTATGGATTTTCAAAGTTATACACATTTTCTAGGTATAAAACAATTCGGAAATTATTTTATTTTTCGTCCGGGCCCCACCTGCCAGGTACGCAAGGCAGGGGAGATCGGGCAGAGCTCAGCCAGCCATGGCCGCGGGACAAAGATGGCGGCGCCGGCAACGATTGGCCGCCCGAATCGGGACGCGGAAAAAAGAGAAAATGGTGGTCTTGATTATGTCCGAGATGGCCGGATAAGCGCTGTTGATGGCCACCTTCTCCTCGCTCGGTCGATCTCCTCGCCGGAGAAAATGGTGGGCAGCTCGCCGGAGACGAAGACGACTGCGGTCGATCTCCTCGCTCGGTCACCTTCTCGAGCTGCTGTGGTGATGGTGAAATATCATGGCCGGATGGGTTCTACGGCGGCCGGGACATCGAGCCGATCTGGCGGCGGCACACCGGCGGCGACGCGACGGCGCTCTCGGGAGCCCAGATCAGATCGCGTTCCCGGAGATCCGCTGCACGTAATAGCGAGAAATTTTAGCAGCAGCTACGGCATAACAAGGCGGTCAGGGAACGCGAATGAGATGGCAAAGAAGATGACCTGCTCGCCGGCGCCGAGCCAGTCTTCCCGGCAGCCGGTGAAGTCGACGACGGCGAAAATGGCGAGGAGGAGCTCGTTTCTTGGTTTCTTTGGCTCAGGCAGGGAGTGGAGAGTGAGGAGATGAGGTCTTAGGTCATCGGTGATGAAGGAAGAAGAGCAGTGCCGACGACAGCGTAGCAGGTACGTGTCTTTCTCTCCTTTTGCAGGGTGGGTCCCACGTGAAAATATGTGTACCTAGAAGGTAGAAGAACCCCAAAACACTGACTTATGGGCCCAAGAACGTGATGACCTAGGTGTATTAGAGAGGTATGAGTGAGATTACAGTAAAAGATGAATTTTAGAAATTTTTAGGGATTTTCAGGATTATTTCTCTCCCTCTTTTTATAATTCAATTTGACTAAGAAATAATGGTGCTAAAAATAATTTCTCTTATCTGAGAGTAGGTCTAAATTCATAGATTCCATTTTTCAAAGTTTCACAAAAAAAATCGATGTATTTTAATTCTAGTGAAAATGTGAAATTGTTTAGGCTAAAAGATTAATTGAACTTTTAGGAGGTCAAAACTAGTTGTTAAAATTCTTGAAAAATAATTTTCACTCTGTATAAATAATCTAGTATTTGAATACAATATTTAATATACATACTTAAGTTTGTTGCATCTTCATGTTTGGTATTACATTTGCCGATTAGGGTTTACTAATTAACTTGGGTTGACCAACTCGACTTAATTAATTTAAAGACCTAAATGGGTCAATATAGTTTTCTATTTTCATATTATTACATTTTTGCTCATACTAATAACTTGATGGAATTCTCATATAAGTCTTTAATATGCATAGATTTGTTGATTAAATGTATAATTGCTAGGTTTATTTGATAGTTAGGACAAAGATGAGATGATATAGACATAGGTTGACCACAACTAATCTTTAACTACGTAAGAATAGCAATGTAAGCTATGGGGGTTTTCACATTAGTCAACCCATGGGTATTAGTTTATGTGAGAATTTTCCTATTATTTTTGTGATGTCTGAAAACAGTTGTTTCATGTGCACTGCTAGTAGTTTAGTTAATTGGTGCATAATTAATGGATCACTACATGAGGGATCAATCAAGCCAAGCTAACTTGGACTTCACTCACAAGTCACAACAAGCACACCTACACACAAGAATCTACGACCATCGGGTTGAGAGGCCTGATTACATAATACTAAGTGTGGTCGGTGGACTACCCGACAAGTGAACTACTTAATGTCGAATTACGAGTTCTCCCGCTAAAACCATCTAGATCTAATGAGATAAAAAGATAATCCTAATTAAGGTTGAGACTGAACGGGGTGAAATGGAGATCTACTATTATCCGATTAAATGAATCGTTTCCATTGACCCCTCTGGATTTTTCCGCTAAAGGAAAGTTAGGTCAGTCAAAACGTCTCTCTCATCGTACCAATAAATCTCAACACGTCGCATCTGGTTGGAACAAGATTAGTCATGACGACTCCTAGGGTTGAAATTAAGCACGTAATTTTCGGTCGACAAGAAGAATTACAATGTCTAGGTAGGTAAATGTGGCCACCTACATGATGTTTTGATTTGTTTGACAATAATCTAATGGCTTACATTCTTCCTAAAAGGATCTTGTTGTGCCGAAAACAAATCGTGGCGTGAGTTAGCTCCACTGATAATCGATTGAACTATGGGGTTTCACTATTCCACTCGAGAATGTTTAGAAAAAGTTTTAATTTCTACAAATTTTAGAATACAGTAAACAACTTAATAAGGTTTTAACATATGTAAACTTTTAAAATTGCCCACATTTTAAAAAAGCACACGAAAAAGGACGCATAAACTAGAAATTAAATTTTAGGGTTGTTACAGGGCGTGCGTCTCAACAGGACGTGCACGACGTTACATGACAGTAGGACGAATGCCCCCATTAATGAGGAAGGATTGCCTGTAAGGAATGTTCTGATCCCCTAGAAAATAGGTCTTGGGCCAATGTGGTCACCCCATGAGATATTGGAGGTCCATGTCTGGTAGAAAGGGGCGACCGGTTCTTGCAACAGAAAGATCCAAGGACTAAAGACTCACACACTCCATTACTGATAACCAGACACAAGAGAAAGGTATCACGCCTCCGCACAGCCCGAACCTGTATAAACCTCTTGTGTCTTCACTAGTCCGAGGGGTCTGATCCCTGTCGTCGGCAAGCTCCAACCTAGCCAAGCACTCGGGCATAGCCCTGCGAGCTCCTCTCCATGCGCCAGGAAAAGCTCAGCGACAGTGTGGCTTGTGGACGGTGGCGAGCTCGGCAAGGAAGGAGACATAGTCAGGGGCAAAATAGACTTTTCCTCTATCATATCCATGTTGTCAGTCCTAGTTGGCATGCCACATAAGAAAAAGTAGCAAGAAAATTAGGAAACCACCTCTCTCCAATGGCAATTTTGTAAGGACAAATCTAAAATTGGCATTTGAAGAGTTGGTAAGTCTAAAAGTGGCAAATAGTTAAATTTTCCCTGTTAGTGTTGTCTTCATATGGAATTTCTTCCCCAAGCTTAGGCCATTCTTCTTAACCCCACTAGATCTAGCTTGGGCAGGAACTTGTGGAGGGTTTGCTCCTAACGGAGCTTGTCCATCGGGAAAGGGTAAGAATTCTCCTTATAGATGTGGGGGCAGATTCGGATATCTTTTCTATATTGAAAGAAAAAGATGGAGGAAAGGGTAAGAAGCTAAGGGTTAGTGTTTTTGGGAGAAAAACTGAGAGCTAACCTATGTTTATAGATGTGTGGGCTCTACAAATTCCAAAACAGTTAAACCCTGGTAGCCTCGGCGGGAAAATCAGAATGTTTGCTTTTCTTGAAGCTTGGAAATTTAAGTCGCAAGATTTTTGAACTTCATATTCGACTATATACCTACTCGATGAAAGGTGTCAGAACGACTTGATTGATTGCCAGACATGGATTTGTTTTCATGACTAGGCAATATGCCCCGTCTATTTTTGTTGCAAGTTCTTACGGATCATAGTATCAGCGGATCCTTCAATATCATGAATAACATATTTGATTTATGATACATGTTTTTGACGAAGCGACAAAACATTTCAGAGAAACATCCATGAATAAATTTTATTCAAGCATAGAAGAGCGCTGCAACATCCATGAAATTTTATGCGAGTCGGAGAAAATTGATAAACGGCCGTTGCTTACGTCCTCTCTCTCCCTCCCTCTCCCCCTCTCTCTCTCTCTCTGTGTGAAGTGTCGAGTTGTTTGGTGGTAAAATCGCCATTTCCGTCGCGGGCTCGCGGCCGCACGAAATTTGTGCCATTATGAACTAACTATAACTAACTAAAGTAACTCCAGTCCCCGCCCGCCACGACCGCTTCCCTTCTTCCCTTTCCAACTTATTCTTCTTCCTCCTTCCAAGTTCCAAGATTTGCTTCTCGATCCAGAGAAAGATAGGATGGTGGCCGTGACGGCGGGCAGGCGGCCGGCGACGGCGGGCCACCGGCGTGCTGCTGCTTCTGCAGGGTGCGCCGCCGCGCAGCAGAGGCTGCTGGCCGTCGCCGTCG
>CM002482.1:6651152-6714626 GCA_000325765.3 Leersia perrieri | reverse complement strand
GCGCCGGCGCCGGCGCGCGGGCTCCTCCTCGCCGCCCAGGGACGGCGCGCTGGCCGGCCGGATTGCCGGAAACGGCGCCTCCGCCGCCGCCTCGCTCTACACGATGCAGGGCAAGAAGGGCGTCAACCAGGACGCCATGGTTGTCTGGGAGGTACTGTAATTACCATCGCATTCCTCTTTCTGTAATTCCAGTATTTTCCATGTTTCCTGTGAATTCAGGTTTGATACGGAGAAATAGAAATCGTGTGATTGGTTAATTGATTGACGGTTGAACATTGTTGGCCAATTGGTGATCCTTACCTGAAAACCCCAAACTGTCTGGTTTGCGCTATTTTTATTTTTTTTAATATGTGTTCTTAGGTATGCTTGAGCTGGCCTAGACAGAGGAAGATTTAGATTTTTCAACTTTGTAAAGGCATACATGTGTCATCTCTGTGTAGAATGCCTGTTTGATTCCCCTACTTCTTGATTAGAATATCAGTTCGATTTGTCCCCATATGGATTGCCATTGGATACTGCTGGTGGAGAGTGTTTCAGATAGTAATATAATATAACTGAATCATTGTTCTCCCTATGTAGAAACTTGTTAGCAGGGAAGGTGCACCACATGATTCTCATCCTTATCTTTGCTTCTTTTTATGGATGATCTTATCTGGTTGCTGAACCCATTGAGTTTACCTCTTGGACCATAGTAGTGTAATATATGTTTGCTTATCTTTCTGCCATATGCCACAGTCTTTCTAGGAATCTTCTCCACAGTTTGCTGAAGTTTAAATTAAAACAGTTCACACTGTTATGATGTAACACCTGGCATGCCATGTGGCATACACCTATCATTCTAATGTACATAGCTCTTACTTTTTCATTGGCAGCATTTTTGCTGAACTACCCATTTCTTTATTGTGACAATGGTTTTTCCATACTTGTATCTAGTAACCATGAAAAATTATTATAAAATTCAAATAATAAATTGAAAATTCAAATTTTTTTATGATATAATATGTTGAAGTACTTAGGGAACTATATGGGAATATGCCATCTCGTATTCCTTTTTATGAGCCTTTGTAATATTAGAACCATGAATGGTATTCCTTTCAGCTATCAATTTTGTACAAAAATTTATTTATCCCTACCTGATAATGATCTATAGTTGGTGCGAATTGTGCACTTGCTGATTTTGATAGTTTCTTTGTTTCACTTCCAGAACTTCTGTTCAAAAAAAGATACAATCTTTTGTGGTGTTTTTGATGGCCATGGACCTTATGGGCATTTGGTGTCCAGGAGGGTCAGAGATCTTCTCCCTATGATGTTGAGGGCAAATTTAGGAAGAGCTAAACACATAGAAACTTCAACTAGCATTGTCACAGGCAGCATGACTGAAGGTGGTGCCACTGAACACATGGATAGAGCTACTGAAACTCCCCTGGGAACAGAGGAGAATGGAGAGTACCCTGAGATGTTTGCTGCATTGAGAACTTCATTCTTGAGAGCATTTTATGTAATGGACAGGGATCTTAAGTTGAATAAAAACATTGACTCTGTGTACAGTGGTACCACAGCAGTCACAGTGATCAAGCAGGTAAAAAAAACGTGTCAAAACTTGGTAATCCATGCACTTTTACTTACTGTTAAACTTGACATGATATTGTGAGCCTGTCTTTTTACTATTTCAACAGGGACATGATCTTATAATTGGAAACTTGGGGGATTCTAGAGCTGTCTTGGGAACTAGAGATGAAAATGACCAGCTCCGTGCTCTACAATTGACAGTTGACCTCAAGCCTAGCATTCCAAGTATGTTTCAAATTTGTGTTCCCCATCTGTTCTTCAAAAAGTGTACAATATAATGATTGTTTCTTGTGTGTTTTTTTCCTTCAGTGCAATTGAAATCGTGGCTACTGTTTGTTATTTTGTTCCAAAGAATTCTAGAACCACTATTGTTCACCCTGCCATTTGCTATGGTTCTGAAAAATTGCGGGTACAGAGTCATTGTAGCATGTCAAGCTCTTAAAATCGATGCATGGTATTAGGAAGTGATATTCAGGATGGATTTATAGTTAAACTGGCTAGTGTTACATATCAACAATTCTTTTAGGTTGCTAAGGAGGTATGTGGTCGTCCTATCTTGTGCCTATTATTCAAACTTCCTGGTTAGAAGGGTTAGAAGGGTTAGAAGTTAGAACACTGCAAAGTTACAGACAGACTCTAGTTTACTCCCTCAAATGTCAGAATAATTCAGTGCTTTTACATTACATTAAGTGCATTTAAATTGCTGAACTGAAAACCGAAAATTGGTAATCCATCTGAAATGATTTCACAATATGTCACAATACAATGCACCTTTCGTTAGTTTATTTTGTTTCAGAGTGTAACAAGTTTATTTATCTGGGATGCTTGATTTACTGATATTTGTTATCCGTTTGAAACATCATTTATTTTTTCTTTGGAGGTATGGAATGATGAAAGAAACCTTTTCATATTCCAGTAAAAAAGAATTTTTTTTATTGTGTATGCTTCCTTCATTTCTAGGCCTGTTGTTTTGCTGGTAAAATCTCGGCCATGATTTGCACTGTCTATTGTCACGGATTTAACAATTTGATGCATCTAAAAAAAGTGTTTTTTTTAAAAAAAAATTATCGCTGTTGGGAACTAAATTTAAAATAATGAAGATCTTACAGACAAACCTATCATTAGCATTCAACCCACATTCCATGCATGCACAAGGGTTCAAAGTTAAAACCAACACATATAGGTCAACATAGGCACCAACACGATGATTGTGTTATTTATTATTATTATTATTATTATTATTATTATTATTATTATTATTATTATTATTATTATTATTATTATTATTATTATTATTATAACCCCAACATGCTAATGTTTTTCTGTCAATGAAATGTGCTCTGACTGGTGTGGCCCAAGACCGCAAATAGGTCGATGGCTGGGTGGATCAGGTCTGATAACACTGCCGTGTCTGCTGGCGCTCATTAACTGCCATCCCAAAGCGTTCTTAAATGAAGTTATCAGGACCTAGAAAAAAATAAGTGCACTTTATAAAATATTTTTCAAGATCATGAAAAGTAATTAGTCTTTTTTTTTCTGAAATGATCTGATCTTATTTTTGCCTGCATAGCTGACATTGTTATTACACTTGAATATCTGATGTAAATGCTTGTTTCTGTAAATTATTCTCAACAATTTTTTAATATTAATTTGTGTTTGATAAGTCAAATGAAGATTTTGTTTATACATTACTAAATGGCATGCATGGGTACAAATGTGCACATTGGATAGTTGTTTCCTGCTTTTGCTCCCCTAAATGATGCAAAATATGCTCACAGGTGAAGCTACGCGAATTAGGGAACGAAGTGGGAGGATATTCTCTCTTCCAAATGAGCCAGACGTTGCCCGTGTTTGGCTTCCAAAGTACAACATGCCAGGGTTGGCCATGGCAAGAGCATTTGGAGATTTTTGTCTAAAGGATTACGGCTTAATTTCTATGCCTGATGTTTTCTACCATCGCATCACTGAAAAGGATATTTTTGTTGTGCTGGCGACTGACGGGGTGAGCCACTGAGCATAAATTTATTTAACATATCTTGCATGTTCACAGAAGTAAATTTTACTTGCGCTTCGAAGATTTGTCTAATATATGGATTGTTTTTTTTTAACTGTAGGTGTGGGATGTACTTTCCAACACAGAAGTTGTTAGCATTGTCAGCCAAGCCAAGTCGGAGGCCTCAGCGGCACGATTTGTTGTTGAATCAGCTCAGCGAGCATGGAGAACACGGTTCCCCACATCAAAAGTTGATGACTGTGCTGTTGTCTGTTTATTCTTGAATACAGATGCTAGAAATAAATCCTCTTGTTCAGGAACCAAGGATTTGGCCAATGCCGAAGAACTGGGTGGGGGTAAGCATTCTTGACTATCAAATCAAGCACTAGGGCTTATACCAATCTCTTTATTGCATTGGTAACAGGTGATGAGTGGCCTGTCCTTGATGGTGTCTACAAAAATCTGCCAAAGCCTACTTAAGTTGCCAGGGAAAGCATAAAATCTGTACGTGTCTATGGATTAGGATATCCATTTTGCCCCAGATTTGTGTAGCTTATTACGCTTGCAATAATTCTTCTGCTTGCAAAGACGAAGCCAGTTTACTTGGCATGTCAGGGAATCATTGCTTGGTTTATTCTGCACTGGAGTGAGTAGTTATGAGAACGCTGTTTTAGTTATTTTGTAAAGTATCAAATTAGTTTAGGGCAACTCTAAAGATGGTCTATTACATTTGTTCATAATAATAACGAGGGGTCCTTTTTTTTTTTCTATTCTTTCTGTTTCAGATGGTGCTGCAAGTTTTCTTAAACTTTTTTATCCAAGTTTTCAATCATACTGTTGTGGTGTTTAGGAAACCATGAAACTTCTGATAAATGTTGAATTTGGTTTTTGGTGTAACTTTGTCAGATACATTTACATTGTTTTCCATCACGCTAGCCACCAAATCAAAATGGCAGCTGTGTCATAGGAATTGCATGCTGTCCGACCCAGATTTTTGTTGCATTGATCCTGAATGTGGATGCTGTTGATCCAGCTTTCCCTGCTTGCATCTGGTGATGACAGTTGAGCATTTCCGTTCTTGAAGAACGTTGCCTTGGAGCAGCATCGTCTTGCTTTAATTGGATGCCGCCTATCTGTTAAAATAGAAAACAAAATTATCTTGCCCACTACATTGCCTATTCTTTTAGAATACGTTGTTGTCTCTACGTATTTGGCATAGCTTAACATTTAAGAACGTTATGTTCGTCTCATCCCGATTGATTTGGGTATTTTGATATGATAGCAGTACAATAGATGTGTACATATATACTTCTTGTTGAACAGGTTGGGAGATGTACTTAATTTCGTTATCAGAAACTAATTAGAATACTTGTGCACAAGCTTTGACACATTCGCAATAATGTGTTAAATTGACCAAAAGCAAAAATTCTTATCGACCTTATGTGAGACAGAGATAAAACATCGACAAATGCAAGTTATAAAACTAATGCAAGTTGCGGTATTTTTCTTTTACCCTCTCACAAATTTCTGTTCTCTATAAGGATCATCTTTATAATAGCACACCACCTAAAGAGGGGAATATGGGATCCTCCAAGCCCCACTTACCCCGTCGGATCTCGATGCAAAGGAGGAGAGAGGAGGGGGATGAAGAGGGAGAGTATGCAAAGTAGGAGGCTGGAAGAAGACGACAATGAGTCCACCTCTAGGTGAAAGATGGATCTGCCTCTATACATAAGCGCGTCCCTCAGAACCAAGTCAAGGTAAACCGCACAACACAGCCACCACAGAGATTGCAACGTAAGAAGAACGCCACCCCTGCCAAAGAAACCCTATGCCTAGATGAAATCAATATTAATTGTGTTCGCAACCAGGATGCATCACCGAGAAATGTGGAGGACCCTCAACTTTTTTATTTACCATACGTATATAGTTGATGCGGGGTTATTTTCCCATATTTTAGATAGAAAATCTACCGGGAAAACATTAAAAACTACCTAATTTTTTTAGCAAAAGATATTTCGCCAATTTCGCGTAATTTCAAGCGACAGAAAGAATCCATACCTGAGGGTGCACTTTTTGTACCCAAACGGAGGACTCCCGGCGGTTGTTGCAATGGCCCATGATATGAAGCTTGACAATGCAGAGATAGGTTGTGTGGTTATTCGGCGTGGTATCGTCGAGGCACATATCACAGACGAATGTGCGGTCATAACCGTCACCGTGATATAGTGAGACGAATCCAGTTAGGCCAGCAATGATGTAGGCAAGACCTTCTTCAAGGGGCAGGATAAAAGTACTTTCACATCGTTTGTGGTCTTAGCTTTACTAGAGACTATCATGTGCGCCTCCAACGTGACTACGAGGAAGAAGATGCAATGGGTGTAATGGCGACAAGGCGAAGGACACAACATGACTGAGCTCGCGATGGCAATGCATAGAGAATGAATCGGTCTGGCCGCATAGCTTGAATAGCTCACTGTAACTTGAAATAAAGCGGACTTAACTGAACTATTCGCCGCAAGCTTAAATTGGATGGTGATCACTTTTGACTAAGCAAACCTCCATAAGATGAATTCTCATTTGACTTTTGGACATTACACTAGGTTTGAATATTGGACTACGCAAGACACCATGTCACCATTCTTCGTGTAATCTTGTCACCAATGGCAGATCCAACGTCGGTGTAGGACTGGAGGAGGGAGAAGAACATGATGAGCCCTTTGAAAGCTTGATCACCCCTGTTCACGAGCATGTCGGTCGCAACCGAGTCAAGTAAATTGCACAACATTGGTCGCCACGGAGATTACAACACCAGCAAAACACCACCTCCGCCAAAGAAACCCTAGGCCTAGATGCAATACACTTGCAATCGGCATCGCACCCAGGATGCATCACAAAGAAATGTGGTGGACCCTCAAGTTGTTTATTTATCATATATGTACAATAGCCTAGAAAACATTGAAAACTCTTCCTAAACTATTACCAAAAGATATTTCACCAGTTTCGCATAATTTCGAGCAAAAAGAAGTGCTTTAGGAAGGGCATAAGAGAGGAGGGGGAGAAGACAGAGAGGAAGGGGATTAAGGGCTTGTTTGGGGGAGCTTCTACCAGCTGCAGCTTCTAGATCTCCTGGAAGCTGCAGCTGGCAGAATCTGCCCCAAACGGTTCACAGCTTCTGAGAAGCTGTAGTTACAGATTCTAGAAAATAAACTAAGAAACTTTTCTAGATTCTCAAAAACTGGCTACCAGACAGCTGCTTCCTCCTCTGCTTTAGTTGTCAGTGAGACCGTCAAAAGGGAGAGATGTGGAGGACCGAGGCGGATGATACAGTTTTCTCCTCCTATCTGATATTTTACGGTCACCATAGTTAAAAAAAAAGTTTTACATCATGATCTACATGTCACCAGACAACAAGAGTGGATCATGCTATTAGTAATAATGTAGGCCAGGAGAGAGATACCCTCAATATGAAATTGAAAAAAAGCAATATCGGGAGAATAATTTTTTTTGCCACGTGTTACATGGAGATTCGGATCGAGCACCCAAGATGTTGGCGCCCAACGGCTCAGTCACGACGCTGACGTCACCTGTTGCTCCAGTGGTCTCCGTGACACGTGGGCCCCCACCACTGGGTAGTACTCCTCCTACTCACGAGTGCTGTCAACTAAGCCACCACCAAAAGCTCGGTCACTCCCCAAGATCGAAGAGACGAGCAGCGAGTCCGATGCCGGCTCGCGTCACCATCGCGGCCGCGCTGGTGCTTGTGGTGGGCGTGGCCGTGGGCGCCCCCGAGGGGCACCAGGTGAGCAGGCTCCCGGGGTTCGATGGGGGGAGGTTGCCGTCGAAGCACTACTCCGGGTACGTGACGGTGGACGAGGCGGCGGGGCGGCGGCTGTTCTACTACCTGGCTCTCTCGGAGCGCCACCCGCCCGCCGACCCCGTCGTCCTCTGGCTCAACGGCGGCCCCGGCTGCTCCAGCTTCGACGGCTTCGTCTACGAGAACGGTCGGTAGCTAGCCACCCTACTCTGATCTACTCTACTCCTCCTTCCTCCAATCGCCATTCATTCATTGATTGAACGATATACCGATGTGCAATTAATCAAATCAATGCAGGGCCCTTCAATTTCGAGCGTGGCACCGATCCGGGAGGCATCCCCAAGCTGGAGCTCAACCCCTACAGCTGGTCCAAGGTACTAGTAGTGATTACTGTTGTTTATTACATTGTTGATTGACCTCGCAGGGTCACATGAGTGAGTCAGTGACAGTAATTAAAGTAGCCTCTGCTACCTTCTCAACCTGATCCAGGGGATTAGGTGCACCTTTTTTCTTTATTGTCTCCTGCTTAATTATTACCTTTACTCTCTTTAGAAAGAAAAACCAGCAAGTAGTAACTGATCAAACTAGTGATTGATTTCACATGCTTGCTTCCTTGCGCCATGACAAATAGTTGTCACATGTCAATGATGTCTGAAAATGTGTCTGGTTGTTGTAATTTGTCTGAATGTGTAACTGAGTTTCTGCTATTGCTTAGCTTCAGAAAGGAGCTAGTCCCCCTTAAAAAATCTTCAGAAAGAAGCAACTAAGTAAATGTGTTTTCATAAGCCTAGTATGCATGCCTGGTTGTTTGAATTTTTCCTTATGACAAAAAGGAAGCTTTTTTTTTTCTTTTTTTGCTCTCTAGGTACCATGCTTGTAACGTTCTTTCAACTTTTTCTCACTTTTTTGCCCAAATAAAACTTTTCCCCTTTTGAGGTATATAGAAGCGTTGGACTTTTACCATTTCTAGAATACAAATATCGTAAAATATCTCAAAATATAGCAGTAGGGTTCTCCCATGTTGTTTGCCTTCCAACAAATTGATTAAATATGGCACTAAATAGGTTTCCAACATGTTGTACCTTGACTCCCCTGCTGGCGTTGGGATGTCATACTCATTGAACAAATCAGATTATACGACAGGTGACCTAAAAACAGCAGCTGATGCACACACCTTCCTTCTCAAGGTACCTACTCCCTGCTTTGGTTCCAACAATAATTTTGATATCGCTTCAGAATAGTTTTATGCTGATTCTACACATTGTTGCAGTGGTTTGAGTTATACCCTGAGTTTCAGTCGAATCCGTTCTACATTTCGGGAGAGTCATATGCAGGAGTCTACATTCCAACACTAGCTGATGAAGTCGTAAAAGGTTGAGTGTCTGTTAAAAAAAAAGTACGTATATGGCATTATTTCTATCAAAAGTTTCTTGCTTACTATGTTTGTGTCCTGACAGGGATAGAAAAAGACCTGAAGCCAAGAATCAATTTCAAGGTCCTCCCATTTACATCTGTTGAGAAATGAAGTCGTACAACAATTGTCTGTGAGCTTACAATCCAAAGGTTCTTTTTCAGGGATATCTAATTGGCAATGGAGCAACTGATACCGACTATGATTTCAATTCGTTTGTGCCATTTGCACATGGAATGGGTCTCATCTCAACCGATTTGTTTGAGGTCCGTACAGTAATACCTAGGTTCTTATGCCCTTTAACCTCACAACAGTTAGAGAAGAATCTATTTCAAATTACTTTGTTCGCAGCTTCTGTTGCTGATGAGCTGTCTATTTCAAATAAGTGTTGTGCTCATTGATACTGTCAGAGAAAATCGGACTACATAAACAATGTGCTAAACTTAGCAAAGCTAAAATGACCTGATTTGCTTTATTCCAGGATGTAAGTGCTGCTTGCCATGGTACATTTTGGGGAAAAGTTAATGCTCTGTGCCAAGAAAAGATAGACAAAGTGCATTGGGTAATTGTCCTGTGCCAGAACATGAAAACAAAACAAAATATTACAATCCTACAAATTTGGTAAACGTTTCATTATTGGCAACTGCAGGAACTAAAGGATCTGAACAAGTACAACATCCTTTCTCCTTGTTACCATCATCCTGAGATTCAAGAATTAGAGTTCAAGAACAGCAGCTTGCCATCAAGTTTTAGAAAGCTAGGTGAGACGGAGAGGCGATTTCCAGTGAGAAAGCGAATGGCTGGCCGTTCTTGGCCTCTCCGTTCTGCTGTGACTGAAGGACGCCTCACGTTGTGGCATGAACTTGGTGGTAGATCACTCCCCTGCACGGTATGCAAATTGTAATGGCATCCTTGTACGTTATTATGTCGAATTTCATCGATTTTGATTTTGCACATCAACTTGTGGCTGTGTTTCATTGAACATTGTTGGAATCATGATGGCTAATTTCCTTGACAGAGAAATATTTTGTTTGCTTGATTTAACAAATTAACATTTCAATGTACCTTGTAGAGCGATGAACTTGCTAATGCGTGGCTGGATGACGAAGATGTAAGAGCTGCGATTCATGCTGAACCGGTATGGTAGACAAGGAAACAAAGGTTTCATTTGAACTTATCTTAAAATGAGCACTCACTTTCTTCTCTGTGGGGAAACCAACTTGTTGAAATGGCACATCAGAAAAGCTTAATTGGGTCATGGGAACTGTATACTGCAAGAATAAACTTCAACCATGATACTGGAAGCATGGTGAAGTACCACAAGAAGTTCACTGCAATGGGATATCGTGTACTTATTTACAGGTATGCAACAAACCATTAATTTTGAATTTGAAATTGAGCGACTAAAATTCTAAATATAAGGGATAAATAACCTTGGTGGGGAGTACCGGACACCGGAATTAGTAGTAGGTTGGTTAATTTGCTTGAGCTACATATAACACTATGTACTACAATTATTGCTCATTTCGATTGGAGATAATTGGAGTACCCAAATTTGATTGTTCGGATGCACAGTTTCTGAACCCAGCTGTAGCATAACATGCCGGCCTGATTCTCTCAAAAAAAAAAAATGCCGGCCTGATAATCAATTGCTTTGCTTCACTTTGAAATAAAAAATGTGTGGGCCAACTGTTCCTTGTGCTGTTTTTGTAGTGGAGACCATGATCTCTGTATCCCGTATGTCGGAACGGAAGCATGGGTCAGATCCATGGGATACCGAGTAATTGATCCTTGGCGGCCATGGTATTTTGGAGGGCAAGTTGCTGGGTATGTTCTCATCCTTTCATCACATAGAACCATCAGTTTTTCAAATGGGATGCTTTCAGGCTTCAGCAGTTAATGTCACATGTAGATGTTAGCTGCTCAGTGCAGATTAATACCTACTTTTCTGCCTATATCTTTTTTAGTAGTACATGTGTAGATTTAAAAGTGTTCTAGTATTTAGTAGGGATGTTGTGGTTCAAATTTTCAGTAGGCAGCAAGAAATTTGTAGAGAAAATGAATGGACAAGTTTACCTCACTGAACAATTGTGTCCCATTGCAGGTATACACAAGGTTATGAACACAATCTCACATTCCTCACAATAAAGGTATGTGACCAGGCGTTTCTATCACATGAGAGAAGCTGCATGTTCTGTAGCAAAAGATTTTGAACATTTGTTTTGTCAGTATGTTATCAATTTTTTTCTTTAGGGTTTATCTGTTTGGAAGAGGATTAAAGTAGTAAGAATTCTTGTCAATTCGCCAGTTCAGGCTAAACCCAAAATATCTAAACAAAGCCCAGGCTAGAATCGCTAGATTAGTGGCACGGCCAAGTGCCAACATCCATCAATTGCGATGTTGTGCCCTTTGGAACAAATACTGCATTTCTCGCTTGTCGTTATCTTTTGAAGCTTTACATGATGTCTAAATGTGGCAACATTTCAGGGAGCTGGACACGCTGTCCCAGAGTACAAACCCAAGGAGACTCTTGCGTTCTACAGCCACTGGTTGTCCGGGGAGAAGATTTGACGTCAACGAGGACCTGCTCGAGTGCTCGTCGTGAGTCGTGACAGTTTTGAGCCTCCGGATGCACAAAATTGTAATCTGAATAGACAAACGGTGCCTGTTTCCCGGTAATTTGTACCAATGTAAAATCGGAGGTCTTGTCCCCGGTTAACTGAAGACTGAGCTGCATACAGCTTCTCAGAACCAATGCCCTTTTGGAACAGAACAAAATGCCACAGCAGCTACACCGTATTATCCCTGAATTTGCCCTGGCAAAACATAGGAAAAGCAAGATCCTCTACTTGCATCCAGGAACGTAGCATAATCGGTTTTTCCTCGAGAGAAGGGAGCTTAGAAGCAACTGAACAGAAACACAAAAACACAGAACTGAGGTGGAAGCATTGCCGTGTGCGAAGATAGGTCCGCCAACATAAAATATTATACATTCTGGAGGTCAACATTCTACTGAAAAAACATTACATCAATGAGGATAGAGCTAACGAATCAACTTGGGTTTAACACCCCGAAGGCAAAAGTCTTACGGTTCATTTTCATCAACTATGTAGTTCACCAAAGTTCAACCTTCTCAGCTAACTGTAGTAAGCTACTACGGAAAGAAGTACAATAATGGTCTAAAGAAACAGCCATGAACGCATCTGCTACAACCAACCACGCCATGCTCCTCAAAAGGGTGCATTCAGGAAGCAGCTAGACCTGGTAAGGCGTAGTGAAGTTTTACCTGAACTTCGGCTTCTTTGAGAGTCCTCCTTTGAAGCTGCTCTTTGAGGGTCCTCCTTTGAAGCTGCTCTTTGAAGGTCCTCCTTTGAAACTGCTGCGTTCTGGTGGTGGACGGGACTTGCTGAAGGTCTTCACCTTGCGCCTCCTCCTCTCTTCTTCACTGTCTGACTCCGCGCCATTCTCCCTGTCTGCATTAGTTGCCTCCCGTTCCAGCTCCTCCCAGGTCTTACCCTTCTCTTCCTCAGAATCATCTTCAGAATCGTCCCCATCATCCTCATCAGATTCCACTAAGGACTCGCTGTCAGATGCCTCATCTTCTGATTCAGACTCAGGTTCAGCATCCGATGGCTCATACCCCTGATCAGATTCTTCTGTTTCCTCTGTCTCTGAATCACTTGCCTCCATATTCAAGAATTCCCAACCACCATCATCGATGAATTTCTGAGGGTCATCAACGATAGTTTTCAGAATAGGACGCCAGTTAAGGTTCAGCCTGCTCTCATAGTACTTGAGGTCAGTAGTGTCAAGCCACTCCTTTATTGCATCAAGTGATGTTGACGGAATGGAATCAATGCGAAGAACATCCTTCTTGAAATCCTTGAACACAATAGCCATATCAAAGTTCTTTGTTCCAAAGCCCACCCTCTCCAAATTAACAATCTCTATCTCACCCAAGGTCACCACCAGGAAGGGTGTCTCAATTAGTTCAACCAAGCAAGTTGAAGTTGGGATGATGAAAGCTGAAGCTTTATATGGAACCCCATGGAACCCGAGCTCTCTAAGAGGGACATCAAACTCAAGATCCAGCCCCTTAAACTGTGGGTGTGACCAGTTATCATTAACCTTGTTCACAAAGTTCTGGAAATCCATGTTTATTCTATTCTTTCGGTCCCTCTCACGCTGCTCTTCTTCAATTTCATCAGGATCAAGTGCTGATCTCCTAGTTCCACCAAGAGTCTGAACAACATCCATCACCTCAACATAAAATTGAACATCCTTTGTCTTCTTGTTTCCAACCATGATATGATTGTGTAAATGGAAATGGAGGAGGGTAATCATTTCTTTTTCTGCCGGCTGGAAGAAGGCATGCTTTACATTCCCGTACATAATGTCCACACGCTCATCAGCCCTTGAAGTAGAATATCTGAAACCATTGACATGGGACTCGAGAGTTCCTGTAAGCTTCCGCCCACGTCCACCAAATGCAGGCCGTATCCACACATCAGAAAGTCTGGCTGGCTTGATTTTGTTACTAGCCAACTGGAGTTTCTCCTGAGTAACAAGGGTGGCCCTTTCAGCTCTCTCTGACTCCCTTGAAGCAACTTGTCGCCTCAATGTTTTGATCTGCTGAACAACTTCACTGCTATGTCGTGGATCTTTTGAGCGGAACGTGATCTCCTTCAAGTAGATAGCCCCCTGGCCCTGAGACTTCAGATTGTTATCATTTGAGAAAGGCATGCCAGGCACGTTGAAGAAGATGCGGATAGTGCAGGTGCGGTTGTCTTGGTGACTTGTCACACTCTTAACAGTAGAAACATGGAAAGGAACCATGCTGCCATAAATAGGTAACAGGACAGCTTCATTCTTCTGATCTACTTGTATGACCAACTCCCTTGCATATGGAACATCATTAACATTCTTATATGCAACAAGCTCATTAGAAGACCTCGAAGGACCACGCCCATCACCAGAACCAGAACCAACCCCAGCAAGCCTTCTAGCAGTCTCTTCATTCTTTTGACGAGCAAGTTCAGCTTGGTGTTGTCTCCGGAGTTCTTCCTTGGACATCTCCTGATTGTCTGACCTAAGTGTAGCCTTGGTTGGTGGTAATGCCTCCTTTGCATTAACCTCCACCTTTGGAATGGGAAGAACATCATCCTCATCATTAAACGAATAAGAAACATCCTTAACAGCTTTGGAGCATGGTGCTGTTATGATCTCCAAAGGCACTAAAGCTGTATCAGCCAACAACATAGAGTATTGTTTCGTCTTTCCACTCTTTGTTTCTGCTTGAAGATTATGTAAACCAAGGGAAACATTAAAAACCATTCCTGCTTTTATAAGACGGTCATTCTTGGGATTCAAGTTTAAGCCAGACTCTCGGAATTCAAGACCAATTCCTGTACCAGCAGACTTTGTCAAATTAGGAAGTAGTTCTGGGGCGTTCTTCTCAACAACTTCAACAGCAGCCTGATAAACTGCACTCATCCGATTCCCAGGCTTCAATGCTTCTAAAGCAGCTTCCTGAGCTTTCAAAAGAGTCTCATATGCCTTGAGCTGTGTAGGGGTAGCATCAATTAAAAATGTTCTGGCAATATTTGAGCAATAATTTCCATATCTGGACCCAATTGCACAGATGATAACACTAGCAGAATCATAGCTAAGATAATCATCATTGCTGGAGGCACCTGGCTTGAGGTCAAACTTCCCTCCACTTTGAAATACAGGAGGATAGCATATGTCAACATTTTCAGCCTTCAACTTTACCTTGACCTTAAGAGGGTCAAGAATAGCCTTCTCTGTATCATCCATCAATGAAGAGTGTGTCACTTTCCTCTCTTCATCAATCACCTTCTCCACCTTGGGAACCACAAAATTTTTCATTACAGAATAAGTTAGGTAAGCAGCCTTCTTCACACATGTGATCTCTGAGGCATCCTTCACCGCAAAAAGCTCAGAGAAGCCATTTGTTATATCCGTAAGTTGCACAGATGAGCTAGACAATTTGTCTGCCCATGCTTCAAGGAGCTTACCCTCAGGTGCCTCTTTCGCGATGTGACCAATAATTGGGTCGTCTGATTTTGACTGAGTACAGACAGCACGCACTATGTCCTCCATTAAGCCAACACCATCATCATTCTTAGCTTTCACATGCAAGACAATATCAGCACCAACAGCATCATTTGCAGCCTTCTTGAGGGTCCCAATGAGATTTGCTTTCTTTTGACTGCATAAGAAATGTATTTGCTTCTGCATGAAGACAATTATGGTTTCTGGAAATTCATATCCTAGTAGCCAGACATCTAGAGCTGAGGACTTCAAATAACGAAGATCTTCAGACGGTGGTGGAGTAGCAATTGCAATAGCATCAGAAGAACCCCAAAGAACAGAATTGTGCTCTTTCCAATGGTCATAGAACACCTTCAGCCGGTTACTGAAGTTATCTAGGTTGATTGTATAAGCTCCAGATCCCCCACCACCTGGCTTGGCATTACCATTATCCGCCATATTTTATCAAGCTCACATTAACCGAGTGAACTGCATAAAACAAACCAATCCACAGTTATTAAATTAACTCACAAATTTATTTTAATGTACAGGAATCATTTAAAACAAGAAAAGAAGGTTATAAAATCTAGGTTTAATACAGAATGCTATTATTACTCTTAGCTGTTTTTCCCCAAAGGCACAAGAACATTGCTTTAAGCAGCTTCAAATGTATCTCTAAATTCGTCAATGCCACGACAAGGCAGCAAGCAATCATGATCCAAATAATAACACAAGCAACAGTACCACATTGTTATTACAAGAAATTGTTTCAATTGTTCTTACACAGAAGCAAACAGAAATTTCTGTATTTCATTCTTGCGAGCCCACAAACATGTCTACCACAGATTTAACATATCAAAACCAGCTACATCATATATTCACAATAATACCAACAGTTAAGTACATTCAGGCAACCGAAAAAGAAACAGACATCTTATCATTGAGATAAAGAAAAAGATAAGGTTTTTGCACACTCGCATGTTGAGGTCAAGAAAATAATCAAGAATAGTTAAGTAGCTTTGGATATTCCAAAATAACATAGATAAGTATTATGGCAGAAGCCATCCTTTATATAGTTAAAAATAAATAAAAAATGCAACGTACAAGATTTAAAACAAGGATCTTGTCCGCCTTATTTCATCCTAGACAAAGTTAGAATATATAACTGATAATCATAAACAAAAACTATTGCGGAGAATAAATAGCAAAACAATGATAACATTTTTTTCCAGCCATGTCAAGACATTCCTACTCTCTCACACAATATGTACACATTTGCAAGCTGCAACTGAATAATGAAAAATTAATAAATATAATCTGTGTCGTAAACGGTGTACCAACAAAAGACAAACAAAACAAATGGAAAATGTAATATTCACTTACGTGATAAAGCAGGCTATAACAACTGGAACAGCATAGCATAGGATACATTTCTTCACAGAGTCACATAAAGCTTTTCTATGGAAGTTATTTATTACATGAACAAAGTTCTGAAAATCATGCGTTGCACTTGTGACTCTACTCACATAAGCTTTCCTATGGAAGTTATTTATTACATGAACAAATTTCGAAAATCATGTGTTGCACCCATGACTCTACTTACACAATTAAAGTGTAAAGTACATATTTTGCATCAGACTCTGTGTGTTCCTCATCCCTCTATTTATCTACAACTTTTTCATCATATCTTTATGCCTAAGGCTAACATACCTTCAAATAAACCAAAATAGGACACAGGTTTTATAAGAAAATCTGCATCCAAAAATATAACTGCTAAGCAACATCATGCACATGACAAATTCCAACTTAACGCTACATGTGGCGCTGCGATGGAGCATGTTTACTTCAGCTTCTTTCGAAACATTACTGAACAAAACTAGAGAACCTAATATGAGTTGCTCCCACAAAATCATTCATTTGATATGCACCTCCTGACACCACATAAAGGTTCACTCCATCCTCACAGAACATATGTATACACCTACCAAATCATAACATAAGAAATAAAGAACACAGCTACAAAAGCAGCCAAAACATAGGTCGTTAAGGCTTCATTCAAGCATCCTGTCAAGGGCCATTTTCATAGGACATCACCAGTCAGGTAAAAATTCCTTTCTCGTAAACCCTAAAATGACCCCCCAAAAAAACTCCATCTATCTAGGGTTGCCTTGGTCCTACGGCCTACACGCCACACCATCCCCCATCCCATCTATCTAGGGCGCCAACCCACAGAACCCGCACCGAGATCTCACGCGCCCTCCTCCACACACAGCACCACCGAGCGGGGGTGGAAATCGACGACCCCGCCCGAGCAAAATCCCATCCACGAACCCGCCACGCCGTACGGACCCTCCCTGATTTGAGCTCCCGCGATGTAAAACACGGCGGAATCGATCCAGACAGGAGAAGGAGAGAAAAAAAAAATACCTAGGGCTTACCCAACGAGACTCGCTCGCTCGCGAGCGCGAGCGCGAGCACCAGGGATCTCCCCGCGCACGACGGCCTCCGGCGGGTGAGGGGAGTGCGAGGACGAACCAACTCCCCTCGTCCTCGAGTGGCGGCGAGCTCCGGCGAGATGGCGGCGGCGGCGGCTGGTGAAGGGGAGCGAGGGTTCGGGTTCGTGGGGAGCCGAGGGTTGGAGGGAGAAATGGAATGGATGGATTAATAGGATGCCGCCACGCCGCCACAGTGGCTCTCGCTCCCGAACCGTGTGTGGGGCGAATTGGGGGACGGATGGACGGACGAGATTTGTTGGGGTGGGTGGATGTGGCGTGCGATCGACCGTCCATCCAAAGGCCCAGCAGGCGAGCGAGATCACAAGTCTCGTTTTCTCGCTGGGAATCTGGAAACCCTGGGAATGTCGGGGGATGGAATCATGGAAATGGAATGCGAGAGGAGGCGAGCTCAATTTGAAATTTGAGGGTTTTTTTTTGTGCCCCCTTTGATTTGAATGAAAACTATAGGAATTTTGTAGGGTTTCAAAGCTATGGAAATTTTTTCCTAAATAAGTCAAGGATTGGACCGTATGGATTGCTATTATATTCTTGTATTTTATTTCTTGTTTCTTCTACTATATCCATCCTAGATTACCTGTCGTTGTTGACTTTGTGCTCGTGAGTTTTGGCCACTTGCATCATTTAAAATTTTGTGTAAGTATCACTTACTATGACTTACTTTTTTATTAAATATACTATAAGTATGACTTTTTTATTGTATTTGTAAAAAAAATTAAATAAGACGAGTGGTCAAATATGAGCAAAAGTCAACATCAAATAATAATACGCGACAGAGATAGTAAGTTTTGGAGGATTGACATGAGCTCAAAGCTCATGAAAAACTTCTTTAAAGTATATCTCTCACCTCAAATTCATATGTTTTTTCTGTGGTTCCTATGTTTTGCAATTTTCTGTTTTACACTAATACACTTGCATATATGTAAAATCATGTATTTTTTCTATTCCTGATTTTTTGCAATCCTACTATTCAAATGGGCCCTTGATATAAAGGTTTTCAAAAGGTGTTTGCTGGTGACATCATGGGCGGGCCTGCCATGTTGACATGGGTATTCAGATGAATAAACCCAAAAAAATTTCAAAACAAATGGTTGCATATAATATATAATGCATTTGTGTAAGAGAAAACAAAAGGTGTACCATATTTAATTCAAGAGGCCACGTTTAACACAAAATACATATAATATATACATTATACAATTAGTAATGTGTGATATTGTGCTTGTCAAATATTAGATTTCTTGTTGTCGGATTTTTTAATCATTTCATTAACATTTAGAATAGCCAAACTCAAAATCCTGGGCCCGCCCCTGGGTGACATGGCTTAATTAGGGACAAATGTACTTTCGAATGTTTGTTTTAAATGTAGCCATGTGCATCACCACTCATACTATCACTTTTGATTGTCAGTCCATGATGTATCCTGGAGTAAGTGAAATTTATAATGAAATATTACATTGGAGAAATGAGAGTGCTGAAATGAACGAAGTGTCTAGATTGAAGGGTTAAAGTTGTATTGCATAATTTAATTGGCGGCATCATTTAAATCATATCAGTGCAATGCAACGGTTGTATACTATTAAGGCAGCCAGGGGCGGAACTAGGAATAGGGCAGCTAGTGTTGCAACCCTACTCGATCCTAGGCTTAAATTTGCATATACAAATCTTGAAAAAAAATAGTAATTTTTTTTAAAATTAACAAGATTAGAACAGCTCAGCCCTACTCTTTAAAAAACTTTTGGTTCCACCCCCTGAAGGTAGCACATTAGTACAAAATATAGTCAAGGCAAGGGAAAATTAACAATGTTGAGCCTACCATTTGGGGTGGGATGCGACTCCATGCTAGTACAATGAATATAAACACCACGAACGGTCACATCCACCACTAAATATTTATATTTTTTTTAATGGAGAGGGTATTTGAGTTCACTACTGGATGACGCTGGATCATTGAGCACGCAAAGCTATACATATGTGTTAATAATAAACTATTAACAGTAGAGGAGGGCATAAGTGGAAAATTCCAATTTATTGTTTTAACGCCGCACAATTGGTTGAGCTACAACATTTCATAACAAAGATGGAAATCCACCTATATGTTTTTTTACATCTCATCACTCCGAATATCCGAATAACGCTTGTATCCTCTGTATTACTACAACAACTAGCAAAAAATTAGTCGATGTCTTAAACTTGTGTGGAAATATTTTAAATTTAAACATGTAAAAGAAGTTAATTCATTGTAAACTTATGCACATAATGGCAATCGTGATGTCTCTTGGCACAAGGCAAATCAATCGTTTCGTTTTATATGGTGCGGGTAGATCGAGCTACGAACAAACTAACTCGTCATAATGTTAAGACATGACAATAAAATAATAGGTAGTTAAAATTTTCGAAACAGCCATTTCTAGACAATATGAAAAGTTGAACGGCAATAGCCGATGCCACACTTGAATAAAAAAAAAAGGTGCTCACACACATTCCATTGGATGATGATTGGGCAGGACAGAGTATGCATGAAGTCGGTCTCCTTTGCACGTTTGCAACAAAGGAGTTTCAACTAATTTCAAATAATATATATGGAAAAAAATGTGAAGCCCTTCAAACCAAAGGATATCCCCCCACCCCCCAAAAAAATTTCTCTCAAGTTCCAGTGAAATATGGTAGTATTGCATAGGAATTATGTGTAAAAACAAAAGGCACATTTATCCCAACACAATTCGAACATCACACCAAAAATCACAAAAGGATACTAAACCAAAAAATCAACTCCCAGCCACAGAAAAACAAAAAAGAGGTTCTGAACATGATGATGAGGTTACTTATTGCAAGCAAATTCAACCCCAGAAGGCTCTTCATTGCAACAAGTTTCTTTTGGGAAGACACTCAAGGCAAGCACAAGAGCTATTAGCAACATATGTTACTTCAATCCATGCATAGCCGTTATAGTGGCTCCATTTCAGCTGTAGTGGTTGAATCACTGGCGTAAACAGGGTGGAGCACATGGCCAGCAACAGGATCAACATGAACCCATTTCCTGCCAGTCAACTTGTTGCGCTCAAATCGCACATGTCCTTCTTTCAGACAGAAAAGCGTGTGATCCTTCCCCATGCCAACGTAGTTCCCAGGATGGAAGCGTGTTCCTCTTTGGCGGACAATGATGTTTCCTGGCTCCACTTTCTGAAAAATAACACAAATGTAGATGTTCAGGAATAGTTTAGATCTTTTCCACTTTTTCTGTCCTAATAACAAAAATCACAAGTCACTTTTCATACAAGATCACAAAAGGATGCTCAAATCCTCAAACTGTGAGTTAGTTTTACGTGATTCAAGAAGGTATTTCTTTGTATTATCAATTTGTCAGACAATAAAACACAAAATTGATATGAGTGATCACAAGATTGTACCTCTCCGCCAAACTTTTTAACACCCAGATACTTAGGGTTAGAATCACGACCATTTTTTGTTGATCCAGCAGTCTTTTTGGTGGCCCAACGCTTAAAAAGCAAGCTCATACCTCCAGATGACTCTGCAATACATTTCGTTTTCGATAACCAAACAACTTTTTCAGAATAGCACAAATATAGAGAGTCAAGCCACTTAGACTGCCTAAAGACAAAGCCATCACCTGCGCTAGTGTACACTGAAACATTTGAGATCAATTCTTTGACATTTCCTCTCCTGAAAACTGAAGAAAATGCCATTTTGCTTGCCTCAAGTCACCTGAAATCATTGAAAGCAATCTTCCATAAATTCATAAACTAATGTTATATTGAGGGGGATATCAACAAAGAATCATATGACTATGCTTTGTACTCTTCTCCAGTTTCCATTTGATAAAACCTAACAATTGATTACTCTATTTTACTAAGCCTAAGTTTCAATGAAGAAGCATCATAGATAGTACTTCCAATTACCTAGATTGTGACATACTAATTAACTGAAGCTCTTTAGTTAACTTATCTTCATTTTTTGTAAGAAATTTAAATCAACAGATAGATGCAGAAACCAGGAAGTAAAGCACAGAGTTTTTTGGTATTTGAACAATACATGGAAAAAATATATAAATATATTTAATATTTGTGCCTCAATTCTCTTAGAAAACAACACTATTGGAGGCAAGTAAATATTAATATGTCCATAAGAAAATACCATTGTAGAGTGCCACAGAAGCTCCAGAAATGGTGGAGGTCGTTATGGACATTTTACAAGTACTATATCTAGTGTTCTAGATCCGAGGAAATTAGTAAACTAAACATGGCCTCATCTCATTAATTGGAGAACTATGGAAAGGTCAGGTATATCCATAACCAGGGTTTGCCATATCAATGGGAGCACCAACCAATTCAGCTATGCAAAAATGTTTGATAATCTCAAGTAGCAATGGATTGGCGACAGTATTTACTTTAGGTATAGTTGATATCACTACTATACAAGTCATAACTAGTACACTACATATTAGAACATCAAATCGCTGAGAAAACTTAATAAAAATCCTTATTAAATTGGAGCACACAAAATTAGAAAAATCAAGAAACAAGAAACATTGTGTCTAATTGAGACCAAATTTATGAAAAAAACATATAAGTAGAAGTAAAGATTATGCATCAACTTATCGGATTATAAAGATCTTGAAAGTTGCCCCCGAGTCCTCTTCCGCTAGCTCTACAATCAGATTGTAAATATCTAGAAAGTTGCCCTCCAAGTCATTTTATCATCAGGAAACTTTCCTGATTGAAAGACTGAACCAAGCCTGCTTCTTGTGGACATCACATTGGTTCCCTCAAGCTACAGTGACATCGAAACCACTCATGGAAGCAATGCAAGGTTGGCATTCCACCAAGCACATCAAGCACATGCATTCTACAGTCACTACCATTTCCTTTCTATGGGACAATCCATCAAACAGTTGGTGGTCACATGGGCCAAAGAAGAGCCCTATCTTGCTTCGCAATGGCGGAACCAGGAAATTCCAACACACTAAAGCTAATGCCAAATCTTAAACTCCACAACAACAATAACGAAAATAGGCAGAAACTACAAATTAAGTGCCTAGCTAAAAAAAGGGTCAGTTCTCCATACTTACCAAACGCAATTTCCATTCCCTCCTCAACAATAGCTCAATACAAACTCGTTATAGGCCTCTCTCTCGTCCTATAAATTACTACGCAGCAAGCCCTTCCCCCCGTCTTGGCCACACAATGACACAAACATGAACTAATAATAATAGCAACCTGATTACAGCAAAACCATCCCGCAACGCCATGGCCCGCCCATGGGCAAACGAACTTGCGCAAATTCCAAAATCGGGAGCTCACCAGCAGGCAGCAGCACGCGGAGAGGGGCAGTCGCGGGTCGCCGGAGTCTGCTGGGGATCCGCGTGGCGTGGAGCACCCTGGGACGGCGGCGGCGGCGCAGGGAGAGGAGGAGGGGAAGGCAAGCGACGGGAGCGAGAGGTGTCAAAGCCAGACTGCCAGTGCCACGGTCAGGTGGGCCTCAAGATGGGCTCGCGTGTGGGGGCCGGATCTATGGTGGAGCACACGTGAAGTGATGGGCCGGGATGCGCTTGGGCTCCCTTCTAGTACTAGTATAGCCCACGAACTCACAAAATGGACGAGATTGATCATTTTGTAATTTTTTAATACTGGAATTTATTTCGGCTTTTCTTCCGAAAACTGTAGCTTTACAGTCAATTATTATTATTACGAGAGATCTTAGGATGGATGACTGCGAATTCAAAAATCATAAATTAATTAAAAAAACAAAACTATTTAGATACCACCTCAAAAATAGAATTTCCATTTATGGGTGATGAAAATATGTATAACTATCGTGTCACGGTGACACTGTCACTCTAACTTCATAGTCGATCAAGCTAAAAGAAGAATCTAGATATCAATAGTCGATCATTATATCAATCAAATTTTGCCTACATCACCGTCGGACCAAAATGGAAGATGATACTATGAGAGAGTAGAGTAATTGAGCTTTAAATGAATCACTCATACCACTACGAATCTAGAGATGGCAACAGGGAATTCCCCGCCCGGGGTCGCACCCACGTCCCCAGCCCATGGGGTTCAAATCCACCCGCCCCCACCCCCGTCAACCATGATAGGAGAGCATTTCATTCCATCCCCACCCCCCACATGGGGAATTATTCCCCGTGGTGATACCACCCCCGCAACAACATACACCATATCAACAGGATTTACAACAATGGATACATCCATGAAGTTCACAAAATAACAAGGAGTTAATAACCGTATGTCCACATTTCAACATGGCATCATGCCCAGCACATTTCAACATGGCATCATGCCCAACATTCTACCACATAATCACATAGAAACATAGGTTCAAATGTTACATCATAGCTAATTAGATGGGCTTTTCAGACATCAGTCCATAACATACAGTATTAGACACACAACATGGCAATTCACCAAGTACAGTAGACAAATGCATAATGCATTTCACCAAGTACAAAAAAAACATAGATTAAAATCATGCATGCATCTCCTGAAGTTGGCAAGTAGAGTTAGTTTCTTGCCAAATAACCAAAAAGGACTAAAAGACTCCCCTGTCCATAAATTCATTACACAAATATAGTGGTACTAAATAAAGCAACTAGCCACGGCACATGTTCATGTCTTCATACTAGTGCAAGCCCCTACATGAACTAGCAAAATAACAAATGAAATGCATTCTTAATGCTCAGTTTACAGTAATACCTCAATCCCATCTTGGATCTCCTCAAGACAACTCCAAAAGGTTGCAACCTCTTGATTATCACCATCTACAAGAAACAATTGTATGAATTAATATGTAGAAATGACATCTATGAATTTTTAATTAATACAATGCATAAATGGTATAGCATATACACCTCAATATTTGTTTCATAGCCAATCTTGGGAACACATCAAGGCCTCCAAGATTTCTGGAGTTAGCCAGCTACGGTGCTTACTAAAAACTCTCCCACTAGTGCTATAAAGGTAGATTTTGATGCAATTGTGCTAACAGGAATGGCAAACATGTCCCGTGCAACCCACCTCAGTATAGGATAACGCATCCCAGCCACCTTCCACCAATCAAGAATCTTAAAACTTTCTACATATCACTATAAGTGAAGTAGGGAGTTGTTCTAGCCTATCGACTAAGGAGATTGCCTAAGCAACATGTATAGCAGGGCGTGCATATTAGGGGGCATGCATGTCTTGTCAAAGGCTTAGCTGGTGGGAGCTGTAGTAACTCGGACTTTGTCGTATATTGGCAACGGCGGAATATTGTGGATTCGTGTGCTTAATCATCGGGATCTATTCTCTACAGACCTCTCTTGGAATGTCCTCTCCATCCTCATGGGGTCTTGTCTTTATACCTTTAGGAGGTAGCGTTCTACTCGAACTCAGGTTGTCCAAGAAGAAAAATACAAAGTTAGAAAAGGAATCACCTCCCTGCTATTGGGTTATACCATAAAACATTGTTTACTTGTCGTAATCCACATCATACCATTATTAGGTAGACCCTCATCGTATGTGTAAAGGTATCCATATCACACGGTTACTGTATACACATCTCTACGTGGTACTCATATACGCTACTATGACAAAATCCTAAATGTTGCCAGATGCATGATTGTTTCATACTAGCTAAATGATTATCTGTAAGCTATCTTATATAACATTCTAATAGAAAAAAGATAAAGGTAGAGTCCCTTGCACACACTCTAAGATTATGTGAGAATGACTTGCTTTGTCATTTATATTATAAGCTATATGCTAAAAGTTAGTCCATTGGCAGTGACGGAATTGGAGAGAAAATTAAATAGGGGGCCAAATAAACACTTGTCGGTTCATGAATTTGGCAATTTGTCTTAATTTTTTTATTGTCCATACAAGCATACACTAGCTAGCCATCTGAATTTAATCTCTAAACTTTGGATGGAGCTGGAGCTTTTATTTTCTTCTAATTAAGGATTTTGATCAACTATATTATTATCATTGTGTACTTCCATAAATGCCTTTTTGTAAAAAGAAGAAAGTGTTTTTCTTTAGGTTTTTTCTTGATTTCCTACAACAAGTTGGTCTAATTTCATAAAAATTATATACTAATATGAGAAAAGAAATTTGTTGGGGGTGGCCATGGCCCCTTCCAACCACCCCTAGCTCTGCCATTATCCATTAGAGATGTTGTATTTTAAAGTACTTATAGAGATAACAGTTTTCTTTATTGTTAAAGAAGGTACTAGAGAGTCACTATTTGGTGAGTGCATGGTAAAGTAAACCTAAAAATTGTCGACAAAATAATTAAATATATATACTCACTCCTTTCTAAATTATGGGGCATAATTCGGTTTGTTAAGACAAGAGTTTGATCAATAAAATATTTAATAGAAAATTATTTTTTGAGATAACTTCATATGTTACATTCTTGGTAAAAATGTTCTCGATAGTAAAATTATGATTAAAACATTTGTTATAAGAAAAATAAAATAAACCTTTTAATTTGAGACGGAGGCAGTACTTTGATTGAATATTTACATTTTTTATTGTACTATTGTACTAGCTACTTGTATCTTGTTCCATACACATGCATGCATAATTGCACAGAAATATATCATGTGGCATGCAGCTATCGATCGATTTGCTGTCCGTATAGGCAGGTATCGTGGCCACAAATATTCCCGTTCATGCCAGCGTCAAAACTTAGTCCATGCACGTGCGAGTCTCTCACCTAGACCGCAACTAGTATGAGTATATGATTGTGTCCTTCAATTCGTCGTTCTTCCACGCTGTGATCTCGTCGACTCGTCACATTATGTTATCATCTTTGTTGTTGATCAGAATTCGAATCTCGCGTCGCTACCGTATTTGTTCAATTGCTCGTATTTATGTTTCTTCAGTTTGTTCGTACGTTCGTGTGGTCCGCAGAAAAAAAAAGGGGTTCAATAAGTTTTAAGTGTGGGAGACTAGCCAGACAAACGTAGATTCGATCTATCCAGAGCCGAGACAAAGCGAAAAATGCATGACCGCCAAATTTATTTGTGGCTGTACATAATTCAATACTAGACACTAATAACTATTTTTTAAGAGTAGTTTATTTGGTTTTAAAAAAGAGTCTAGTTTATTTTACACCTCAATTATTGTCGTAATATAAAGGGGTTGTTCAGTTTATTGTCATTTTCAACCCTTTCAAATTTTGGCAAGTTATCAAATTTTGGTAACTTTTAGAACCTTCTACTCTGAAAATTTCTACCAAAGTTTATGGCACTAAACTGAACGCCACCATCATCACCTTGCCAAATTTTGATATTACCAAAGTTTAGAAAGTTTTTTATGTCAATGAAGAGTGAACAAGCCCAAAATCAACCATTGACAATGAAATCACACCCACAAAATACACTGCTAGGGCAATGCCACCTGGGCTGGTTTCAACGGTGTTTTTACCAAAGTTGTCACCAAATATAAATGTTTTTGACATATATGGTAATACTCTCTTAGACAAGTTGCTAGTTTGGTGATATGCGAAAGAAATTAATTGATTAGAATGGCGAATTAAAAAAAACCATTTATGAACTATGTTGTATCAAGGGGTATTTCTAACAGGTTTATATATTCAAGAGTTGTAAAATGTCTACCTCTTCGTACAATAATATAAGCATTTGGTTTTAGATGTGATACATCATATTACAATAAATCTGGATAGAAATGTGTCCATGCCTAAAATATTTATATATTTGGACGGGAAGTACTTTTATAGGTGAAGGTTGATTTTTAGACTTGGGTAGTACTTGAGGGGTAGATGGATTCTATCCTTTTTTAGAAGGAAAATACATAGATAGCTAATTTCTGTATAAACCTTTTACAAACATAGATTGATTTATCTCAACCTCTCTTATGTTCTAAGTTCTCTAGATGCCTTGTTATATTCAACATACCCTAAGATCGTTATATATGTTCTCCTTGCATTTCGGCCGTCACACATTATTCCTCCTAGTCCTAAGCTCCTCCATAATTCATGACCACCCCAGCCACCCTTTAAGAGGCAATTTGATCGAACAAACCCCATCGACACTTAAAATTTCCTCGTAACCTTTAGGCCAACATCTGTAGGGTTTGTTCAAGTCTCATGTCTCCAAATTGATCGATTTTTCCTAGCTTGGTGCCCAAAATTCATTAGATGGTATCGCGTCTTGGTTGTATAAAATGATAAACATTGTAAGGCACATCCGACCTTGACTACGCTACCATAATATTCGACCAATTTCTTTGTTTTTTTAATACATTTCGTTGAACGGCCCACTGACACTGTGGTAGCACCAAATCTATTTAAAATATCAGATATGGTATCAAGAAAAACAGTTGTAAATGCTCTCAGCAGCCCATGGAATGATACGCGTCCTCCTTTGAAGGAAAAAAAAAAAAAACTCGCGCACGCCACGCACGAGCCGATCGACAGTCAGGTACATTCACATGGCCAAATGCAGTCATGAATTATTCATTCATGATCACAACAATACAGGCCAACCCCCTGAGTCCAAATTAATAACTCCAAAAGGACCCATGATTTGGCCCCAAAACCCCAGCAGTACACAATCAATCCACCGTACAGAAACAAAATCTCCATCATACAAGGTCACATCAGGCGTTTGATTAGATGTTAGGAGGTGCTTTTGGACGCAAATGAAAAAAACTAATTTCACGACTAGCCTGAAAACCGCGAGACAAATTTTTTGAGTCTAATTAATCCGTCATTAACAGTTACTGTAGCACTTATGGCTAATTATGGCATAATTAGGCTCAAAATATTCGTATCGTCGTTTACCTCTTAACGGTGTAATTAGTTTTATTTTTTATCTATATTTAATGTTTTATGTATGTGTTTAAAGATTTGATATGATGTTGTACGGCGAAAATTTTTGGAAAAGGCTAATTCACGGGTCATCACGCACGTCACCATCACGTGCTTCCACTTGCCTGTATCAGACTATCAGTGGCAGTGAGCCATCCATCCGCTCATCGGTGACCGCTATATATACACCACCGCAACGAGATCGCCAGACCAAAAACAAAAACACCACGGCACCAAAAATCCAGCGGTACACGGAGCAAGCGACACGTTACCCCGTACGTTCGGTCGTCGTTGCAAGCAAGCTATCCAACCGGTGATGGGGTCGTTGCCGCCGGCGGCGGAGGACGAGAGGCGGCCGCACGCCGTGATGATCCCGTACCCGTCGCAGGGCCACGTCACGCCGATGCTGAAGCTGGCAGTGCTCCTCCACACCCGGGGCTTCCACGTCACCTTCGTCAACAACGAGTTCAACCACCGCCGCCTCCTCCGCGCCGGCCGCGCTCTCGACGGCGGCGTGCCGGGGTTCCGGTTCGCCGCCATCGACGACGGGCTCCCGCCGTCCGACGCCGATGCGACGCAGGACGTGCCGGCGCTGTGCCACTCCGTCAGGACCACCTGCCTGCCAAGGTTCAAGGCGCTCGTCGCCAAGCTGGACGAGGAGGCCGACGCCGACGCCTCCGGCGCCGCGCGGCGCGTCACGTGCGTCGTCGCGGACAGCACGGTCGCGTCCGGCATCCTCGCCGCGCGGGAGCTCGGCCTTCGCTGCGCCACGCTCTGGACGGCCAGTGCGTGCGGCTTTATGGGCTACTACCACTACAAACACCTCCTTGACCGTGGCATCTTCCCTCTTAAAAGTGCGTACGTCATCCTAGCTAGCTAATTAATTCTCCCCTCTAAAACAGTAAAATTAATCACTAATATTTTTCGTACCTCGCATGCACACTCTGCTTTAGATTGGTACTATATGGTAAAAGAATAAATTACTGCTTCCGTTTTATATACTCCCTCCGTTCAAAATTAAAATACAATCGAATCTGGCCAAATTTATATACAGGATTAAGTCTTTTTTGGGACGAGGGAAGTATGTGCTACGAATCGAACTAATAACCAATGTCCCATATAAATCATTGGAGGAGTATATAGTAAAACTGATATGTCTCTACACGTTCTATAGGTGAGGCAGAGCTGAGCAATGGGCACTTGGACACGACAGTGGATTGGATTCCGAGTATGCCTACTGACCTGCGTCTACGCGACCTCCCGAGCTTTGTGCGCACCACGGACCGGGATGACATCATGTTCAATTTCTTCGTCGACGTGACGGCGACCATGCCATTGGCATCGGCGGTGATCATCAACACCTTCGACGAGCTCGACGCTCCGCTAATGGACACTATGACCACACTGCTTCCACCAATCTACACCGTCGGTCCGCTCCACCTGACGGTGCAAAACAACGTGCCGGACGATAGCCCGGTAGCCAATCTTGGGTCCAACCTGTGGAAGGAGCAGGAGGAGCCCCTCCAGTGGCTTGACGGTCGGCCGCCGCGCTCCGTCGTGTACGTCAACTTCGGGAGCATCACGGTGATGTCAAGCAAGCACCTGCTGGAGTTCGCGTGGGGGCTGGCCAACAGCGGCTACGCCTTCCTGTGGAACGTGCGGCCCGACCTCGTCAAGGGCGATGATGCCACGTTGCCACCAGAATTCACGGCGGAAACGGCATCGAGGAGCATGCTGTCGACGTGGTGCCCGCAGGCGAGGGTGCTGGAGCACGAGGCGGTGGGGGTTTTCCTCACTCACTCTGGCTGGAACTCGACGTTGGAGAGCATCTGCGCCGGTGTGCCGATGGTGTGCTGGCCCTTCTTTGCCGAGCAGCAGACCAACTGCAGGTACAAGTGTACGGAGTGGGGCATTGGGACGGAGATCCCTGACGACGTGCACCGTGATGAGGTGGAGGCCTTGATACGAGAAGCCATGGATGGGGAGAAGGGGAAAGAGATGAGGCTGCGTGTGACTGAGCTTAGGGAGAGCGCCATCGCCTCGGCGCAGCCAGGTGGCCGGTCTATGCAGAACATTGACAGGCTCATCGACCAAGTGCTCTTGGCTTGAGAATCATATTTGATATAGGTTCTATTTTGCTTTTAGGATTGATTACATTGAGGAGACATGCGCATACGCTGCACCATATTAACTTGTACCATGTTATATTATCATTGTGGTGCTGGTATACTTGCTTGGCTCCATGCCTTCAATAATATCTCGATATATATGCAGTGCGTTAAAACGTTTATATTGTAACTAAGGTTGAAGGTCATCTATGAAATTACTGCATGTTTGCTACTGGAAGTTTGTGAATAAAGATGCATAGGTTGTTTGGCAATATCATATTTAAGTTGTGCTTCAAAGTAATCGGACCAAACAAAAGTTGGAAGCTTATTTTTGTGGATATGCAATAGGAACAAAGCTCGATCGTTGTCGATTAGATACTTCTCATGACGCGTGTAAGAGTTTTATGTAAGTCTGTATGTGTAGTGGTGGTGCAATTTGCACCAAATTTAGCACATATTTTAACATCGGAGTACGTTAAAATAAGTTATACTTTGCATCGGGTTATTTCTTTTTTAAAATATATGATGGAGCTTAGCTTAAAAATTATTTTGAATTTAATCTATGTTTTACGAAGTTGGTTTAAAATTTTAAAGCTGAATAAAAATTCTATAATTTAATAAGTTATCTTTATTTAACCTGGTGCAAAGTGAATCTTATTTTGATATACACTGTTATAAAGTGGAAGTATTTACTGAACCGGTACAAAATAAAACATGGTATGGTTTAACCGGTGCAAAGTATAATTTACTTTTTATTTTATTAACTTTTTGGTGGTCGAATTTGGTTTTAACAACCGCCAACATGCAGCTCCATAAATCGTTGTATGTCCCGTCAAACGTATTCTGCAACTGGCCGTTCGCTCAGGATGGCCTATGTCTATGTGTACGTTCTACGTTGGTGCGTCGGATATATAGTTTGCTACGCTAATTTATATAGTATATATTCAGGTTTTCTTAGTCTCACCTTTTCAAGCGCAAAATAATGCAAGTTTCGTGTATTGATCATATATAGCAGGAGAAAAACAAGTTATAACCCTAAAAGGCTATGACCAGGAAAGAAAAAAAAAGCCATGCCTGCCATATGGCGCCTACAATAGAAGAACCGACTACTGGGAACAAAACAAGGGTATGACAACCCCTCGCCCTCCATCCACACCATGGATACCCCTTTCCCTAGAATGGCACACTAACATGGCCAACTTGTAATGACAAGAAGCATTGCCTCAAGTGTCCAAAAACTAGGACGTGATTTTCACTCAAAAGAACTTCACCGGATGGAAAAAGTATCAACGACAACAAACCTAGGAGGGTTCTAGCGCCAAAAGGAGTTGCCGCCACTGACCCACATGGGCTAGCTTTTCGCCCAGAAACCTACTAGCCTCGCTTGCCATAGTGACCTGGTCATCACTGACAACTACCACCAAGGAAACACAAAATGAACGAGAAATAGCGCTGACATACAGAAAATCACACATCTGGCCAATCAAACACGAGTACCCTGATTGGAGGGCCCACAAGTCAATCCAAACCACTTTAATTTTAGGCTAATCCACTATGCAGCATCATAAGGACCCACAAAAAATCACACATCTAGCCAATCAAACGCGAGTACCCTGATTGGAGGTCCCGCAAGTCCCAAACCACCTTAATTTTGGGCTAATCCATCGTACAGCATCATAAGGACCCACATATCAGCCTCCAAGAGAAGGTCTGTTGGCCAGAGGCAGCACCTCTAGTTCGGGCGACCTCCTGGTTTGACAGAACTAGGGGTGGCACCCCTCAGTCGCTCCTTTCACATGGTGTCTCCATGGCATCTCCCAATGAAGGTTGTGTTGTGGGTGAACCGACCTCGGCAACCACCTCAAGCAACCGTTATTGGAGGATATAAAAGGAGGAGCTCTCTCACTTCACAGCATAAACTCAAGTAGCAAATCATCCTCTCTCTTGTATCTCTGTATAAGTGGAGTTAGGCATTAGAGTAATATTTGGTTTATAAGTCATCTCGGACGTTCGGATAAAGTTATACTTTCCTTTTCTCTCTTAAATGACTGTAAGCTTAATAAAGTCTTCTTCTTTGTTCAGTACCTATGGTTTATATTCTGCTTTGTCAATTATATGTTTCATGTTTAGTTGACATCATTTTTATGAATTTTACATGATTAGACTAGACGATCTATGCCACATAATAAGTCCAATGATCTCAACGAGTTGCTCTAGTTATAACTTGTCCATCCGTAGGGTGGGAGACCTAGGGGATCAGTAGTATTATTTATCTTTAAAACGTGGTGCTTATATTGGTAAATGGCATTGGATGTGGGTGTACCTCATGGGTTGCTAGAGATAGGCGGCTGCTGGTGGCAGTCCCCACCGTCCTTTGCAATTCTCCGTGTTTAGGTATGACATAAGAGTTCATAAATTGCTATCACCATGCTTGTAGACAAGTAGGGACAGTGCTTGGGTGCATAGGACTAAGTCCTAGGCAATGCATGTGAACATAAGTGTATACTCAACAACATGAATATAGAAGTAAATAGCGAACGGGTCTGTAACCTAGTGGTTACAAGAGCCTTAGTAGCACATGAGGTCCTGGGTTTGATTCCCCGTGGAAACGAATTTTTCAAGATTTAACGGCTTTGTGCTTTCAATGGTAAGTGACGTACCCGTCGGCAGCGAGGCGCCCATGGTGAATTCGTCAATCTTAAGAATTTGCCGGCCCAGTTTTCGGAGATGCTTATAGGGATAGGGTTTGTGTGTGTTCATAGGGATGAGTGTGCGTGCGTTGTGAGTGTCTGCGCTGTATTGTGTAATTCTCAAAGAATATAGAAGTAAATATGTGAAGCCATAGTTTCTCTTTTGTTCCTCTCTACTACTAGTCTAGATTATATTTATTAGAGATAATCCTTTTGTGTGTCACACTACCTCAATTCTATCGATTAACTTTGTCGGTGATATGGATATAGGGGTATCCACAGGAGGCTAAACTTGGTTTGGCACCTAGAGGTCCGCGTCCGAGGGAGGAGTCGAGGCAGCCCGATGCCTCGCCCAAACATAAGGGGCTAGACGATCGCGGCAGCCCGATCCACCCCGGACTTGTGCACCAGGACAACGGCCACTCGGACCCACGCGGCGCGCCCTCGGAGGGGTCGGACTCGGGGTCCGGCAAGGAGGCCACACCCCGCAGAAAGGGTTCGGGCCACCCAAGGCCACGTAGCACGCCCCTGAGGAGGGCGCGCCCGGAGGCCTACGGGGAGGCCACACCCCGCAGAAGGGTTCGGATCACCCGAGGCCATGTGGCACGCCCCTGAGGAGGGCGCGCCCGGGGCTTGCGGAGAGGCCACACGCCGCAGGAGAAGGTTGGGCTCTCCCCCGCGGCTCGAGACTCGTGCACGGTGCACACGTGTATGATCATGGCATGCCCCAACGGCCAACTACCGCATTTAATGCGATTAGAGAGGTCCGGCGCCTGCCCCCTTGCATTTACTGCGATGTGAGGCGCGGGTGACAGGCCCTCATCATCACCTATTCACCTCCTTTCTCTTGATTCGAGGGAAAGGGGGGTGGGCGACCAAAGTCTTCCCCCGGTGACAGTGCGCTAACAGCGCTGTCGCCGCGGGACAGCACGCCTCTTCGCCCCGTCTCCGTAAATGCGACAGACGGATGCGTGGCAGAGGGGCATGAGTACTCTGCTCTCCTACTCCCTGCCTAGGCTAGTCAGGCCCCGCTACTGGTTGGGTAGGATGACATCCCCAAGCATCAAATCTTCGGTAACCTCTCCGTCCGTTTTCTCCGCCGACCACCACGACGTGGCAACGGGGGAGGGAGGCATGGAAGCACAGGCGACAAGACAGGACAGGCATGCCCGCTCCAAGTGGGAGAACATCCCTCACACATGAAAAAATAGTAGAGGACCACTGTGGTGTCCCCTTGAACTATAAAAGAAGGCCCTGGTCCTTCGTAGAAAAGAGAGGCTGGTTGGACCCATGAAAACCCTTAGCACGCCTCGGTCATCAGCTCTAGCACCACCTGGGAAAGAACTCCTCCTTGTAATTCTTCATCCACCATATCAACAACAAGAACAGGAGTAGGGTATTATGCTTCCCCGACGGCCCAAACCTGTATAATTCTCTGTGTCTTGTGTGCTTAGCAGGATTCTCTTTCCTGCCCACCTTCTCCTCCCCCTTAACTCAGGCCTTGGCATTCCGCACCCCTGTGCCGAACCAAAAAGGGGTCCCCGGGATCCCCTCGTGTTGAGCACACGCATCGACAAACTTCTATTCAAACTATGTTTGTTTCATCATAACTAATAAATTTATGATTTGTTCAGATATTCTTTAACTGCCTACCCTACGAAAAAACAAATAATGCTACTCTACTCACAGGTGAAGTGCTACAATGGTATTTCGTACGTATGCAAATTTATCCATGGTCGTAAGAAATGCCAACAAAGTGCCCCTCCGAAGCGGAGGTCACAACAACTGCACTCCCTACTGACGCCCCGTGTTGTCTTCGCTGCCTCGTTGGCCTCATACCAATCTAGGGTTGGCTATACCTCCACCTCCACAGCCGTCATCGCCGTCCATAGCTCAACAAGCACGCCATTCAACATCCACTCAAGTAGGCTCACACCCGGCCATCTCTCTCATCGGCTTTCCCCATCGCCTAGCATCGCCCACTCGCCATATGGTAGTTGTTGCCACTACGCCATGGCCGATTCGTCACGGAGGAGGGGGTTTGGATCTATGGATCTAACAACGATGGCGTTTGTCCACCACTCTATGCCATGTCATCACCGTCTCGCCATCAGGCCGCGATCGCTTTGATGAGCTAAGGAAGCCAACAAATCCCAGCCGCATACTCTGGGTGTCTCTTTGCTCCACCACTCTGCTGCAGCCACTGCTTTGCCTGTGCAATGCAGACCTGCCTATGTAAAATCTGGGGGTGGTTTGAATTTTTTTCCGCCCATTGCCGTCCCTCCTCATGGTGCAACTTGACTAGGTGTTTTCTTAGGCAGTTGTGAGGCGATGGAGAAGGGAGCAAAGGGCATCAGTTAGGGTTTTGTGGCTGCCCGAGCTGCCCAGGGGGGGGATTGACGCGGGTCAAAACGAAAGAAGCCTTCTCGGGGTCATCACTAGAGAGCAGAGTCCCTACAAAGTAGCCTTATTTTGTTTGTCTTCTGATGTAATTTTACATTACCTAGTTACTCTATTGATAGAAGCAACACACAATAAGTCTCGAATAAGGTCTCCTCCAATGATTATTTATAAGCTATCTATATGCTAACTTATATTATTTTTAATAGAGGAGAGATAAAAGCTATCTCTTATCTCTTGTTCAAGAGATAGTCTCGTGCATATACTCCAATGTCTAATAAGAATGGCATGTGGGGTCATTTTTATTATGAGCTATTTGCTAAAAGTTAGACCATTAAAAGAGTTGTCTTTTAGATAACTTCTAAAATATAATAAATTAAACGGGATTTGATCGTTCATAGGATAATGCATGTGGCTAGGAGGGGTCAAATCTCTTCCTAGCTTGTTATATTATGGGACGGATGGAGTAATACGTAACTTTTAAAATTATGTTTTTGTCTAGTAGGGTCGAAGTCTCTCATCTATGTGCACTGTGATTTTATTTTCATTCACCCCTTTATGACCTCGGAGTAAATCTAAAGCTGCGAAACTATATGAAAGTTGTTCCTCAGAGAAAAAAAATATGAAAGTTACGTACAAGTTGCATTGTTAGTTTACATATAGTAATTTTTTTTGATACGTACATATAGTAATTTTTACACTACAGTTATACTACATTTATAGATTGCACTGTATATTCATTTTGCAAATTTTTAACATAAACTTTTACATCTGTATAGCAAAACTATAAACAATGCTTCTAAATATTTGCCGACATGTAGTTTTACTAATAGACATGCTTTGGCGGACAATATATGGATGGCAAGATCGCACGCACAGCATATTTTGTACTGGTAATGGTGTGTACGTGTCTTGGCTTATACACAAGAAGCCAATGGTGATACATGCTAGCGACACTAGCGAAGTGAATCAACCACCACCACTGTTGGCTCTTGTGTTGATGGAATCTTCTTCTAAGTACCAAAAAATAGATATTCCTTTTAGGGCGCGTTCGTTTCAGCTTAATGGCGGTAGATTTTTTCTGCACGCAAAACAAAATAAGTTATTAACGTATGATTAATTAAGTATTAACTATTTAAAACTTGAAAAATGGATTCATCTGATTTTTTAAACACATTTCGTATATAACTCATTTTCAAAAAACACACCGTTTATCAGTTTGAAAAGCGTGCTTACGGAAAACGAGAAAAAAATCCAACCTCTATGCTGAAAAGAACGTCCCCTTAAACCGTCCCCAATGGTACCGGCGAAATCGTCAGCTGATGTGGACAAAAATAATACTTATATGATCTCTCATAGCTACTCCAACTAACTGGACCTATTCCTTTGTCTCACAGTTTCTTGGTCCACGTGAATCGGTTCTCTTATTTAGTCGATATAGTCGATAGCACCAGCTCTCTCTCCTCCTTTTCTCTATACACGTCAGCTTTTTTTTTTTGCATGTTCTTGGTATATATTACCTCCGTCTGAAAATAAAAAATCTATTATAGATTATGTCACATCAAATAATTTTAGCTTTTTATATTTTGAGACGGAGAAAACGAAAGACAGTGCTTTCAATTTTGAAACTATGACATGTTTTTTTTTCTTCCAAAAAGACATGTTCGTGCATGTATATCCTTTGGGACGCAGTGGTGAAGTCATAGAAGCTCACCGGCCGGCCGGGATACCGGCCGGCGGTTAGCTTTGTCGTGTTCTCGCCGCCACATGTTTAATTTCGGCCAACCATGACGCCAGTGAATAGACCAGTGCTCCTCTATATATCCGTCTTTGGCACCGCTTAATGATTACAGTACGTACTACTGAAGCTATATCTAACAATCCAGGCACCACCAAGCGTACTCTCTGTTTCGAATGGACGATTATTTACAGTTATATTCGTGTCATGCTAACTCGGCGCTGGTTGGAAGAACTAGCTGCTGTGTTGCGCTGCAGCAGCCAGCCCCAGCCCAGGGCAGAAGCTACAAATGACTGTTACATCTTGTGCTAATCGATGGTGTAACCAGCAAACAGCCTCCACTGCAGCCGATTTTTTTTTCTTTCTGAACTCCCACTGCAGCCGATCGGCTGTGCTGTTGAGCTGCAGTCTAAAACGCAACAGAGCAAAGATCGGGTTTTTTAAAGGGACGGGCACGATCTCTTAAAGACATCCATTAAGTATTATATTGACCATTTGTTTTATGTTAATTAAATCATCGTCTTTCATCGCTCTCCTGTTCCTTGATTGTTAATATTTTGGACAAGATATAAATCAAACCTTTTTTAAATTTTGATCATAAATAGTTTTTAAATTATTTAGTTTAAAAACTGCATAACATAAAAAAGTAGTTTAAATTTCTTATAATATTCATTTATATTTTAATAAAAGTAATGGTCAAAGCTGGGAGTGTATGTCATGTAACAGAATCTGCCTGAGTCGATGGACAGTGATTTACGGCTCTACGCTGATCATGCACTCTTGTCTTGTGCAGTGCAGTGTGAACATTTGCTACTGCGGTCTTGTGCAGTGCAGTGTGGACATTTGCTACTGCGGCTGTCGACCGCTGATTGATATCTTAGCCAGAAGCCCATACGGCTCCAAGCTTCTTTTTCGATCTGTGTCAATAATGTATCGACCTGTAGTAGCCAGGCATATGCATCCGCCGGGATGTCCACGTAGCTTGTTGGCTTCTACTGAGATATTTATTTTTTAAATTCCATCTGATGGATACTTTGACAGCTAAGCTAGCAACGATTGGGTTTCAGTGTTCAACAGTCGCAAAGTGAGAAGTTCCGTTTACTACCTAGTGACTACAAAGTCTCCTTTTGAGAAATTAAGTTGCCCAGAAAGACATTGTTATTACAGTCTGTTTAGTTGCATGCATGATGCATCTTCCTAAGTTTCTTTCCATCTTTTCCCAACCACTATTTTACCTCTTACTATTCCTTATCAACTAATAGCCAGCACCGAAGTCTTTTCACCTTAATTTTAATATATATCTGAAAACATCATTTAAATGCTTGTTTTAAACATCGGTGGATGTGGGGAGTTTCAAATTAGTCAAGTGGTTACGTCAAAACTTGGGTGCTAATAGTCTAATAATCTAGGCTGGCCATCAGCACACAAAACTGCAGAACTCTCGTCTGTAACAGTTCAAAAACTTCATCCTTATACAAGCCAGTCCTTGTCATGCATTATGCATTAGAGTTCAAATGCACGATGGGGTTCCCATTCGGCCATCTGTCAATCTCCATCCGGAATTTGCGTTGGATGTAGCACGTGGTGAAAGTGAGTTCTTAATCAGAATTTATTAATCTTGAAAATAACAATTTCAGGCCTATTCCACTGCTCTTTCCTCCATCGGTTCTGTTTGTCATCTTGTTTTACCAGTTCCAAAAGCTCATCATTGGCTTGTGCGGCTGTGCCACCATAACGTACGCTGCTATCTCCGCTATTGGCACATCCAGGAATTTTGCCTTGGTGTGAAAAACTTATTGAATCCACAGCAGAGAAAAACTGCAAATAAATCGGCATATGATGCTATTCAAACAAAGTAACACTCCTTCACACTCCTTCATTCCCTAAATGTTTAACACTGTTAATTTTTTGACACACGTTTGACCGTTTATCTTATTCAAAAACTTTTTTAAAATAAGTAAAACTATAGGTAAGTATAAAATTATATTTTAAAATGAGTCAAATGATAGGAAAATAAATAATTACGTAAATTTTTTGAATAAGATGAATGGTCAAACATATATAAAAAAGTCAACGACGTCAAACATTTAGAGAAGTAGATACCATTCAAACAATACCAGGTTGTCATCATGGCCGTTCAAAAAAAAAAGTTGTCATCATGCAAATATAGTTCACTGAAAATCTGAAATAGAAAAAATGATTTATTTATAAAAAATGCCATTTTTCATCAGTTTTGGCCAAATCAACACACAACCAAAATTAAGATACAACTGAGATGATTTGAGCACTACGAGACCAAAATCGTGTAAAACTCTCTTATGCACGCAGTTCAACTAATGCTAACTTGAGTTGCAGGCTCTTGCAGCCGTATGTTCTACCTAAGAGATGGAATCCATCATAATTAAGCGACTCCAATTGCAGCTGGTTTATACATCGGAGAGATCAATACTTTTGAACCCCCGTAATCTAGTTAGAAATCCCAAAAGAATAATTTTGGGGATAGATTTACAATTTTTCAAGAGCCTGAAATCAGCGAATGAATGAAGAAAAAGAAAAAAAAAAGGCTAAGCGCCATAACCTTACGGCCCAGTAAAGCCCAGCAAGCCCAAGCTGCTACGCAAATTGTGCTAAGCCATCCAGCTCTTCCTCCTCTCCTCGCGAGCGCTGCCCAAAACCCTCAAAACCCCGGAGGCGGCGGCGGAGCAGGAGGAGTGGTCACCGGCGGGGGGCGGCGAGATGGCGACGCGGGTGAAGGACGTGGCGCGGCGGTCGACCAAGAAGTACGTGGAGGAGGCGCTGTACCGGCGGCTGTTCCGGCGTGGGCCGGCGCCGCAGGCCGTGCGGGAGGAGGTGGACGGGTTCCTCGGCAGCCGGAAGCGCGCCTTCAAGTGGGAGGTCGGCGTCTGCGTCCGCCGCCTCCGCAAGCACGCGCTCTACCGCCCCGCCCTCAAGGTCAGTCGGCCAGTCGCTCAGTCAGTCCCCCCTTTTTCTCGCTGTCGATTTGGTGTGGTTAGGTTGCTAGATCTGATACTGCTGGAAGTAGGTAATCGCGTGGTGTGTTTAATGGTGTGATTAGCGTGTCTATGTCTTGCGGAAATATGGGATTTTTTTCCCGGTGGACTGCAAATATATCCCGTTTGTGATCCAATCTATTAGTGGATTAGTCAGGGGGAACTATGGTTAATCCCTTTCAGCAAAAAGTGAAGGGATTAATTTTGTTTCAGAAAAGGCGAAATGCTAGTGTAGTAGTGTTTTGTCAGATGTGGTGAGTGACGATTGAAGGTCTGTACACTGGTGAAATGCCATCATGGATGGCCACATTTTTGTGCCTCCCTTATTCCGTGCTGTGTTCTGCCGATTAGATTAGTTAATCAACAGTGGTTCTGTCTTGTAAAACAGCACTTAAATCATCCATCCGTTTTATTATACTCATAGTTGCTTCAGGTTTTTTGTAGTTTGTAGTTTTCTTTTGAAATTGCAGTACCATGGGGCATCTCAGCATTATAATCGGTTAGGAATCACTCTGTTTTTTTTTCCTTATGAATCACTGTACAACACACTAATGATGTCCCATTGTTTGTCGTGCTGCTAAGGATATGGACAGTACGATAACCAGTTTCTTTTGACAATGGGAGAATTGCATAAACCACCTGAATTGTCATTCTTGTTTTGATATTCCACCCCATAACCCATTTTGCTGCAAAACCCAACCCACCCAATTGATTTTGTTGCAAAAACCCACCCATTGATCCCTGATATGGTCTATTTCTTTCATAAGTGGCCATAAGTGGCCACTCGCCGCTTACAAGCTACTCGCTCATCGGCTCTCTACAAAAGACAAATCGAGCTAAAGGTAGAGGCTTGAGTCTGATGGTGGGGCAAATATCATCATTTAGCTTGAGTTAGATACCATGTAGCCACTTAACAAGTCCAACATGGTTGATATGACCTGCTATATTTGCACATCACAATAAATAGGCCGAATCAACTACGAACATGTAATAGAGGCAATTTTGTCCTCGGCGTGTCGAGTGCGTGGGTTTTCGCAATAAAATGGTTTGGGTGGGTGGCTTTTGCAACAAAATAAATTATGGGGTGGAATGTCAGAACTAGAGTAACAATTGGGGTGGTTTATGCAATTGTCCTTTTGACAATTGGACTGCCAGTTTCTTGCTTGTCTTCACAGTAGAGTCAGTTTCATGTTTATACTTCATCATTATGAAGAGCAAGGCTGGATACTGAAAGCTCATCTTCTCTCTTTTATTGGGAGTTGATAATGTTCATTATTCATCTCTTTTAGAACGACTCATCATGTTCAGTTCAATGAGTATAATGGTGTCCTTTGTTTCTTTGGGACAGTTTGGTTTGAGGCCTTAGTTGACCTTACCAAATTTTGCTCAAATCCAAATGGTGGTGAGTACTTTTCAAGTGGCCAAAATTTGGCAAACCAAATTTTGGCCTCAAACCAAACCAGCCCTTTATGTCTTTCCATGTTGCCAACTATTCATCCATGTTGAGCTGTCTTATAACAAATGTGTTGGTTTTTCATCAGTATCTAATGGTAACTTGGCAAGCTTTTGGTGATTCTGTTTTTAAAAGCTCACTCAATAATTTGCACTTACAATACTGAATATTGCTTTGGCGCTTTGGCTATGGCACCATCGGTACTATGCAATGATATTATTTTTTCTAAATCTAGCAGTTGCTGAAAAAAAAGGGATCATGTTCTCTTGCATGGAACGAACCTTTTTATGTTGTTTCTGGCATGATTATGCACCCAAAGAATTAGATGTTTTAACCTGAAATTATGTTTTGGATTTTGGGTTGACTGACTGCATCTATTGTTTCTTTATCTTAGGATCAATCTCTATGCTTTTCTTGGTGTAAAGTGGATAATTCATGTTCTGAACCTTATACAGAATTACTGATGTATTGCATTGCCATATCCATCCTTTTGTATCGAAGTAATACAAATTGTACGTATACAATAAAATTGTACTGAATCAAATAAATGGTACTATTAATGTAAAGAATTTGAACCACTCATGTCACTTTGGAACAAATATAGATTGCTTGCTTTTGTTCTGTTTTATGTTAGCATAAATGCCTACTGCACATTCTGTATGATCTCATTTGGATGCCTGCTTATGGGTTCTGGAAAAAAGGACTGCAACTCCAAGCTAAGGGTAAATGTATTTTATTATTTATTTATTTGTCCTGCAGCTTTCTGAAGTCATGGCAAGAAGAGGCATGAACCCTACAGTCAGTGACCAGGCAATCCGCCTTGATCTTGTTGCCAAATCCAGAGGCATTGCTGCCGCTGAGAAGTATTTCCTGGACCTCCCAGAAACTTCCAAAACTCATCTCACATATGGCGCTCTTCTTAACTGTTATTGCAAAGAATTAATGACTGAGAAGGCAGAGGCTCTAATGGAAAAAATGAAGGAACTCAACTTTGCTTTCACTGCCATGTGCTATAACAGCTTAATGACACTATACACGAAAGTCAACCAACATGAGAAGGTCCCCAGTATCATCCAGGACATGAAATCTGATGATGTGTTGCCTGATATTTATACTTATAATGTTTGGATGAGGGCACTTGCAGCTCGTAAAGACATACAAGGGGTTGAGAGAGTGATTGAAGAAATGAAACGGGATGGTCGTGTTACTCCTGATTGGACAACCTACAGTAATCTGGCTTCCATATATGTTGATGCTGGACTGTCTGAGAAGGCAGAAGCTGCTCTTAAGGAGCTAGAGAAGCGGAACACTTGCAATGATCTGGAAGCATACCAATTCCTTATTACATTATATGCAAGAACAAAAAATTTAGTTGAAGTTCATCGTGTTTGGCGATCATTGAAGCAGAATCAACCTAGAATGGCAAACATGAGTTACCTTAACATGATACAAGCTTTGGCAAACTTGAAAGATCTGCCTGCTGCTGAGTCCTGTTTCAAAGAGTGGGAAGCACGTTATATCCATCCACCTAAGACTAACCCAAAGGATGCTGGGACAACTAAAACATCTACACTGGTGCCAGAATCTCCAAGTAATGCATCTAATGAGTCTGCTGTCAAGGCAACAAAGCACAAGGATTCAAATGATATTGAATTGAAGCATCCTAAATATGACATCCGGGTTGCAAATGCCATGATCAAAGCATATATTACGGAGGGTATGTTTGACAAAGCTGTTGCGCTCAAGAAGAGTGCCAAGATGCGAGGTGGAAGGCCTAATGCTAAGACGTGGGAAATTTTCATGGAATATTATCTCAAGGCAGGGGATCTCAAGATGGCTCATTGGTGTGCTGACCGTGCAATCAAGAAAGGGCACAGCAGTGGTAGGATTTGGGTGCCACCACATGAAGTGACTGAAACCTTGATGCACTACTTTGAGAAGAATAAAGATGTAGATGGAGCTGAGAAATTTGTCGAGGTGTTAAAGAAGGTGAAGAAGGATTTGGGCGCAGTGGTATTTGAACCACTGGTTCGGACGTATGCAGCTGCTGGGAAGAAGCTCCCTGGGATGCGGCACCGCCTTAAGATTGAAAATGTGGAAGTCAGTGAGGAAACTGCCAAGCTGCTTGATTATGTCTGTATTGATCTCTGAACGTGCCTTAGATATGGATCATGTAATAACAACAGGATGCATGCAAATTCACATGGTTCTTTTTTGCAAAACCTGTAATGTCACTGTATGCTGAAATTTAGCACCGCATTTATTTTGGTTCTTCGACCCAGTCCTTGGATATGAATGGTTATGTTTGAAATCTTTTTCCAGTTCCCATACCTATGGACTATGACAGTGTCTTCTTTAAGATGATTTTTTGATAACCTGTATTCTGATCTTGATATCTTCGGCCATTTGATGCCAGTTATAAGTGAAAAATGGATATGTTGGTACTCTGGGTTATGTAGTTTACAATTTTACTTGGTAGATTATTATTGCTGTATCTTGCTAAGATGATTTTCTTCGACCCTTTGATGTGAGAGATAAATTAGAAAATGAATCTGTTGGTAGAGTTGTGTGGTTGCGTGGTTGTTGTACAACTCAAATACATTTCTGATCTAACATTTCTCGCTGGTACCCGAGCATGGTGGCAACCATCCTGTGGTCCCCTCCATAGGAGGACAAGTGAAGGTAATGTAAAACGTATGAACTATTTCTTTTGTATTAAAAAAAATCAAAGTGCTATTGTCCCATTACTGACCATACTCAATTTTTGTAGAACAAAAAAATCACACCATATAATTATATTTTATATTTTTCTTCATAAGATACCATAATGAACCTAACAAGTTTTCGTTACAAATAAGCCAAAAATAATGATGTTAGAGCGCAAAGAAGGAAATAGCTAGATGAGGGGGGGGGGGGGGGGGGGGGGGGAGGGAGCTCCCTCCCACAAAAAGAACGCCAACAGTGAGAAGTGGCGACGAAAAAATTGAAGAGACAGAGACCTAAAAGACACCAGTGTGTGAGAAGTCAAACTATCCATCCATTGTCACAAGGACTTTTTTTTTTAATAAAAAAACAACTCTTCAATTGTAACCGATGAGCTTTCATGTCTTTTCAACCTAAGTCCGCCCAAAAAAAAAAGAGACTTGCTACTAGGATTGTTTCTATGGTCTTGCCTAAGCCTACGCTCATCCTTGCGAAGTAAGGGGCTTTTTAGAGGCATTGTTAAATATTCCCCTGTCTCCATCTGATCAGCATATTAGAGGAATGCATCGAGACAAGGCCAAAAAAAAAGTCCATTAAATTTGCCTTGATCAAGCTGCAGCTTCATTTCGTGAACTGTACATAGCACTTAATAGTGCATGGCTCTAGTATTTAGGCCAACCAAATGCAATGCATGACGTCTGTTCAGATTTGCATGCATTGTGTCATTAAATACTTAGTTAAAAAACAAACATATGCCTCACTTGGGAGCCAAATATGCTGATACAAGGCAAAAAGACTTATATGCTGATCAAATGGAGACGGAGGGAGTACTAGTTTTTTTTAAACAAGAGTAATTTTATATTTAGAAGAAGAGAATTAATCTAATTTATAAGGAAAACCGGAGCCAAAAACTATACAAGCATGGTTAATTAAAGGAAAACCGCTAAACTCACACATGCCACCTAAAACCTCCTAACAACTAACCACGGTGGAGCCCAACGTAAAGCATCGTTGCCAAGCTAAACACAAAGATGACTAAATAGCTCTAACATTAAAAAAAAAGGTGTTATCACTCCCGAGCTTGCCGTTCAAGCGACACAACAGTGCCGACTTCACGACCTTATTTTATTACGGAGCACATTTGTCTCTTGTTATTATATTATAGTTTTTGCGTTTTCTAAAAATCCTTTAATTCTTTGTACGTCACTACCACCATCACCGTTCGATTTGCATGGATGATCATGGTCCAGATGCAGAAGAGATGTCGCATCCGTATATGCGGTTTCCAATTTTAGACCAATCTGAACCGGGCACACACAAATTTATGTATGTGTACAACTCCTATGAAAAAGACTGGACATACATCTCAACCGTGGCACTTGGAGCTTTATCTCCTTTTTCCCTAGCAGGCCCCAGCCCATTAGAAGTATCGGTCCTCCTAGGCCATGCTAACAAAATACTACTATTTGAGTATTGGCACGACAGAACAAAGATATTCACGGTATTACGATAGGGAAAATATAAATAATCCTCTAATTTATGAGAATCTGTGAACGCGCAGCTTATTAAACATTGGAAACGATTGTTTTAATAGGATGCGAGAAATCTTTTTTTTTTCTATAAAATCCAAACTGATGTAAGAGCCTAGTTTATATAAAAAAAAGATTTTTATACAAGTTAATTGGCATGTATATTATAATTTTCCTTTTGCCCGTTGTAACGCATGGGTCCTTTTGCACTCCTGATATAGAACTAATTAATGGGAACGGATTGATTTTTCGTTGGGGAACTACATATTGCTAGAAGTGCCCGTGGGTTGCAACGGGAGAAACTAATCAATAGAGAATAGAGGATAGACATTATATACATGTCAATATAGTGCTATATGAAAATTTCTTAAGACATAAATACATCCATTCGGTAAGTAAATCCATATATTTTGGAAAAACTGAGTAGATCTTGAAACAATATCTCTGCCTTTACTAATTTCATCATTTTCTCTCCAGTAAATCACTCGTTTCTATCTCTTTCTGTATCTCTCTGCTGTGCTGTGGCTCGTGTGTTGAGCTCGATTTGGCTGGTAACGTCAATGCAGTCAGCAGGCGAGAACGCTGATTGATAGCGTATGTGAATATCATCATCATGTACTCTGTTAATTATGCAGTGCTACCAAATAACATATATAAGATGTTTTAGAACAAGAAACATGAACGGCACACATAATGTTGAAAGAGAAAAACTACAAATATGAAATTTGGATTAACCTATCTAAGATGGAACCATATATGCAGAACCCATAAACCTAAAGTATTTACTTACGGTTTTTTTTTTTTTTTGGGGGGGGGGGGGAGGGGCTGTTTGCACGGAATGCATTACACAGAGCAAGCATAAATTGATCTAATTTGTCAATGATGGCCACCAGGGTCATGCATAAGAGTAAGACACACGACAAATTTGCAGATCTGATTTGGCTTTTCCATTAACACTAAATCAATGCCCAACATGCTAAATGAATCATGAAATTAGCAGACGGTACACGTCAAAAGAAAAGGTCAGAAGGTGAACATAAGCTTACCTGGATAAGTTCCAAGCTTTATTGATGCAGGACTCATAACTTTCTGCTGCTATGTTCAACATGCGAATTTTAGAAGCATGCAGTTGGAAGACGAATGATCCATGTCAATTGAAAATCAGAACACATCACAAAGAACAAAGCACAAAATCGATCCAAAAACTCAGAGTTTCTGCAGTTGGAAGAAGAAAGATACAGTCCAACAAAAAAATTAGAACTCACGTCTGTTATGGTCCTAAAAAATTGTCTGCATTCCAATTCAAAAGAACTCCATTCATAACCTCTGTGACGTGCACAAAATTTAATCAATTCACAACAAAATAGTCAGTACTCAGATAAACAACGAATCGGAAATTCCTTCCAGTGCTTCCTGATAGGGATAATCAAATATTGCCGGTGGGTAACCTGTATGAGGACGCCTGCCACTCACTTAGTGACAGCGCTGCTGGTACATCTCTCACTCAGAGACACACAGACATTGGAAAAGAGAAAAGGAGAAGAGAGATCCAAGCCCAAGAAGAGGATGCTTGATGCCTCCGTTGTAGCCTGCAGGGGCTTTTCGTGTCGTCATCGCCCAAATCCCCTCCAGATTCGCCCTCCTCCTCAAGGCCTCCACCTGCTCTTCTCCGCCATCTCCAGCAACAGCAGCCGCAACACCCTCCACGCCCGCCCTCCGCTGCCGCACCAAACCAGGAGGAGGCGCTGAGCCCCAGCAGAGGATGCATGTGCCTCTACTGCAGCCTCCGGCGTCCGAAGGATGCAGGGAAGAAGAGGAGGGATCCGACGACCTTGGGGGCGAGCCAGAGGACGACGAGAGAGACGGGAAGTCGGGAACGGGACAAGGAAGAGTCGATTCGGGATCGGGAAGCACACAGGCAGGGCCCGCACCGGTGGGGTTTTCAATCGATGTCAGTTGCGCGTAATTTTCTTGGAAAAATCTGGAGGGTCTGGATGCACGGGCGAAGGAACAGATGGTGTAGATCTATCTGTACACGTAGGCGACGTACCAATACAAAAGGAAAGAGAATGCAACACAGTCCGCAGAATTGCATATCTGCGAACGCCCGTTGACCAGTTGTTTCCAATTAATTACGGCCACCCAATATTTATACCAGATTATTAGTCACTTTGTTAATTTAGGTGGATTTTTGCTAGCGCACAAAGCTAGCCAACATATCAGCAGGTTACCTAAGGGGATTAATCACTCGATTTTCGTGTCTCTGCTAGAATTCAACTTATATCAACGGATTCAGGATTTCGTTCCCACGGTGAGTTTGAGTTGGAAGTATGATTTACCTCTCCTGTGAATTGAGATAGATGATTCTCATTATGGCCAATGCAAATGCATCACGTTTGGATTTTGGTATATCTACATGCCAAGTTTACCGGAAGGTTATATTTGGAGATCAAAATACTTCGTTGTTCGCGTCTTTGCTATGGTGCTAGCAGATTAAGGATTTTAGATCACAATGATGATTTGGAAGTTTGATCTACCGTTTCTTGGTTGAGATTGGCATTTATGGGTATGGCAAGTTTGATTTACTTAGTTCAAATGGTCATCTACGAGATGTTCATTGATCATTGCTTTGTGCATGATAAAGTGTACCAAGATTTCGCGTTTCTGCTAGATTTCAATGGCTTAATGCTAGCAGACTCGGGATATATTCCCAATGGTGATTATGAAGCATGATATTTCCTCTTGGACCATGATACAAGATTCTTGTTTTGGCAAGTCAACATATGAGCAATCATGACACAAGGTGACGTTAATGTGGAGGTTACAGGAGGTTTAAAAGGAGATCTATATACTCCGTTTTGTACACTAGAGTGTACGTTCCCGTTTCTGTAAGGAATCAAAATCTCAAGCCAACAGATCCAGGTTTTATTCCCAATGGCGAGTTTGAAGTATGATGTACCTCTTCTGTATAAGATTAAGTCTCAAGGCTTATTTTGTGGCGCGGTTATTTCCACAATGTCAAAGATTATTTGGAGATTGATGATTTATGTGCTACAAGAGAAATTTGTCTTAAGGTGGAAATTCGTTTCAAGGTGGAGATTGTTAAAATATGATCCAAATTTCTATATTCGAAATATATTCGGATAACTTACCTAGGAGTTGGATTAGTTTCCTATTATGACTTTGTGTCTTCTCCTGTTAGGACTCCTAGTTTTTTCCCTTTATATACTGTTGTAAGCCGCATGGGAAGGTTGTGTTGCCCTGGTGTATTCCTTGCGTTTTGTATCAACTCTTTTATACTGATCATTGCCGGTCGGGGTCTCTGTTGTTTCTTTATTTTCATATCAACTGGTATCATAGTTTCTGCAATTTTCTAACATTTTGTTGGTTTGCCATGTGGTATTATTGTTTAGCACTATTATGGGGTTTTGGAGTTTTATTAGGTTAAATGGGCCTAGCCGAATTAAATCCAAAACAACCCTTATCTCTAATACCTACTAACCATCTGTAGGATTTAGTCTTAACAAACCAAAGGATTTGATCTGAAATCTCTACTCGACTCTACTGATCTTTCATCAATTTCTTTTCTCACTCATGTTTAAGGGTATCAATGGACTGAAAGCCAGACAACCAGTCCTGCTCCATCTGTGTTCATGGCATTCTTCCCAAACCATCCAAATCGTTTAATCACTCGCAAAACCCAAACTATCATATGCCAAGTACAAGAGCTAATCTATACCGAATCTAATCAAAACACACTTGTTGACGGACCAAAAGGACAACAATAACATCATTCCGCGCTTTAGTGTCACATGCTTTGAGAACACACCACGCAGAAGGATGACTATGACATCATTTCACGTCAGATTCTAGCATTGATGTGACAATGAGGACAACGACGCCACTGAAACCTTGTTGAGTCAATGACAATGGACAAATCAAAATTAGGGTGGAGCCAAGTGTAGGACAATATGTCCTCAGGAGAACTTAAAATCTTCAAAATATCATGCATTCGATTTCCTATTTCTAATTTTGGCAAGGATATTCCCATGTTACAAACCGCCTGACACCTCGTGCTACCTGTGTGCCGATATGACGTATATGTTTTGGATCCATGGGTTAAAACCATTTAAAATAGAGGTGACTTCACCAAAATCCAATCGAACAAAAACAACTTGACCTCCAAACCCAAATTGAACCAGGTCGATTCTTAAATCAACCCTTTTAAAGCCGCCCAATGTTAATCCACTCTCAAATCCGACCCATTCAGCACAGTCCATTTACAGCTCTAGAGCTCTACTTGTGCTAACAGAAACTTGTTAACCATGCATGTTCATATTCAAGTTGTGGAGAATGCATTTTCAAAAATCTGTTTTATAATTTAAATCTATTTTATAATAAATTTTCTTGGGTAGCCTGAGAAACTATAGATTTTTTGTAGCAGTTTTTGTGCTGACTTGTCAGTTTAGAAGTTCCAAAGTTTTGAATGTCATGGTGAAATGGATCTTTTAGCTTGTGAGATATTGCTTAATGTGCTATACAACATATGGGTATCTGATTAATGTATAATCAAGCAAACAAAATTCTCTTTATTATTGTCCGCACAAAGATGGATGGAACTACATGGAAGACCATACAAGCAAACACAAACTTGTTTCTTTTTCATCTAGACTAGAGTATACGGTAAACCATATGAATTCATCATAGAAACACAGCAGAGAACTCTTGCAATGCTGAAATAGGTGAGCAATTTGCAAGGCGATAGATGAGAGAATGGGAACCAAGTAAGGTGGTTTATATAGGACTACAAGGTAGTAAGGATATTGTGCGTGCCAACTGGATGCACGTTGGTTCGTGAATAAAGCATCAAGGTAAGTTGTCTCTAATTGTTCTCTTGCGGGTTTGTTGATGGGTTTTGTTAGCTTTCCATGCTTCTTTCCTCTTGCACCACTACATGTATAGACACTTGTATATTGACGTACTGGCGCTGCACAAAATTCCTGCATCAATTTACAGATGGTGATCTCATCCTCCGCGGAATGTTTCGATAATTCCTCCAGCTCATGCTTATCGATTGGTATATACATGTTAAGGGATTAATTGTGCTTGACAGCCAGAAAGACCCTTCTGGAAGGCTTGAGAAATGGACGGCTGGTTATAAAAGTTATGTCCTACTTTGTCGTATGTTAAATTGCTTTTCAATAATCCAGAAGCAAGAAAACTATCGCATTTATTCTTTTTATTTTCTGTTTTCCTACTTTGTCTTTGTTATATCTCAAACTGCTTTCCTCTAAGGCCTTGTTTTGATGGGCCAAAAGGCCTGTAGTTTTTTACTTTGTTTACCATGTAGTTAATTTAATTGTCGTAGCAAAAGGTGGAGTGATTGTTGTGCGAATAGTCAATATGGGATACCCTTTAGACATGGATGTGTGTTTACCATGTATTTCAGGACACCTATTACTCCCCCTGTTTCAAATTACACGTCGTTTTAAGTTTGTCCCGAGTCAAACATTTTAATTTATCACCATCAATTTCTACAAGCTCGTACAGGTTTACATTGTAAGATTTACATGTTTAGATTCATCACGATTTCATAATATGTAAGCCATATGTTGTTAAACTGCACGGAATTCTAAAAATTAATAGTCAAAGATACACCTGTTTGACTTAGGACAAACCTATAATGACAAGTACATTAAAACGGAGGTAGTAGTATATTGAAGGGTATAGGCAAGTTTGGAGTAAGGTATAGATGAGGAGCTGGAAACCGTAGTATGTAAGGAAGGATTCCAACAATTTGACTTGGGTACGATCTAACCTCTATCCCGTAGTTTTTTTTAAAATCAAATAGATTTTGCTTTGGTATGTGTCATAATACTCGATATAGGGTACCGTGTATAGTTTTGTATACGGTAACCGCATATTCCGGATATCTTCATGACTATGAAGAGAGGCCCACCAAGTATTACATGATTAGGATATGCTGGGAAAACTTTCTATATACTAGAAGAGATAATGCAGATAGTATATGTCTTATTCCTTCCTCATCCTACCATATTTTCTACTTGGAATCTCTTAGTCCGACTAGGCTACAATGTAATAAATCTACAAACCCCTAAAAGGTTCAGGACATGTTCAATTGAGTCAGACGAAATACAATCCATCAGTGCAACATCAAAGACACAGAAGCGCCTCGTCAACAACCTGGCCAATTCAACTAGCCCCACATATGCTGTGACTCATTATATACCTTATTTGTTGATTAAGAAAAAGAGGCCACACAACAAACAAGAGTAGGGCTATTACCCCGATAGGGGCTTGAACCAAAATAAAAAACTCTCCCTTTGTGTTTGTATCATATTCTTGCTATTCTTGGTATCAGCTAAGACCCTACATATAATGTTGGTATTTTTTACAATCACATATAAATCTATAAGCGCACCGAATACTGTTGTAGTACGTCACCCGTAGGCTAGGTATCGTATTTATATATTTGCAAGAAAGGCGGTAAATTATTATTGAGATTTATATTTTAATCACAAGTATGACAGAGATAAACATAGTCTATAGTCTAGACAGGGGTTAATATGATGATTGAATTGGAGTAGTGGACACACAAGGATTCATTCTCTATACTAAAGTAAACTTCTAAACTAGTGGAATAGTACAAAGGAATAAACTGCATTTCTTCTCTAATGTACTTCTATAGTATTTTAGTTATACACTAAACATTAGAGAATTAGGACTTAGCTCTATGCACCAGACGCTACCAGGAAGCTCGTCCCTTGCTGGTATGCCACCATGGTTACGATATTAATTTTCAATTCCTATAATTATACTCGAACACAGAGGATTGCAAGGACGGACGGGGCTGTCACCATCCGTCATCTACCTCTGACAATCCGTTGGGTATCCCGCATTCAATGATACGGAGCATATTTGTCTTTTGTTATTATATTATAGTTTTTTCGTTTCCTAAAAATCTAAAATCCATTTATTTGAGATCAGGGAGTATATAATATAAGTACTGAAATTCGACCTTTTTATATAAATAATTTTATATTTTAGTTTTTTTATAGCATATGATCTATGAGGCACATTCTAGGGGTAAATTGTCTTTTTTCCCCTACAAGTAAAATCCGGTGATCTCAAAAGGAATTTTGACATGATGAAAGTTGTAGAACCTTCTCAGTCTCTCCGCTGCACTGTCCAGCCACAATCCCCTTTGCTGAACAGTACGTCTCTCCTATTGTGCTGGAGCACTGGGTCGGCGCCCAATGGAGTCGGATGCCGCGGAGTTGGAGATGAAGCGGCAGCTGCGCGACATCGGCGCCCGCTTGACCCCGCTTCCGGACGACGACGAGCAGCTGCTCAGGTTGCTCCAGGTGAGCGCGCGCGCGTGTTAATCTGTCATCGTTCTAGTATTCATCAACCTGAGTAGTTGATAAAATTTCAGTTAGAGTTAGGTTGCTGCAAGTAACGGTAAGAGTTCGGCATTCTAGAATCTAGCACTGGATTTTTAGGGGAATCTTTCTTTAGGTAGTTCTATTGCCGTCTTTGAAAGTGGAATGCTGGAACTCTACTTACTTAGCTGTCGTATTGGTTGGCTTGATTAATACGATTACAGGAATATATTGTTAAAATTAGATCTGACTGACTATGTAGAGACTTTTTAGAATTGCTTTTCTTTTATATGCAGGAAGCAGCCGCATTGTTGTACAGAGTGAACCAATATCAGTCAGACAGCATGCACAGCGCTCTTATCCCTGTTATGAAAGTATTGATTAAAAAAGAGCTACTAGATCACACTAATTCTGGCATGAAGCTTGCTGTCGCGTCATGTTTAACTGCGTTGATTAGGATTCGCGCACCAGAAGGCCCATATGATGATGACGTGATGAAGGTGGTGCTTTTCTCCCTATTTTCTGGGATGAAATGGTGGTGTATCTGTGTTTAGAACTGAACTTTGTTTCTTACTTTGTTTCAGGATGTGCTCAAGCTGGTTGTTGAGGCCTTCTGTAAACTGGATGATGTGGAGTGCCCCTCCTATGGAACAAGGGTTTCAATGCTTGCAACTTTTGCTGCGGTACGGGGTTATACCTTGCTGTTAGATCTTGACTGCAACGATCTGATACGGGATATGTTTCGCCATTTCTTCCGTACTATCACGTATGTAACTTCTTTCTCTGTTTTTTGTTTGTTACATTTTCATGACACCAAACGTGTCAATTCTTCTGGGCTCTGTTAAATGGATTATGGAGACATTGCAGTTATGTTCTCGACTTTGAAAGATGCCTATGACCGACTGTGGTTCATATGACATAGTTATGGGCTTATGGTTGTCTAATATATGAAGAAGGTGAGCAATGGAGATTATAACTATATTTAAATTATTCAGGGAAACATTGTATGAATGGCTTTCCTATGGAGTTTGCTTGCTCTATTCATTGCACTTGAAGTTGCTAAGCTGATCGGTCATATTGGCCATAACACTGGAATCATCTATTTAATTAGTTTTGGTCCACACACAACACTTTCTTTTGCATGTATATCATTGATAGTTTTGTCTTCTCTTATAAAATCAAATGAGTCTTTCTTGGTAATACTACTATAGTTGTCCCACCAATTGTTGTAATGTTTTCTCTAACATGGTATTCTACAAAGTATACGCTGTTTTTTTTTCCGAACAGAGATCTGCGTATCTTTTCATTAAGCAAGAGAGAAGATGGTAGTGGGCGAAAAGGAATAACCCCAAGTGCCACCACCAAGGACATACAAAGAATGCCCCAACAAAAACGAAGAGAAAAATACAACACACGCCCTGAGCCCCTGACCACCCTACACAGCTAGAATTATTGCCAATGCAAAAATCTTGCATAGCAATTTGAGTTGCTGCAAGTTGATATTATACCATTGTTCTGTTTATGAATCAACTAAATGCTGACAGAGCCCAGAAAGTAACCGCAATTTGTTACTAAAGAATTCCTCTATTTGTGTGTGGATATTGCATATGCCTTTTCCTTTATATGTTCCCTCTACATGTGTTCATTCCTGTTTGTGTCCTGTGTATGCTCTATTAAATTTCAGGTGTTGTTATCATTTTTTCTTTCATTATGTTGTAAATTTATTTCAGCAATGCTCATCAAGAGAATGTTATATCCTATATGGAAACCATAATGAAGTTTACAATTGAAGAGACTACTGATATGGAGCAAAATCTTATTCAAGATCTGGCATCCTGCCTGCTTCAAAACGTTAAAAAGGAAGAAAAAGTAATTTGTCCATACGTTGTTCGCACTAACAATATAGCATGGTCTTCACTAAAGTTTTGAACTTGGTTTATAGGAAACTCTTCCAGCATCTTTTGTACTTGCAGAGAGGGTAATAGGATTATGCCATGAAAAGTTAAGGCCAGTGTTCATCGAACTGCTCCAGGGCTCTCCTGCAAATGAGTATAGCAGTCTTATTACATCATTAGTCCAAGATGCTGAAGATAACAATATTGATGCTTTTATGCATGACTTGGTCAGTTAAACTACTAATTATTACTCCCTCCGTATTCAAATGTTTGACGCTGGTTTGTTCTTTTTTGAACTAAGGACAGAGGGAGTACTTTCACATATTTGGGATATTTTTTTACCCTAAGGAGTACTCTCCAAAACGTGCGGTTTCCTTGTAAAAAATATGCAGGACCTATGGTTACAAAACTGTTTTTGTGAAAGTTAATTTACATATTCTATATAATATATTTACGGCATGTCGACCATTGCAATATTGCTATCATATAACCAACACAGTAATCAGAAATTCAGTTTTGAAGTAGTTTGTTTATTACCAGTAGATGTATTGAGGTATTCGCACTGCCCAGGCATGTGTTTGTCTTGGAAAGGTTGGATCACTGATTTTCTCAATCATTATTCCTTTGTAGGACTTCATTATTCTGAAGCGACTGGTGTAAACTACTACTATTTACAGTTATTAGTAGAACCATATCTCATCATTTCAAATGTATAGCTTATATTAACTTGATAACCTCATTTAATTTTTTTGAAAGGAGATAACCTCATTTATTGATCATCTTGTTGAAAATTCTACCCATATTCCTTTTAACTCAGGACTATTTTCTGATTAATAAGGAAGCAGTGTCTCCTGAATTTTCAACCATGATGAGTAAACCCAATGGACAACCGGCAGATAGTGGGGAGGAGTTGCACAGCAAAGATGTACAGGAAACTAAAGAGGTACTTGTTCTTGATTGCTGAATGTCAAAAGGAAATATTGTTGTTGCAACATGCTCTCTGTTTTAGTTACAAAACTTTTTATGTCCCCTTGCCAGGCTTTTAATTCAAAGAAAAAAGCTCTTGGTGGTAGCATTGTCGGCTCGAGAATCAAAGTATGGTGGTCTGGTGATGAAATGTAAATGCTATAACCATCATAATGTTTATATTCAAAGATGTGTTCTTAAAATTGTATTTATATTATAGTTAGTACTCAATGTCTCATTGTTTATTCATTCGATTTGTTTTTATAATATTTTTGGTTACTTAAACCTGGTGTATGGAGCTCTTTGCCTACCTTTTTGCTGTATTGCTCCATGAATTATGCTGTTATATTGAACTCCCATTGATATAGGCCTCTCGTTTTGTAACAAACTCCCATGAATCATGCGGGAGTTAGGCCTGTTCTCCTACTAGTTTTCAATTTGTTACTTACTCCGCAGGTTCTACAATGGATTTGTTAAGTCATTTGATGCTTCTTTGGGAACACACGAGGTGAACATTTTGTATATTGGCTTTGCCTGCATGCTGCACTGATTCATTTGGGCTTCCGAAAACTCTGACTATGCCGGATTACTGTTCTTTTTCCCTTTTATTTTAGTTGACACCGTATTTAGACATCCTCTTCGTGGTTTCTCATTGATACACAGATTGTGTATGATGATGGTGATGTTGAATGGCTACCTCTTAAGAATGAAAAATGGCAGTTCATTTCTGAGGTATGTCCATAGAGTCCTGTGCCATTATTTGTGTTTTGTGTTCATTTGCTCCTTCCTAATTCAGCTTCTATCCTGTAGGAGGAAGACTACAATCCCGATGCATCCGCCAATATGTATGTAAATATCTACTTTGCATCTTCTATAAGTTTGATTCTTAGATGCAATCCTACTTAGGAAGAAGTCTATTTTCCAAGGATGAACTTTCACAAAAGTCTGAGAATGAACCTGGCCTATAAACCAGATTCTATGCAATCCTTATACCTTATATCTATTGAATTTACATGTCTATTGGCCTCTTCAAACAACCAGAAATAGATTAGTCTAAAGCCCTAAAGTTGATTTGTTCGTATTGATGAGTTCTTGTTTAGACATCTCTATATCAACCGATTAATCAAACCTTTATTCTTGTGTTTTGGGTTCTTCCCTAATTGTACTTACTGTTGCTGGATGCTACATTTTTGTCCGTCAATAGTGTCAAATCGTAATGCAAAATGTTTCTTCAATTTTGAGTCACTTCTCATTTCAACCAGGCCTCAAGACAGAAGTGATAAAGGAAATTTCGATCAACCGTTCCAGGATACTCTCAAGGCTGCAAGCAACTATTCGTCCATCATCGAAGAGAAATGCAATAGTGTGCTAAATGAAATCCAATGCCTTTACAGTGAAACCACCAGTGCCTTTCCTGTCCGCATAAGTGGCTGGGAAAACTGCCACCTTGAGCCAGAAAAGGTTACCGTTGAGTCCCAACACACAACCCTATAAATTGTGGACTTGTTCCATCAATGTAAGTTACTTTATTTTCAGCACATCGACAGTTCTGACTCTACATGTTCATGTTCATAGCTTAATCACGCCTTCATTTACACATAAGACACTTTCTTCTTTGCAGGAATAGCGTGCAGGGATGCATATCACCATATCATATTTTTGTTTAGCCGTCTGGAGGTGTCAATCAAATGAAGATGATCCTCTACTTAATTAACATAGTCCTACATAGTATTTTGCAGACATAGAAAGAGCTGTTTTGGATAGTGAAATCCGTTAGATGCTCACGTGCCCTATTCTATCCGTTTATATTTTAGTTCCTTTTGCATAAAACAGAAAGAGCTGTTCTGGATGGTGACTAGTCAAAGTTATTATATCTGTGTGCACTCTGTATATATTTCAGTTCCTCGCATGGACATCTTAAGTTAGCTGAAGCATTGCGATCAACTTTTCTTACCATCTCGGACTGTAAGTTCCTTGTTTCTGGGCAAAATTGGTCTGGTGACACTGAGTTCAAGTACGTTCGCAGTTGAACCTTGCACCATATGGAGAATAAACCAAGGTAGATGAGACTGGCCTACTAATTAAACACACAATATCATGTTCTGCCTTTTTTTTTTTACCACTTTGGCTTAAGTTAGTTGGCTGGCAATACTCAGGGTTAGTTGACTTCATTTGAATCCCACAGTTTATATAAAAGATAAAAATGCTTTCAGATTGCGGTACCCACTTTATAGTGTTAATCCATGGCGCCTCTTAGAGTGGAGCAAAAGTTACCAATATTTGCCATAAAAACACTATAGCATTTCAGTACATTCTTAAGCGACTAAAATTTATCATATAATTAAGATCGATTTGGATGCCCTTTGTATCAAGGTGCCATGACTAACATGGCAGTATTACAATTTGGAATATTATAAGTAGAAAATTAAAAGGACGATGCCTAAAATAAAGAAACCTTAAGATAGGATGTGATATTTGCTAGCATAACTAAACATAACACACCTAGAATATAATGTGACATTTTCAACCTAGACAATTAGTTGTATTACAAAATATCACATACAATTCTTGATTTGCTTATTTTGAGACGGACAAAAGAAGGGCATATGATTGCCCTTGACAATTAAAATATGCACAAGTTTCCACCGTTGCTTTAATTAAAGTTAGTCTGAAAAGAAAAATTGAAAAATGCTACAAAAATTCTTATAATGCATGACAGATAAATTTTGTCATAGATCACTAAGAAACTATTACAAACCAATATTTATGATGTTTTTAGATTCCGTCATGTATTGAGCGTCATAGATTAACTCGCGTGACGGATTTACAAAATTATCGTATATTGAACGCGATCAGTGACGTTTCTCAACCGTCGTAGAACAATCCTAGGCCCATGTAGCCCAACCCAAGCCCAGTGTTTATGACGGAATAAATATCATAAATGTAGGCTAGTATTCATCATAGATTGAATAACCACATCATCATGAGTATGACATGGTTGCTGACATGGATGCTGACGTGGCTGCTTACGTGTACAATGATGTCATCATCGTGGCCCATCAGTATAAAAAATGGCCCACTTAGTATCACGACTTGACCCCTTGGGCCGGGTCTGCTAACACATGACAACTCTCTAGGATATCAAGAATTCCGGGTCGGTCACCCATCCTGAAATTGCTCTAGGTCAAGTACGCTTAACATTAAAGTTCTCTCAAGAAGCTCATAGAAAAGAAGTTGCAATTAGTTTGTATGAATATTCTATAATTACTATTAACAGGCAAAACGGGTATTATATATCCAACGGGTAAGGGTAAAAATGGTAATGTATATGTGGGTCCCAAATTCAAAATTTGCTCAAAAGTTATACAAATTTGCTTCTCTATAAGATAAATCAACCCTATAAAATTTAATTGAATTTGGCAAAAATTTAAAGTGTGAACACGAGTTTAAAAATTTTAGGGTCTTTTTTTAACACTATATCAAGTATAAAATAAGTATGAGTAAAGCGGTGGGTCCCACATTTAAAATTTCCTCATAAATTGTACAAAATTGCTTCTCTATGAGATAAATCAACACTATAAAATTTAATTAAATTTGACAAAATTTTATAGTGTGAACGCAAGTTTAAAAATTTTAAGGTCCAAGTTTAACACTATACCAAGTATAAAAGTATGAGTAAAGTGGTGGGTCCCACATTTAAAACTTGCTCAAAAATTATACAAAAATGCTTTTCTACAAGATAAATCAACACTATAAAATTTAATTGAATTTGACAAAATTTTATAGTGTAAATGCAAGTTTAAAAATTTTAGACTCCAAGTTTAATGCTAGAAAAAAAATATAAAATGAGTATGAGTAAAGTGTGTAATCATGGGTATTACCCTCTTATAACCAAAACTGAAATGGATAAGTTTTTCTACTCATACCCTCCCCCAAATAACATGGGTATGTATGGATTATCCATATCCATACTGAAATGGATAAGTTTTTCTACTCATACCCTCCCCCAAATAACATTGGTAAGTCTAGGTTGTTCTATGCTGACTGGATATGAAAAGATTGGTCCATGTTGATCGTGACGAATTTTATAGAACGTCACTAATTAACGGGCTAGATTGTGACGAATTTAGTGAAACGTCATCATATTATAGGCCTGATATCCATACTCTAGATCCATGACGGATTTGTGCATAGGTAATGACGTTTTCTGAATACATCACAAAAAAATCCATCATAGATTAACAGTTTTCTTGTAGCGTGAAAACGAAAAATAATCCTTCCGTCCAATGATATTAGTATTTTGTGGGTTGTTTAGCATAGATTAAGATTAACATCAACGATAATGGGGGATTGTTCGAGTGTGGAAGGGTGGTTATTGATAACATGAGATAAAATCTAAAGGATAGGGGTGGAAGGGTAGTAGTAAGAAATTATTTTGTTAAACAAAATTCATATCTATAGGAGTGGTGTATTGTTGGATGGATGGAGGACTAATCAGCGGGCCAATTGAATATTCATTTGACTCGTACTTTTTTTTTACATAATGGAATATTTCGCTTAATATGAAGGCTCCGTAAGCTCATTTCTTGTTTAGTAGCTTGAGCAGTAGGGAGATTTCTTTCCACAAATGGACATGCGAAACAGTGAAACACGGACAGACTAAGCTAGCTTGACAATTTTCTTGTTGGGGTTGACCCGGGTTGACCCTGTGGGAAGTGGGGCCGGGGCTAGAATCCCACCCACACTCTGTTGCCTGTTGGGAGGCAGCAAGGGTTTGTTTTCTTACGCAACAAAGCATATAGGGTATAAATAAAATATAGAAGTGACTAGGGTCCGAACGTTCGCCAAGTATCGAACGCCACTCGGCATCGTTGGATGGCAGAATCAGAGCCGTCTATTTTTCTATTCGAATATACTAAAAGTAGAAAAGGTCTAATGTTGCAGTGATCAATCAGTTGCATGCGTGCTCTCATCTAGATCTAAGTGCATACAGAGTGACACAAATACTATGCATGTATAGAGTAGCTCTTGTCATGCTACTAAGGTAGCTAACTCTTGTAAAGATACAGTTCTAAAATCTTTTTCCATCTAAATTACTTATGTGGTTTGAGATCTAATTGCATCATCGTGTTTGTAACGATTAAATCTTTACAACCAGATCTAATACCGTTATATTCTAATAAAGTTATGATTATATTTATAATTGAAATATTTTTATATTATACATGAAAATCAAATTATAAATATTGAAACATCCAAATATACTTGCTGAAACATTTAAAAGAAACTAATGTAACATTTGAAATGAAGCAGTGAAACATCATAAAATACTTATCGAAACATTCATATAATACCACATATTCCATTAATAAAGACCCCTTGAAAAAACTAAAAATGTGCAACATTACTGAATTCTAGTTGAAACATTCACTTCTTATCTTATATATGAAACATCTAGTTTTTACGGTAGAGACATACATCATTATTTAATTATAATATAATCAATATTGATCTTGTTGTAAAGATTTAATTACAACAAATATAATTGGAATATGGATCGGGTGAATGGTTCACGAGAAAAATCGTTTGAAGGGAGGAGGAAGCTAAAAAGCTGTCATGCATTGCCATGCCACTTTCCCATACACGTGGACTGCTAGCTAGTTCATTAATCATCCAGTGCGCACATCGTTGCCCAAACGCCCAAGATCAATCGTTTCCCACAAAATATCCAACATCGCAAACCATACGGTATATACCACAAATTGTGACAATCGCCGTAGCTGGTTAGACACGCATGGCTGTCGCTCACTCCCTCGAGCTATTCGTGGCCGCTGCACATAGGCCTGCTTGGTGTTTGCGCGCGCCCATCGTGTAATCGGCCTGGCTCACCGTCCATCCCATTGTGAAGCTCTCTCCCTAGCAAGAGTAACCTATATGCACATGTAGAACCAAAATTACTAGATATCCTATATATATTAATCACACGTAAATATACCGACCTCACTGAGAAGACAACGCCACACCCACGGGGTTCCGATGAATGGTTGGGGATATATCCGGCCTGGGGTAGGGGTGGAAAGGATTTTCTCTAGCCCGGATGCAGCAAAGAGACGTTCTCTGGGAAATCAAATGAACCGTAGAGGGAGTGAGTCTACTGGAAATGATCATTATAGTTGTATCTTGCTGTCCCAAGACCTGTGGTCTGAGATTGCTTGTCCCGATGAACTGTAATTTTAGTTCCTGGTGCCTCCAATTCTTATTAGCAAGACTTTTGTAGTTGACCCGTTTGAGATTAATTGGCTCCAAACATTTGGTTCAAAAGGATTGGTAAATAAAGCAACTGATGTTTACATTTTAAACAAGACCTCACCCTATTTTTAGATGGACCATGAATTATTTTCTAGGAGTTTTCAGATCTAGGCTTCTACAACTAGTCGTCAATACGTAGAAAGAGTTGCATTCCATTTTATAGAACTTCCGTGTAACTGTGTGGTCGATGAACTTTAAATGCTTGAATGTATATTGAATCATGACCTCAACAACCATATGAAGTGAGAGGACATGTACTAAAGTTGTTATTTTGACCCTAATTATAGATTAATAGTTAAATGCTAGTCTATACTCCTGCATTGACAATATCAAGGCATGTCCAGGCACTCCAAACTAGAGTTTGTTGTAATAATATTCCTTTCACGTATTTTCTGTGTCCGATCGAAAAGCACTTCACTTCTAAGATATTTCGTTTAATAAATCAAGGAAAATACTAACTAGTGGGTGCTTGGGGGAGGGGGAGTAAGATTGGGTAAAAAATTAAAGGAGTATCCTAATTTGGCATGTAAAATTGATGGGATTTTCCATGTCACTGAGATCTGGCTCTTTCGATATACGTTATTTACAACTAGGTTATTTCGAGAATTCTCATGTTGACAAACTATCAAAATTACTCCCAGTTTGAAGAATGGATTAATTGTACACCCGTCAAAGAGTCACAAGGGCCAACTTGTCTTTTAATTTACAGGGGCTAACAGAAGTTCCATATTCAATACTATATATTATATACTCTGACAACAATGGAAAAGATGGACTATATGAGGACATTTTCTACGGTTGGGGGTTGTTAATAACAAAACATAGAATTTGGTGCTTAGCCGCTTACCAAAGAGGGATTGGAGGTTATTGAGGTGGTTTAATTAAACACACCACTAGTTGAAAAAAGATTATTGCCGGCGGATAAAATAGTTTTTGCAGGCGGGTGAGCGGATCGCCCAGTCGGCATCGCCTTTCCAGGTGGCCCGGTCCTCGCCTGCAAAAATCCTTCTTTGCAAAAATAAAAAAATTCAAAAAAAATCCCACCCGCCTACAAA
>CM002482.1:6620761-6644665 GCA_000325765.3 Leersia perrieri | reverse complement strand
ATTGATTTTGCCGTGCGCTTTATATTTGGCGCACGGCAAACTGGTACTCTACCGTGCGCCGCGTGTTTGCCGTGCGTTGCACTGTTGGCGCACGGCAAAGGTGGTTTTTGCCGTGCGCCCGACATTTGACGCACGGCAAACGGATGCACGCACGGCAAAATACCGTTTTCCGGTAGTGAATGTAATCCTTGGACCCATCCAAAGTGTCGTGTCAGCGTGCCACATCATCCATGCATGCATGCATGGTAAATTATTAAATAACAAATCTACCATTTATATAAAAAGAAACAGAAAAAAGATACGAAGATATAAATGAAAAATGGCAGCCCATTATTGTATGTGTTTGTTACTCACTCTTGCGTTAAAACTTGAGTAAAAGTGTTTTTATGCGTACACTATTAAATTTTTTTATGCATAATTAGTTAAAACGCACCAGCTGTTCAACGGCATTGTTTAGATGCAGCCGCCGTTAGCCAGCGCCAAACCATATTGAGGTTGCTAAATTGATCAAACAAACACATATAACAGTGGGCTGCCACAGATACGGTAATGGGCTACTTGAATCTTTTTTTCTTTTTCTTTTTATATAAAAGGTAGATATTTTATTTAATAATTAACCATGTATGCATGAATGCTTGCATGGATGATGTGGCACATTGACGTGGCACTTTGGGTGGATCCAAGGACTATATTGTGCTAAAAGATAAATTTTGAGGACCCATTTGGACGATTTGAAAACGTGTAGAACTTGGTCTCTTGTCTTCTATGGTACAAATGTGACGTGATGAGGTATAAGTGAATTTGAAGAAGGTCTTGGTTTGGCCCCCAATTAACTTCTTTGATCATCTATGCATTCCTCATGCCCGGTTTCTTTTCCTTCACCCAAGCAAGTACCTCTGCAAATGAAAAGACACGAACTTCATTGTGTAGCAATATTTGTTCAAATATATAATAAGTAAATCTAACATAAAACATGTGCACCTTTGGTTGATGAATATATAAGGTAGTCATGCTCATATCCAAGCTAGTTATGTCCTCATCATTCTCCCCTTTTTGATTGGAAACCGTCCTCGGTTTCATCTTGTCATTGAACCTATTGAACTTGTCTTTATTTATCACAATATCAGGTGTGGGACATTTTTTTATGGCCATATGGTTGGGTCCTGAAATCTTTGTAGTCAAAAAACCACTACACTCCTCTTCTTGAAAGCCAACCTGTAACTCATTTATACAACTAGAGGAACTAGATAGAGAATTACTTATACACATGCGGTCCTCCAGACAATACATCTTATCATGGAAACGAGTTTTAATTAAAGTCGAACAAATATATACTCGATGCACATTATATCCTCCTTTACTATCATAATTGTCAATAACATGAAAAATCACATTAGAAGGACATGGCAATTCAAATCTAGGAAATAATTTCTTCTCCAAATAGTTGAGAGGACAAAGATCATGGAAATCTATATACCCCAAAGTATTTAAAGAAGATAACAATTTAAGCTCTTCATTATCGCTAGCAATGTGAATAACATGTTCAAAATCAGCACGCAGTGGTTCAATAATGTTGATAACATGTTCATTCGATAGTTGTGACATAGATATAAGTGAAGCATTGCACAACTCTTCTTTGTCACAAGGAATAACAGTCAAATCATCTTGTAACAAAGGAATTTCAGCAGAAGTTTCCACTAATGATTGCTCTAAATTAGCATGAGTAGTGGACAATTCCATAGCACCAAGAGAAATCTCACCTTGTGTAATTTCAGCAACGTTAGATTTACATGTAACGCTCTCCTTAGACGATGGATGGGCACTAACTTCAAACCCTTCTTGAACTTGACAAGGGGTAATAAATATGTCTTCTTTGTTCGTGTCACTTGTTTTCTCCTCATTAACATGCTTGCTCTCAAGTACCTTCAAAATGTTAGTATCACAAGCAAAAGATACAGCACGAGGCTGCTCCTCTAACATATGCACATCATCTTTGTAAGTAGGTATAACTAACAGATTAACAAATATTTCTCTCATTAGCACTTTCATATCATCCCAAGTTCGAGGCAAATTATCATGTGAAGACATAGATAAATTTTCCCACCAAATTAATGCACTTCCAATTAAAGCACTAAGTTTGTGACATTTCTAAGTTTTTGTCTTTCACACATATGACATTGTGCAAAAATATAATCTAGTCCCTATTCCCATTCAATATATACGTCACTACCTACTCTATCATAAGAAGGAATGGAGAAAGAATGTAACCAGATTGCAACAAAGGAGATGCAGTGTCAATAGCTTGTGAATTTTCAGATTTATCATCAATTTCTTTCTTCGCATTAGCAGCTCTTTCCCTATTTTCTTTTACAATTTTAGCAGGGGTCAAAGGTAGCAAAGTAATTTTCTATCCCTTATGCACAAAAGTATATTTATTACTTCTACCATGGTGTATAGCATCATTATCATATTCGCAAGGACGACCCAATAAAAATGAACAAGATTGCATAGGTACAACATTACAATCAACAGAATCAGAATAAGAACCAATGGAGAATGAAACTCTGCAAGTTTGTGTTACCTTAACTTTTTCAGAATCATTTAACCATTGAATATGGTATGGATGTGGGTCCGGCTGTGCGGTCAAGCTAAGCTTGTTAACTAAATCAGAACTCACCAAATTGTTGCAGCTACCTCCATCAATAATAGCACGTGCTCGACAGTTGCTGATGACGAAGAAAATCTGGAACCAGTTATGGCGTTGTGGCTCCTCAGTTTGTTCTACTATTTTTGTAAGGTCACGTTGAACAATGAGGCATCGAGATAAATCGTCGGACCCTGGCATTGTTAGCATGAAGACAGAGAAAACACAAAATATTATCCCTATCAACTACGAGGTGGTGAAAACAAAGTCACTCTCTCTTTCTCTCAAGCGTCTTACCAAGCTCTTACAGGGTTCTTACTTACACAAACAGTGGATGGTACAACCGGTGGCTGGTTCGTGATACCTTTGAGGGAGTGATCCGGCGATTGCAAGGGTCAAAGCTGTGCTGATAAGAAGTATATATGTGGAGATTTCGGGGGCACAATATATAGTAGCAAGGAATAGCAATTATTCTAATCAGAAATGCAAAGTTGAATAATAGTTCAAAGTACTAGTCAATATGCTGACCTAGCCTAGACTCAATTCTAGCTCATGCAAGCAACTGACATCAGCGAGAACTACATACAACTCTTTTTTTTTTCTATTTTCGCTTCTTCTTTTTTTTCTTTTTTTCGCTTCTTTTTTTTTTGGTGCGGCGTTTTCTTTTCTTTTTTTTTCACCTTCTACCTTTTGTATTTTTTTTGATTTTTTTAATTTTTTCTCACAAAAACTAACCAAGGATCTGAATGCAAGATTACAGGGACTCAAATGTAAATATAAAAATCACAGGGACTGAAATGCAAAATTACTACCAAATATTTGAAATATACAAAAATGGAATCCACACGACACAACGATTCCGTTTTTTGCAAACGGATCTCCAAACCGACAGCAAACAAAAATTTTACAAGGTGTATGGGAAATGAAACAAAGTGGGAAGGGAAGGGGTTTCCGAATAGTAGGAGGAAAAAGAGTTCGGCAGAGGGGGGAGGGGAAATCGGTGGAGATGGGGAGGAGTTCGGGCAAAGCGGTGGAGTCGGACTTGAGGTGGGGAGTTGGACTTTGACTTGGTGGAGGGAAAAGTGGAGAGATCGATCTCAGAATTTTTTTGAGAAATAATATTATTTTAATAGATAATCGCAAAAATAACGGTCGAACTGGCGAAGTTGCAAAAATAGGGACCTACCGCCAGGGGGTGAGGCGGTAGGTCTCCTTCCGTCAAACGGCGTGGCGGTAGGGTCTTACCGCCCAGCGGCGCGACGGTAGGCCGGCAGGCCGTGGCCCAGACCCTGCCGTCCGGCCACACGGCGGCAGGGCAGGCCTACCGTACACCCACCTGACGGTAGGGTGCTGCCGCATGCGTCGACGCCGTGCGAGCCCGTGGTCTTGTAGCGCCTCGGCTGGTAATCAGCGAAGCCACAAGTCCACAACTCGACGACACACATTGGCCGAATCTGGAGCGCACCGAAGCCCCCGCAATGTCTTTGGTTACAAGCCCAACCACATGATTCGGAACCAAATCCTTGTTTACCTACAACGGGATGGGAAAAAATCCCGATATTTCGCCTATAAAGAGCCCTCCGTGCCCTCGTGGCCTCGTCTAAATGCCTCTCGTCTCTCGACCTAGCTATAGCTAGCTCTCCCTTCGATCCCCCTCCTGCAGGCTGTAGTTTCGTTGCTGAATTTAGTGCAGTTTCGTTGCTGAATTTAGGCTGATTAGCTCGCTGCTCCCCGCTCGTGACGGCTCTAGCTATCTCGTATTGAACCTTGAACTTGCTGTTCTTTCCTTCGATTCCTCTCCTGTTGTGCCCGTAGTATATTATCAGCTATTCAGCTTATCGCTCCGCGGCGCTGTCGAATTTTTCTTCTTCCTGGTCTCGTCGACCTAGTTCGACCTTCCGGATTGTTCCGTACCTGATCAGATCGATCAATCTATCGATGGAATCTGTCTACGAGTTGGCTGTTTTTCTCCTCTCCATCGCGCTAGGCTGCGCCGTTAAGGTCGGTCCGATTATCGAGGCCCTGGAGGCCGGCGCCTTCACTGTTAACCGCGGTGCCGCCGCCGCCGCCGGTGCGCTCGTTCCCCTCGCGATTCCGGTCACCTATTTCACTGGTTTGATCCTTCTCTACCACCGCATGATGTGCACCAGGCGCCGGCAGCCCTGAACCGGCTCGCCGCTCCAGGATTGCGCATGCGGCAGCACCCTACCGTCAGGTGGGTGTACGGTAGGCCAGCCCTGCCGCCATGCGGCCGGACGGCAAGGTCTGGGCCATGGGCTGCCGGCCTACCGCCGCGTCGCTGGGCGGTAAGACCCCTACCTCCACGCCGTTTGACGGAAGGGGACCTACCGCCTCACCCCCTGGCGGTAGGTCCCTATTTTTGCAACTTCGTCAGTTCGACCGCTATTTTTGCGATTATCCATTAAAATAATATTATTTCTCAAAAAAATTCTCGATCTCACTACTTCCCTTTCTTTCTTGCGCAGGACTCGGCAGTCCAACCGTAACAATAGACACAAAATAAATCTGATTTTTTTTCCTTTTGTTACCAAATCAAAAACCCAATCTATCAGATATATTCTTACGTCTGTTTCGGTCTTCTTCCTCCACCGAAAGACATACACGAGTATGGCACAAACCCTATATGCAAACGACACAACTCCTAAACAGACCGACAAAAACTACAAAAACGGAAACCTAGCGGCGAACCAATTCCGTTTGATGACCCTGGTGACAACCGACACGATACAAACCAAGGCAATTCCGCGTGATGCACGGAGGTCGGCTATGCCCAACTGACGAAAGATGCAAAACTGAAAACTACAAAGAGACTCGATCTAAACCAACACTCGACACGACGATGCAACCTAAAATTCAACAAAGCAAAAACTAAAGAGAACAATGCAATGGCTCAATGATGGCTAGGTTATGGATGCAGTACTTTTTTTTGGCTATTTTCTGGTTATGGGAGGATCAAAAAACTCAAACTAATGGATACAAAAAATTACCTAACGGACAACCTAACGCTCTGATACCAACTGATGTTGACTAGGGTTCCCGATCTTCTAATAGGTAAAGATAAACAACGATTTGGGCGGAGTTGTAACACATGTTGATCCGGCTTCTTGAACGAACACGCTCTTGAGGCCCGCAATCACAGCACCACGTCTCCTCTGGTTATCAACCGTGCGAAAACCCGGTTGACCTCGCCGAGAAGGCTAATCCCTGCATGCGAATCAAAGAACACTAGTAAAAACAAGGTAAAGGCAATCTGAATATATTGCTAGTATAGATAAAGCTCACAATTGGGGTTCCACAAACCGACTAAATGGCGAAAACTGTAACGGTAGAATAATCTAAGCAAAACCCACCCTAAACGGCGGTGGCTACTGAATATATAGGAGTTATGGACGTCCTAGGGTTACAAAACAACCAGGGAGGGGCGTCCTCCTCATGGGCCGAAGCCCACGACACAATTACAAGACCGAAGGTCCAAAGTTGACTCGGACTGGATGAGGTGCGTGGCTTTTTTCGAAGATTCCCGTTGGCTCAGGATGAATTTTGACGTAAAACCAAAGCCATCTGAAAGTAGACTCCATAAGCTAGTTATGTCCTCATCAGAAACTTGAAGGACCATATTGGCTATTCTCCCAAATATTTAATGAGATGCTCGTTCATAAGCGCGGTCTTTTTTCCTAGTTTTAGTTAAATTTTTGAAGAAACAAATAGTTAAACATCATATAAAATTTGAAAGAGGGAAATAATAATCTGTAATCTCGTTAAATTTTATTAAAATTGCATCGATATATGTGTAGTATTTATTACATCAGGATTTAGTAATCATATAACTACTACTTCACTACCACGATGTTTCCACGAGTACACTACAAGAAAAATAATTTTTTATGCAGTTTGCAATACATTTTTCATGGCGGTTACAATATAAAACCGCCAACGAAAAAAAGGGGATGAGGGCTTACAGGGGCCGCTAACGAAAACCTATTTTCGCTAGCGGCCGACATAAGCAGACCACTAGCAAAGGTATTTCATTTTCGCTGGCGGTCTTCTTAAGCTAGCGCGAGGGAAAATCCATTTTTGCAAGCGGAGGGAAAGGAGCACCGCCTAAAAAAAATGAAAAAAATAAAAAATGTGGAGGGAACAGGGAGGGTTGTGCCCGCTATCTATTTCACCCTTATCATCTTCTCTTTCTCTCTCCCTTATCCTCTCCTCTCCTCTCCTCTCCTCTTTCTCTTCCTCTCGTTCTCTCTCTCTCCCCCACGGGCGACGGGCGGCGACCGGTTGGCGGAGGCCTGGGGTCGCCGGATCTAGATGGGGCGAACCTAGATAATGCGACCCCGGTGAGGCCGGCGACGGCGGACGGCCCGGGGCGGCGCTGGCGACGACGGCGGTGACCCGGCGTGGCTCCGGGGCGGTGCAGGCGACGGAGTGGGGACAACGGCGGGCAACGGAGCAGCGTAAACGGCGAGGTGACAGCGTGGCAACAGCGGCGATGACGGCAGCAGCGACGATGAGGCGGCGCCAACGCCGGCGGCGACCGCACGAGGTGCGGCAGAGCAGCCCAACTTTTTTTTGATTTTTTTCCGCTGGCGGCTGTCTTAAGCCTACCGCCAGTAAAGAGATATCTTTGTTGGCGGCTGGTTTAAGTCAGCCGCTAAAAAAGATGTTTTTTCTCTGGCGGTTGGTAACCGCAAGCGAAAATCGAAACCATCTCGGGCCTTTTCTTTATGGCGGCTTCTATTTCCCCTGCGAAAATACAAAATGGCCGCCACAGACGATTAATGTAGTATATGTAGTAGTGGTAACTCCATTGTTGGCCACAACACTCAATATCATTTATTAAATGGATGTAAATTTCCACACAATACAATTTTCTTTATATTTCATTACAAATAGCTGAAAATCATACGGTACGATGAATCAATTAACCACACCAAAGGCAAGCGAAGAAAATTGAAAAGAAAAAAAAATCAATCATCAATCAAACAAACACCACATATATGGCAGGCAGCGTCGGCGTGCATGGCTGGATCTGCAGATGGCTGCCTACACCTGATGGTGCTGCTCCGGCGCCTCGTCACGTGGCTGGCGGATGATGCCGGTGTGCGTGCAGAAGGCCCAGAGGTAGGTGACGAGGTCGGCGCCGTTGTCGGCGAGCGCCATGGCATGGCCCTCGACGTCGTTGGACGGCGCGAGGTAGACGACCATCTTGACCCAGAAGTCGGCGAGGTCCTTCCACGAAGAGGCCGCCGCATCCAGCTTCCGGAACAGCGTAAGGCCGGCCTTGGCCGCCGGGTCGCCGACATCGCCGGCGTCCATGTCCATCAGCACGGTTCGCCAGCACCCGCACTTCCAGAGGCGGCAGGAGCAGCAGCAGCAGCAGCAGCGGCGCGACGACGCCTCCTCGAGGAAGGCCTTCATGTCGCTGTACCTGTCGGCCACCCACCTCTCGTTGTCCGGCAGCAGCTCCGGCGACCGTGCCACCAGGTACATGCAATACCTCGACAGCGCCAACGCCACGTCATGGCCTCTCTGCTCGTCCCTGGTCATCTTCTTCTTCTTCGTCTTCTTCATCTTCTTGTCCACCATGACCACATGCTTCATCTCCAAGAGCTCCGTGGCGAGGTGGCACGCCAGGATGACTTGTGTAGCAGTGTCAGCACCTTTCTTAAGACCAAGGCTGCTTACCATCTGGAAGAGGATTTTTACACATTAATGGATAAGTGAATGCGCATCTACACGCTGAGCCATTGGATGTAAGCATCGACAAACAACATAAGTGGTTTTGGTTAACCCGTGGGTCGGTCAACCCATTTATTTTGAATGTTTTACTAAATTATGTACTCCCTCCGTCCCAGAAAAGAAGTCTTTCTGGCTTTTTTCAGACAAATTAGCACCTAATAGAAAAGACAACAATGCCCCTATTTAATATGTACTTCTAATTACTACAACTTCCTTTTATTCCCAGCATGCACCAGAAAAAGAAATGTGGTGGGCTGGTAGATGGAAACAACTGAGGAGAAAAGGGAAATAATATCTTTTTGCAATTAATTGATTTGACTCATATAGGTAGAAAAACTTGTTTTTAGGACAATATTCATATCCCAGAAAAACTTCTTTTCTGGGACAGAGGGAGTACTAACTAGTGACTACTGGGCAGATAGAGTCAAAGGAAAGTCTCGTTGTTGTTTTGCATGTCATTCAAATGGTTATGAAATTTTTATAAAAAATTCAATCAGATAGATTAATATGTGATAAATCACACCAAATATGGTAACTCAAATTTAAAATTCTATGTATTGCAACACAAAATAATAATTTAACTCTGAATATTCGATAACCAGCTATAGTTAATTTTTTTATATCTTGTAGACGTTAAATTTTAACTTGCATGTTTTTTAGTGATATATCACCTAATAATACATCTTTTTAAGATTTTTTTTTAAAATTTCATACATATTTGAATAGCATGCAAATAAATCCTCTCCTTTTTATGTCATATGAATTTAAGAAGTCAAAAGTGTTAATTTTGACATGCTAATTACTAAAATTATAAATATATTTGGCTTGTAAAAACTATATGTACCAATAAAATTATAATTCATATATAAGAGGTAACAAAATTGTTTTTGTGTAAATAGTGCCTGAAATACTACCTCTGCTTCATAATAATGTAAGACATTTTGACTTTTTTATTACGTTATATTTGACCATCCTTCTAATTTAAAATTTTATTATAAAAATAAAAAAGGATAAGAAATTCTTAAAATACTTTTGTTGATAAAATAAGTCACGAATAAATCAAATAATATTTTTATAATTTTTTGAATAAGATAAATGGTCAAACGCTAGTCAAAACGTCTTAAATTATATTAACGGAGAGGGATGGAGTATTATAGTTCATTGAAGTCTATTTTCTGCCCGAATCTAAAAGCAAACCTAACGACAAGTGATATATAGAGAGGCACATATGCAACTAAGTCGATAGATTCCCTCGGCTTAATTACCTCGTGCATGCTGACCATGGCGTCCTCGCCGTCGAGACTGTGACGGACAACCTCCTCCAATTCTTTGACGATGGCCGCCTCGCCTTCCGTCGGCAGCTTCACCTGAGACGACCATGACAAGAGCTTGTGAACCGGCTCGCAAACCCGTAGGATGGACACTTGCTTGAGGTTGATCGTGTCGACATTGGTGCCCCTGCAGCTGAGGAACAGCATGCACTGGAAGGAGTAGAAGAGCAGGAAGCGGCCGGCGATGAACAAGCGGATGGCCGGCTTGCAAGCCCATCTCCAGATCCGGCCGCCGCCGGAGGCAGCGAGCAGGCAGAGCAGATGCACCATGAACCAATTGGAGAGGATGTAGGAGGTGAGGAGCTCGGTGAACTCAATGGCGATGAGGGTGACGACGAGAAGAATGGAGACGGCGGCGTAGAGCGATGGGTGAAGGAAGTGGTTGTCCCCATGCAACCTTCCCTTGACCTCGAGGAGTACGATGATGACGGCGGCAAGGTAGGTGGAGGCGAAGACGAGGGAGAAGAAGTAGTTGAGGATGAAGAGCCATGGCGAGGACATGGCGACGGGTGAGCCGGCGTCGTAGTAGCAGTCGAGGAAGTCGAGCTCCTGGCGGATCACACGGAACGTCTTGTTGGGCCCTTTGGAGAGGAGCTGGTCGAGCATGAGCTGCCTTGTGGCACGCGACCCGGCCTCCACCATCGGGTAGTGCTCGAAGCGGCGGCGGAGCAGCTTGAAGAAGGAGAAGGAGAAGCAGAGGTGGTGCATGTGGTCCGTGAACCGGCTGCCCGTGAAGCAGCAGCACCAGTGTGGCACGCGTATCTTCTTCGTGATGTCGTCCACGGTGATGAGCTCGCCCGACTTGGCCATGTCCACGAGCAGATTCACGTGCTTCTGCTCGCTCTGCTGGTTCGGGTACCTTCCCACGCCGTAGCCGCAGCCTCGGGTGGTGATCGTCACCACATCCTTCACATTCTCATGCCTCTTCTTCTTGTTCGTCATTGATGCAGCAGTGTGCACGACGAGCTTCTCCTCCCCCATCACCACGTACTTGCAGCCGTCCTGATCCTCCTTGTCGACGACATGCTGCATGTAGCCGGCGATGAGGTGAGTGTTGCCGCCGGCGGTGAGCGAGTCCTGGGCCTTCCACTCGTTGAACACCCTCTGCAGCAGCTTGGCGAGGACGAGGGACCAGAGCACGGTGAACATGGCGACCACCTTTTTCATATCATCATCATCATCCTCGTGCTGCGTCCCCGATGACGTCACCTTAGAGTAGTAGGCGTTGGAGTAGATGAGGTAGCCGATCCAGACGAGTCGTGTGCCCTCGTCGGAGTGGCCCATCAGCCTGAACCTGCCGCCGGTGGCACGGGAGAACCCGCCGCCGCCGTCGGACGACGACCGCACCATCCCCGACACCTTCTTGCGGATGAGCTCGATGAGGAGCAGCCAGAGGATGACGAAGAGGACGCGGTCGCCATTCACGGGGTCACGCGACATGGAGGAGAGGAGCGGGAGGGTGAGGACGAAGCTGAAGCGGAGCAGGAAGCGCACCATGGAGAAGAGCGTGAAGCGGCCACGGATCAGCCGCTCCACGCCCACCACTGACATGGTGCCGGCCAGGATGGCCATCACCACCACCGCGAACACCACCGCCGGCTCCATCAGCTTGTTCACCTTGGATTCGCACGGCAGCGGCGCCGCCGCTTCATCCCGATATATTTTCAAGTAGCTCATACTATAGCTAGAGCTAGCAATATGCTACTCGTATTAATTGCGATGGAGTTGGGATGCTCCATTGCAATGGCTTCATATATATAGGCATTTTGGCAGCTACGACATGCTGGTCCATGAATGACAAACTCTTCTATTCAGGCTCGGTGTACGCTCCTTTCTTGCGTATCATATGAATATAGTTATTAAAAATAATAAATGTGTGATGTATTACTCTATAAACATATAAATTTAAATTTAATAAGAGTAATAACACTTATATAGTAGTTAGAATTAAATTTGCTATTTTTGTTATAATCTGTCGAGATTGAATTTAAACTTGCATATTTTATTAGTGATATATCATATATTAGTCTATCTTATTAAACAAAATACAAAATTTAAATACCCCTACAAGTCATTGATTTTTCAGTCTCCTCCTACTGCTAAATTTCGTACAAAACACTTCCCACGAGTTTATTTTCTCTTCCAACTTTCGATCTTTGTCCAGTTTTTCAACGATTTCTTGTTGCGATGAGCCATTTCACGCATCCCGTGGGCCTTCAGTATGGTGAGCAAAGTTGCACCTTATGTCTTCTCTTATTGGTTATGAGATTTTAATAGACCTTCTCTACAATATGGGACCGCCGTCTTGATAACCGTTTGTGGAGTTAAATCCTTCAAAACCGGAAGGTGGAAAGAAGCCCAGGTATACACCTTTAGCGGCATGGGGCAACTTGCTTCACTATAATGGAGGGACATAAGAAATCGCTGAAAACTAAACAGAGATGGCAATTCAGAAGAGAAAATGGACTTGTAGGGAGCATTTTTCACGTAATTAAATCATAGGAGGAAGATTAGAAAGACCAATGACTTATAAGCTGTGTTTGAAGTTTCTCTTTTTTTTCATAACTAAATGTATGATATGTGTCCAAACTATATTTTCGGCTATTAGATTTGTGTAGGTATGGGGCTACGCACGAGGTCTAACCTACGACGGTGACAGAAGAAGGGTTTATACATGTTTTGGCCCCCCCAGTGAGGAGTAATACCCTAGTCCTATTAATTTGGCGATTGTATTTTATCGGGCGTTGATCTTAAAGATATATATAGGAGTTGATCCTATTGAGTTCTATCGTTCTCTATGACCTTGAGATACTCCGTGCCTGCCTTATGTAGGACAGAGGATAGGGTTACAAGTAGGAAACTAAGCTGGACTCGGCTAATAATTTCCTTAACATATACTATAGGCATAATCCGTCCAGAACTTATATTTCCTGTCTCGGCTTACAAGGTATTATTATGACCGAGTCTATAGTAGTGCAAGTTATATGGACATAGATTATTCTCTAACTCCACTCGGATAAGCTAGCCAAGTGGATATCTGGTATCAATGTACCATGCTCTCCACAATATGTAAGAGCGAGTAGATATCTTCCGAAGAGATTAAAATCCATTTCAATGGACGAATGCGCAAGCTATAGATAATAGACCTACCGTGCACTGAAATAAATTCTTTGCTTAGAAAACAATGCCACAGTACAATTCTCTTTTTGTTATAGGGGCCGACGGTTAAACCTTTTATTATACAACGCCTCATGCTTGCCCATGTGTCAGAAATTAAAGTAAAGCGCATCAGCTCTGCTGAGCATGCTTTCATCCAGCTTTGAAGCTGGCTTAGATTTATCATCGGACCAAGGCAATGCAAATGCTGGAACACGATGCTAGCCGTGCATTGCAAGGTGTATTTATACTTGTTGTTTTCTCTTAACCAGAGCAAACCTTATACGCGCATATTCCTTTTGTTCATGAGCTATAGCCCCAAGTCGGTAATTAATATTTGGGAAAATTAATTAAAAGTTGGAACGGTTCTCACCAATCATGACCTTAAATTGTGGCTTCAGTCAGGGACCTGTTAGCGGTCGTTAAACCCTAAAAGTGTTGATAAGATTTTAAAAATGGCAAATTTTGCTGCGGGACACTCTCACTCTGTTGTATTAGCAATAGGATGTATCAAAAGTGAAGTTTTGGGGGAAGGCACTCCTAAAAGTGGTTATTTGCTTGTGGACACTGGGCCCATTATTTTATTCATTTACGGTTAAATTAGAGAGAGAAAATATGTAAAATGACAAAAATACCTTGGACTCACATGTCATCTCTCCCTTCTCTTATCTCTTTCTCGCTGACAGCGAAAAGGGGGCACTGGTAACAACAGGGTGGCATGGGCCACTGTCCCCTGATAGTGGCAGCGAGGGCGACAGTCCCAGTGGGGCGACAATGGCGATAGGGTAGAACAACTGTCACTGCGGCCTGCTGCCGCTGTTGTACCCGCCGATGCGGCCTCCATGCGCAGGTTGTCGCTTCACACATGACGTCGTCGCCCCCAAATCTAGCCTTAAGGCGGCTAGATCTATGCCACTCAAGTGCTGGCCGGAGTCCGCGCCGTCACTCATAGCGCTTGCTGAAGCACCGTTGTGAAGCCAAGCCTTGTCACCATGGCCTACCAAAGCCACCGCCACCGCGCGTGCCTCCCCGCAGCCATCACACCACCCACCGTCGGCCACACGTGGCCCCATTGGACAGCGTTGCCGGGCCTGAAGCCGATGGAGCCCACAAAAGAAGCAGACGCCCTGACCGCCAGGTTCGTCCATAGATCCGGCCATTGGGGAGCTAGATCTGGCCGCGGGCGCTGGATCTGATTGCCAGTGGTCGCATCGCCAAAGATCGTGCCCGCCACTACTGCTGGCGCCCTATGGCCATGCTGCCATTGGCCTGTGCCTTTGCAGCCGTTGTTGCCATGTGGCTGCCGTAGTTGTGGCACCATCGCCATCGCTACAACGGCCTCTCCACCACCGGGGGTTGTGAATGGGAGGGGATGTGACAAAGGGAGAGGGAGAGATGACATGTTGGTCCAATGGAATTTTGGCCATTTTACATATTTTCTTTGTCCAATTTAACCAGAAATGAATAAAATAATGGACCTAGTGTTCACCCGCAAATATCCATATTTTAGGGGTGCCTTCCCCCAAAACTTTACTTTTGACTTGTCCTACAGCTAATAATGGACCTTTGTTCAATGTGAATATCTGTCTCCACCTTTTGAATTTCTTCTTGTAGTCCTTAACTTCTACGGTCTTCATCTTCTCCACATTAATCCCAACTCCATCGTTTTTTAGTATATTTGCACTTCTTTGTGAGGCCTACATTGGGGTAGTGCCTTTTCTTGATCTGTTCCATTTCTTCTATGAACTCCGATGGATGGAAACCGGTCGGATTATCAGCTGATGTGGGTTCCGTCTCCGGGATGGAATGAAAGCGAAATACATGCCCCTCCTCAAAATCCATGAGCAATTTTCATTAATAGGACACCCATATCATATCTGGACTGCATTTTTGATGTTCTACATATGTGTAGAAAGCTAACGAAAATACCTTTCCAATGGATCTTTTTTCAACACTAAATTTGTTCTATATCAATGGGAAACATCGAAACAAGAGAGTATCTAGAATTTGTCAGGGTGCCTTATATCATGTCAGAGTCCATTAAGGACGAGTTTATGGTTTTCTTCCTTGAATCTACCCTTTAAATACAGTAGTCGTCATAGAGATTAGGTTGGGTTTTGCTTAGATTATTTCTGTGTTGAACAGTGTCGTTGTTTATCGGTTTGTGGAACCCCACCTTCGAGAGTTAATAATACATCTACAATTGTGTTGCAATTCTTCGATTTCTTGCTTGTGTTCTTCGAAACGTTTGCAGGAATTAGCCTTTTCAGTGAGGTCAACCAAGCGGCGATTGTCCACTTCCTATCAAATGCCTACAAAAATATCATTTTGCAGGTTGGTGGGGAACCACCCTAAATTAGCTGTTGGATTTAATGAGTAATGACTCATTTAAATCAGAAATTCCAAAAAACTAATTCATGAAAGAGAGAGTATTTATTGAAAGGTGAGCCAACTCATATGGTGGGATTTAGTTAATGAGAAGAGAAAAGAGAGATACATGTATGTGAACGTGATGTAGGTTTAAAGCTGATCCTCCCTCTTCATCTTCCACTAACTATTGCTAAATGAGATTGTGATTATGATGGCTGTTCAGTCCACCTTCAAGCTATGTCTCTCACCTATAGAAAGAGGCATTTCACTTCTATAGCTACAAAGTAATTCTCGTCCCGGCATTTGCGTGCACATACGACGGGAGAGCAGGCCTCCGAGGCCTTCTTCCTCAACGCGATCCTGCACCGGGATAGGAGGTCGATAAGGTTTTTGGGGAGTGTGTATCGTGACTACTCGCTCGTGTTGATCTGCATCCACTTCATCAAGTGAACGACTATGTCGACTACTTCCATATGGCTGCTCCAAATGGTGACGGCAACGTCGTACTCACGTAGTCCCTTTTGCTGCTACTACACAGTACATACATTTCACCTTTCTCTTGTAAATTATGTTCGTATTGAATAATGTCTTTGCTATTTTCTTTTGATCGCTACATAACTCTAGTCATGCTTAAGTTTTATGTTGTTAATTTCTGGAGTGAATACAGTTAATTATTGCCTCTAATTCCAACAATCCAAAAACCTTATTTATATAGGCAATTTTCTACTGGTGGTTTTGCTTCTGCATTCAAACCCAACGTGTTCGATGGTGCGATCCATAAATGTTGGAGAGCAAAGATGATGCTTTGGCTCACTGCCATGAAGGTTATTTATGTGGCACAAGGGAAGCCTAAAGGAACACTTTGTCCTGAGGAGGACAAATCGTTCAAGGCTGGCAATAATCTCTTCCGAGGTGCCGTGATAAGCATTATTGGTGAGAATCTTGTGGATGCCTACATGCATCACTTCACTACCAAGGAACTGTGGGATAGGCTTGAGACCAAGTATGTAGTCTCGGATGCGGGAAGTGAGTTGTATATCATGGAGTTATATCAGGACTACAAGATGGTAGATTGGTAGATGATCACTCAGTGGTTGAGCAAGCCCAAGAAATACTATCTCTCGCAAAAGAGCTCGAGAATTTCATGTGTGTGCTGCCGGATAACTTTGTGTCCTGCGGTATCATTGCCAAGCTCCCTCCTTCATGGAGGAATTTTGCTACAATCCTCAAACACAAGAAACAAGAATTTAAAATGGTGGATTTGATCGGGATTCTTGATGTGGAGGAGAAGGAAAGAGCGAAGGATAAACGTCCAAAGGGCCATGAAGCGGAGACTTATAATGCAAACATGGTGCATAAGAAGAACTTCCAATTCCACAAGAAAAAGAATTTTCAGAAGGGCAAGTTTGAAAGCAAGAACAAGGCCTCCCAAACAACCAACTTCAAAAAAAGGAGAAAGGAAATTGCTATGTTTGCAGTGCTACGGACCATTGGGCTCATGATTGCAAGGACCGCAAAGACAAGCAGCAAGACAAGTCTAACAACAAGTCTGCCAATGTTGTTTTAGGTGATATTGAGATGGGAACGACTGGGTATGGTAATCCAACTATTCTTTTAGTTTGTCATTTACCTAATTGGTGAATTGGCACAGGAGCCAATATACATGTATGTGCTTACATATCCTTATTTTCCTCTTATCAGGTCATAAGGACTTCATCCGTGTTGATGGGAAACGACTCACATGCTTCTGTTCATGGTATTGGTATGGTCAATCTGAAGCTCACTTCGGAAAAGACCGTGCAGCATGTGCCCTCAATAAATAAAAACATTGTGAGCAGTTTTCTACTGTGTAGAGATGGTTTTAAGTTGGTATTTGTGTCCAATTAAGTTGTATTGTCAAAATATGGAACTTTTATTGGTAAAGGCTACAAGTACGGAGGCATGGTCCGCCTATCCTTGTCTAATGCATGTAATAATATAATCAATCATGTTTGTAGTGATGATGATTCTAAATTTTGGCATTCACATCTTTGTCATGTTAATCCTGGTTGCATGACGCGGCTAGCTAATTTGAATTTGATCCTGGAATTTCCAATTGTCAAAGGCTCAAAATGTCAAAGTGTTCGAAGTAACCTCGCAGGCCTCACAAGACTGTTGAGGCAAGGCACTTGGCACCGTTAGAACTTGTTCATACAGATCTGAACGAGATGAATGACATACTGACTAGAGGAGAAAAGAGATACTTTATGACATTGATAGATGATTCAACTCGCTATTGCCATGTGTATCTCCTTAAGACAAAAGATGAAGCATTGCACTATTTTAAAATCTAGAAAGCTGAGGTTGAAAACCAACTTGAGAGAAAGATCAAACGAGTTAGGTCTGATCGTGGTGGTGAGTATTTCTCAAATGTGTTCAACTCATTTTGTGAAGAACATGGCATCATTCATGAGGGGACACCTCCCTACTCTCCTGAGTCAAATGGTGTGGCTGAAAGAAAGAACCATACTCTAACTAAGATGGTTAACGCCATGTTAGGAACTTCGGGTCTTGCCCAGGAATGGTGGGGCAAGGCTATGTTGACTACTTGACATGTTCTAAATCGAGTTCCTATGAAAAACAGGGAAAAGACTCCATTTGAAGAATGGGAGAAGAAAAAACTCACTCTCATACTTGCGCACTTGGGGCTGCCTAGCAAAGGTAAGTGAATCTATTGCTAAAAAGCGCTAACTTGGACCTAAAATAGTGGATTGTGTGCTTCTTGGATATGCATTCCATAGCATTGGTTATAGATTCTTGATAGTGAAATCTGAGGTACCTAATATGTATGTTGATACAATCATGGAATCCAGAGATGTCACATTCTTTGAGGACATTTTTCCAATGAAGGAAACACGTGGAACATCGAGTTATGAATCATTATTGACTCCTGAACCTATCGTTCCAAAGGAACATCCTGAACAATCTCTTGTGGAACATCATTGTTGACGGCTACTAATGTCATATTTTATGTCGTCAACGCCTGCAAAAGCATAAGATAATAAAACATCCAATCTAGTGATAGGAGTTATTTCTAACCATTTCCACAAGTGTTGGTGAAATATTTGTATGCAGGAATAATGTACCAAAAATGGGAGAATTAATCCTAAATGGAGCTTACCTCACTTCCAAGCAAGTCCAATGGATAAGAGGGTCCACCTGGCAGGTGTAACCGCCATGGAAGTTATCATCTCAGCCACAACCGCCATAGGGACCCACCTGTGAGTGAACCAGAGAAGGCCGAAGTCGGTTGGAGGCTAATCTCATTCGGCCGAACCAGTGTTGCGCCACCTGGCCCTCAGCTTCCACGTGAAGGGCCAGGATCACTTCCTGATGGCGGTTCCAGAGGGCATGGTGGTAAATTGCCATCAGAGTTGCCGCCATTTGAAGCCTATTTAAGGAGGTCTCATCCCACACTTAGAACACACACTTTAAGCTTGAGCTGAATTACAAAAGACTCTATTGTACACTATAGTATAATAGATTAGGGAGAGATTAGAGTAGAAGTCGTTGAAGGAGTCCCAGAGTTATCAGTAACTTCTTCCTCTTCTTTTACTTTATTGAATACTCTGATCATTAATAGAAATATCATTCCTGAGTATCAAGTTTATCTTAGCAATATTTATATCTCAGGTAGTTCCTAAGTAGAATACTGGATTACTGTTCACTATAAACAACAAACTTATAGTGATTGCTTGGGTGCTTAATTAACAGCTAAGTAGTTTAATTGTTTAGACAAGGTGTCTAGGTAGATTAATTTCCAGTAGTTGCTTCATATACTATAGATAGTTCGAGGCAAGTGTAGAGATGGTGACAGCCCTCGAGATCACGTAGTCCTCCCTGTGTGGGTGTGTAGTAGAGCGTTTCATCTGGAAGCAGCGAGCTGGCCAGTGCCCGAAGTATCTCATTAGGATTAAAGTTAAGCTTCCTGTAGACATTGTTTCTTGCTAGATAAAAGCTCTCTACCCATAGCCGACTTTAGCTTCGTGTCCTTGGATAAGTCGGAGGAGGAGTTGACACACACGTTCCCTGTGGATTCGGTACCTTGCACTTATACTCCCAGGTGAAGTACTGCTGCGGTATTACGTGCGCTTGTAGTATGACTGTAAGAAATACCAATAATCATGAGGAGGAACTCAATGACTTACCTCGAAATAGCAAGAGACAAAGGGTTGCACAATCCTTTGATGATGATTTTATTGCATACCTCATAGATGATACTCCAAAGTCCATTGAAGAGGCTTATACATCTCAAGACGCTGTCTACTGGAAAGAAGCGATACGCAGTGAGATGGACTCTATAATGTCTAATGGAACTTGGAAAGTTAGTGATTGTCCGTATGGGTATAGACTCGTAGGATGCAAGTGGGTATTCAAGAAAAAGCTGAGGCCTGATGGTACAATTGAGAACCTTTTCCACGGTTCACCTGTTGCCCAATTGACTACTATTCCATTACTATTATCACTAGCTGCTGCACATGATCTTCTCATTCGTCAAATGGATGTTAAGACAACTTTTCTCAATGGAGAATTGGAAGAAAAAATTTACATGGAGCAACCAGATGGATTTGTAGTAAAAGATCAAGAAGGGAAATGTGTAACTTGCTAAAATCTTTATATGTCCTCAAGCAAGCACCCCAAGCAATCGCACGAGAAGTTCGATCGAACTTTGATATGTGCATGATTTGTTGTAAATGAAGACGATAAATGTGTGTACTATCCTTATGGTGGGGGAGAGGGAGTCATACTGTGTTTGTATGTCAATGACATACTAATTTTTTGGACAAACCTCACTGTGTTCGACGAGGTAAAGGAGTTTTTATCCCAAAATTTTGAGATGAAAGATCTGGTAGTGGCCGATGTGATCTTGAACATCAAGCTACTTAAGAATGAAAATGGTGGGGTGACACTGGTTCAGCCTAACTATGTGGAAAAGGTCTTGAGCCGCTTTGGCTACAGTGATTGCAAACTTGCTCTAACTCCTTATGATCCTAGTGTGTGCTATGAAAGAATCAAAGAATAGAAAAGGATCAATTAAGATACTCTCAGATCATTAGGTCACTCATGTACCTAGCAAGCTCTACTCGACTGGACATATCTTTTGTTGGGTGTAAGCTAAGTCGATTTGTCTCGAATGCAGGAAATGACCATTGTAATGCTCTTGAGAGAGTATTGCGCTATCTAAAGGGTACCGCGAGCTATGAAATTCACTATTTTAGGTACCCAAAGGTACTAGAGGGATATAGTGATTCTAATTGGATATCTGATGCTGATGAGATCAAAGCCATAAGTGGATATAAATTCACTCTTAAAGGTGGTGTTGTTTCATGGAAGTCTTGCAAGCAGACTATCTTAACGAGGTCAACCATGGAAGGAAAACTCACTACCTTAGACATAGCTACGATGTAAGCAGACTGGCTTCGTGAATTTTTTGTGGACTTGCCGGTATCAGAGAAACCAATCCTGGCTATTGTTATGAACTATGACAATCAAACTGTGAAAACGAAAGTAAACAGTTCAAAGGATAACTTGAATTCATCAAGACATGTGAAGAGGAGATTGAAATCTGTCAGGAAAATGAAAACCTCCTATATATTTATATTAACACAGTAGGAGCCTCTGCTGTCTTTTTGTCAAAAAAAACATTGGATTACATCCAAACAACTAAGAATCTGGCAGATCCTTTCACAAAAGGTCTTTCACGAAATGTGATAGACATTGCATCAAGGGAGATCGGTATGAGCACCAGATGAGTTACACCACAGTGGTAACCTATCCTATGCGATTGGCGATCCCGTGAATTTGGTTGGTGAAACAAGCTGTTGGTTAACTAAGAGGAGAGTACGTCAAGAATAACCCACTCCATGAAGATATAATTCTCTCCTAAACTGTGTTGATTTTTATCTTGATGTGTTCAAGATGACTTGGTTAGTGTTGGTATTTCTTATCATCACAGAATAAATCCGCAGGTAAACAGTATTTATAGGCCTAGAGGTGCCTTGGGAGAGTGGAGATGCTCAAAGCATCCAATGAGCATCTTTGCTCTCCTCATGCCAAGTGTCCTATGGATAAACTCCTAATAGTATCTTTATTCTCTATTTGATAAGTGTCCATGCATGAGCCTTCAATGAGCATCTTCCTCCTCATAGTGCCATGTGTCCTGGTTATGGCGGTTTCTACCGGTAGTAGCAGCCATAATCGTCATTGGAGAGTCATCAGGAACGTCCACGTGTAAGGAGATGGCGAGGCGGCTTGGTGGTGGTTCGGTCGGTCTGGCCCGTTCCACTCCAGCCTTCTTGTATCTTCTGACATGTGGGTCCCACTTTACAACTTTCCAGCTTTGGCCCAATAATTAGACCATGTTTGGATACTTCAACTTTTTTTTAGTCCCTATCACATCGGATGTTTGGACACTAATTAGAAGTATTAAATATAGACTATTAATAAAACCCACCCCATATTTTGGACTATTTCGCGAGACGAATCTATTGAGCCTAATTAGTCCATGATTAGCGAATGTGATGCTACAGTAAACATTTGCTAATCGTGGATTAATTAGGCTTAAAAAATCGTCTCGCGAAATAGCCTTTATTTATGCAATTAGTTTTATTATCAGTCTATATTTAATACTCCTAATTGACGTGCAAACATCCGATGTGACATGAACTTAAAAAAAAAGTCCTTGGATCCAAACAACCCCTTAGTCCTTTATATGGTTTGTGGGCTAAGACACAATGGGCTCCCGTATGAAAAATTTAGAAATTTTCAATATTCAAAACACTCGTCGGCTCCCCAGCCATTGCCATGGCCGGAAACCATCCCCGCGCCAGAGCCGCCACTGACGGCCTTGCTGTGCACTTGTCGTCCCTCAACAGAGCTGCTCACCAATACGTACTCCCCTGCTGACACCTCGCTGCTGGAGCCATCGTCACATTGTCCCTGCATTGGAGCCATGCAGTCACCGTCCCTGTGCCAGAGCCACAGGCAGCGGCCTCACTGTGTGCTTCCCCTTCTGCCACCATGCCGCTGGAGCCGCTACCATATAATCTCCGTGCTTGAGCCGTCACCAGTAGCCTACTCGCTTGCTCCATGACTGCCACCCAACGCTCTCCCCGCCGCCGACTTTGCTGGATCTGCCGCTCTTCATGCACGCACCATCCTAGAAAGGAGATAATGAGGGGAGGCTGGATGAGAGAGGATGAGCCAAGAGGTGAGGGAGAGATGTTGAGAGGACAGAGGATAAGGATGGGTTGAGGCCCAGGAAAATAACAAATGGGTGACTAAGTGAGAGAGAAAGGATATTGCCACGAATCGGTGGGCTTTTTTAGGGCGGCTCTGGATCCCTCTCCGATGTGGTGTTGATTTTTGCAGGCCATTCATGCAGTGAGTCACCTGGAAAAGTTTTTTTCGCAGGAGGTGCACCAATTGGCCAGCTTTCTGCCTATTATTGCAGGCGGTAACCGAGTGAGCCTGCCGCCTATGATGGCCATTAGCTGCTGCTTGAAAAAGGGAATTTTGCTAAGGTCCTGTTTTCTTTTGACTTTTGATTATGTTAATCTGGACTATTAGTAATATTCTAAAAGAAAATGATAGATTGGTGTAAATTTGTTGTGTTATAGTCCATGCAAGCGTGTTATTGAGCCCAATGTGGTAAAAAATTATGGTCTTATAATTGACAAGGCTTCCAAGCAGGGCATAGGACTTTTGGAACTCAACGTTTCATTAAGAGTTCATAGGATTAAAATTAATTTCTGAGAGAACCATTGAATTTTTTTTTCGAAATTCATGCACACAAAAGCCCACAATATTAACATTATTATCAAATTCAACAATCACGTCCATCGTTCTTAGCTCTTCTTTTTCCCACCACCGAGCAGAACGTCATCGATGAGCCGGGTCATGTTACACTCCGTGGGCCCACCTGGCAACGTCGCCCGCACGGCCATCTCCTTCCACTCCTCTGCTCGCCGCCGCATCTCCTGACCCTTCTCCCCGTCCATAGCCTCCCGTATCATCTCAGCCACCTCACCCCGCCTCACCTCGCCACCAATCTCCATCCCGACACCCCACTCCGTACACTTGTATCGACAGTTGGTCTGGTGCTCGGCGAAGAACGGCCAGCTCAGCATCGGCACGCCGGCACATAAACTCTCCAGAGTCGAGTTCCACCCGGAGGCCTCCTTTGGCAGCCAGGGGTGAAAAACCCAGGGAAATAAGCCCCGACGAGGATTCCCCCTTGCACTTCTGATTCCCGCTCCACCTAGGGAAACCTTTCCCCTTGGGGGATTTTTCCCTTGCTACCGTTTGGGACTTGGGGTTAGGGGAGGGGGTTGATCGGGGATTGTTGTCTGCCTGCTTCTGTGCGCATGTTGTTTGTTATCTGCCTACTGATTGCTATGATTGGCAAAGAATACACAACAAAATATAGCCAATTATCTGACATGTTCACCTTACAGTTCAGAAAATACACAATAAAGTATAGCAGCAACTCAAAAATGGAGAAGCACCAAATCACCACCAGTCCATCATACGGTTCATCAGCCATATGCTTACATAAGTGAACAATTAAATTCAAACAAGTTTTGGTACTACGAAGAATCAAAT
>CM002482.1:6556050-6614512 GCA_000325765.3 Leersia perrieri | reverse complement strand
CAATGATTCCCCCCGGGCCAAGAGGCCACGTGGCATCACTGGTCTTGGGGTTTCTCCAGTTTTCATTCGGGCCTCATCTAGGCCTCAAGGCTAAGCACACTAGCTCAACACTAGGGCCTTAATGGGCCTTTATTCATGAAAGACTAATACCCCCTGGCCCATTACACCGACATAAACTATATAAGTTTACACTTTGTTGTACTTTAGACCACCCTCAACTATTTTTTCGAACACATTAATAAACTTAAAATATCAAAACCTACACACCGATGATCTTTCTCGCTAATGTGTAGGTTACCCTTTACCAAAAAGATGCTAATTTAGCTAGTAAGGAGAGTTAACGATGGTCCAAATAAAACAAATGCAATCTTATCTAGTCTAAAGTAAAAATACATGCTAGGGGTGGTCTAACGTGAAACTAGGTAAAAAAAAATGTGGCCCAAAGTACAATTTACTAAAGAAAAAAAGTCCTTTGTCAATCCAACACAGGTTTCTTGGGGAAAAAAGAATATTTCGGGGTTGTTTGTGTCTTAGAAATTTGAACAATGGATTAATAACTTGTACCGTGCAAACACAAAAGCACAATGTTATGGTCATACAGTTTTATGGAACAACACAACAACCGATTCTGATTTACACTTGAATCATTCTTAGCGCAAAGTTTTATAGCGTAGTATAAGGCCATGCACAACCAGGGCCCGATCGGGCGTGGTTTCAGCCTGGTCAATGGCCTGAGGCCACGCTGAAACCACGGCCTGCCCAACGCAGACCACGGCCAGGCCTGCTGGATGGGGCCCAAAATTTGCAAGGCCACGGGCTGAGGCCAAAATTGCTCTCCAACGCGATTCACAACCCACTGTGCTTGCGTATGGGAAATGACCGATATACCCATGGCTGTTGCCCTTCTTCTTACTCGCGCCTGGACAGTGAAAGGCACAATTTGTACATTAATAACAGGAATTGCATGTTACTTTAGCATACACACAACATATTAAAGAAAACACACAAATTTGAGGCAATCCTAACATGAATAACCCACAACACACTTAAAAAAACGATTTCTACACCACATGATGAACTCAATAAGAACACAATAAAAAACACATTTTTATATAGTAACCTGCAGCACATGATGAACTCAGTAAGGGTTAAATATGAAATCTTTACCAGACGAATGTCTTCCTCAGTTGTGTAGTACAGCCTTGTGTGGCATTCTCTTTCATGTCCTGCCTAATCAGCCGTGCATCAGCCGGTGGAGCTTCACCATCTGGGCCAGGAGCAACTGCTATCACCCTCTTTCGACGTGCACCTCTTGAGCTCGATGCAGTGTTTGCCGGTGGGGCAGTAGGTGGCGGCTGTGTTGAGAAAGGAGGGAAATGCACATGTGCGTATGGAAATGAACCGTAGTTTGCGAATCTAGGGGGTTCTCTGCGAAAGAGCTGCAACAACATTTGGATCTTGGAGAAATTTGAAAAAAGATCCTGAAGCATTCAGATCTATCATACAAATCACACAAAGATTTGGATTTTCAGCCGAGAACACGCAACCAAGGGTGAAGAACATGAAGAACAACAAATCAAAACAAAGAGATTTGGGGGAAGAAAAGAGGGATTTGAATTACCTCCAACCGTGCAGGGTGGACGCGGGGGACGACGCCAAGCGGACGATGTATCACCGGCGGTAGGACACGGCTGCCGTTCACAGAGACGATGCGGTGCGATGCCGCTGGTCGCCGGGAGCAGCAGCAAATCGACGAAGAGGCGAACGAATTGAGGAGAATGCGGTCGGGAGGACGGGATATTTGGAAAAAGTTGGTGGGATTCGTTCCCAAAGCACTGACCACCAGGACCACGGCGGCTTCAACGCACGCGGCTTCCCGACCAAACCTGCCCAGACCACCGTGGTCCGGAGAAGCCACGAGCGGCTCTGCGGACCACGCTCCGTCGCTGCCACGCAAGCCCACCTCCGTGCTGGACGGCCAGCGCCCCGATCCAGCTAGGCGGGTTGTACATGCTCTAAAGAGTAATACACAATTTTAGAGCATCACCCAAAGCAGTATTAAACATGACCCAATGTCAAATTTAGGATTTTTCGGTAAAAAAAAGGACTCCAACATAGCTCCTATCGGTAAAAGAATCAGAGACCCCGTTTCAGTAATTTTCGTCCCTAGATTCAGGTTTTCCACCCTCGATACCAATCTGGTCCGTGCGCGCTTGCAAATCCTCTCCCACGTGCGAAATTCTTCCCCTCTCGCACTATCTCTGTCCCCGCTCTCACTCTTCCCGGCGTAATTTCCCTCTCCACAGCCACGCGATTTCCATCTCCACCTCCCGCAGCCGGCATGATTTCCCCCTCCAACTCCACAGTCGACGGCATCTTCCAATCCGCCCCAGCTGGTCGATCTCCACTCCCTTGCCAAAGTGAAGACGAAGGGCCGGGAATCAGCAGGTCGTGATGCGCAGCCTGGTGCTAGGCCGGCGCCACCACCGCGATCAGGTGGGTCGGGCCTACCCACTGACCCGACCACCGAGCCCATGATTTACGGGGCCAAAATCGCATGGGTGGACCCACAGATATTTATGGGCCAATATGGGTCAAGGTCAATATGACCCGAGCAACACGATGAGTCGACCCATGGGACGAGTAATTCGTCAGGCATCCTCTTCGTCTCCAGAAAATTTGCTCAGCCGCCGCCGCCCCGCTACTCTCCACCCTGTTCTTTCACTCCGTGGCTCCGCCGCCATGGATGATTTAACGGCGACCTACAGCGTCTCCGCAGCAATCGACGGCTGGACGCTCGGCTGCGCGGCCGCAGCGACCAGCAATAAGGGCCACGATTCGTTGGTTCTGCATCAACATGATTTTTCTAATCCCAATCTTCTCTGCCACTGTATTGTCAGGTTTTCGATTTCTGCTTGTTTACTTGCAAAATTTGGTCTTCACACAATGTCTTTTCTTACTATCTTTAAAGAATCACAGATAAATGTTCCAAAAAAAAAAGAATCGCACGTAAGTTCAGGCGTTTAACTTTCTTCTCTTCTGTACTGTTTTTTTAAAAAAACTACGGTGTCGTTGAAGTGAAAATTGTGCAGAGCATTGATTTGATATGTTTGCTTCATAAGCATGCCAGTTAATTTGTCATCTCTGCCGTATGGGGATTAATATGCTTGAGTATTCAGTTTGAAACTGTTTATTCACATGGAGAATTGTAGAGTTCCTGCACTGCCGCAGCCATGGGTCGACCCATGGGAGGTCTGTGGGTCGCAAGTTTCATGGTTCGGGTCGACCCATCACCTGGAGATAATAGTTGAGGCTATGCTTGATAATTTCCCCGCTGGGGCAGGGATATGGGGTCGGGGCGAAAATTTCCCTCGTTGGGGCAGGGCCTCGAGAAAAACCAAGGCCGGGGCCGGGGGATGAAATTCACCCGTGGGGTACTCCACGGGCCACCGAAGGTGTAGGCTCACAAAAAATGTCAAAAGGCCCATTTACTAAATGTATCTAAACCTAAACATCCGACCTCTCCTGCCATAGCCCTGACCTCAAGTCCTCAGCGCCGCCATCCTCTTCTATGTGTGAAGTTAGCGAACAAATGAAGAAAAAAAAGAAAAGGAGCAACCAGATCGAGATCAAGAGGAATGGAGCAGCAGCCGCCTCAGGCCATCGGCACCATCTCCTCCTCAGCATGCGCCGCAGCTACCTTTCCTTGTCTCCATCTCCGCCGTGTGTCGCCTGCTCCTGCCCATGTTCTCATCGCCGACACCCTCCAGCTTGATGCAGCGACCGGCAGTTTACCGTCTGCAGATCGATGCAGCGGCCGGTGATAGGCACGCTAAATCGACTCAGCGGCCGGCGCTCCTCCGGTCGGCAGCTTGACGCAGCAGTCGGCGCTCGGCATCTCCGTCCTCCCAGGTGCCAGCTACTTGTCGCCCATCTCTATATCTTCCGCGCAACCCACGGGGCCCCGGTCGAGGTGCAGGACCTATAGGGCCGGGGATGGGGGAGGATTTTGCCCCGAGGAAAGCACTGGGGTTGGGGACCGGGCCGTTCTTGCTCAACCCGGTCCTGATCCGCTCAGTTGCCAAGCCTAGTCGAGGCCACGATGTGCCAGACCTCAGGTCGACCCAGCTCGGCCCACCTGCGTCCTGATCTCCTAGGGGTCTCTGTTGGTGGTGTTCTTCTCAGCAAAGGCTCGGCCGCACCATTTCTCTCTCACCTGGTGCCACCAATGACATCGCCTTCTCGATTCAGACCAAGCGCAATGATTCACGACAAATCCACCGACGGCGGCTGGCCCCTAAGTATGGTTGGCGCCACCTCCTCGTCCGAGCTAGGCGACCGACCTTCAGGGCAAGCAGGCAGGTAAAGTCGTTGATGCTGAGGAGGTGAAGCCAATTGACGACGAGTCGGCCCGCATCGATTTCTCCCAGGACATGTGTGCTCATGAAGATGACTTCACCATTGGACTAAATTTCTACTCTGGTTTGTCTCTTCAATGCTCATGAATTGTCCATATTGTTGATTGAGGGTCAGATCTATTACTCACACTTTAATTGTTGTTAAAAATTCTGGATGAAAATTATTTGTCTTTTAGGGCCAAGTAATGTAATGCAATGCAAATTAAACTACTATTAGATATGCAAATTTTATTCATTATATGCCATTTATTTTATTCTGGATGATATATGACCAAATTAAACTACTATCAGCTATGCAAATTATTTATCTTTTATTTCATTCGGGATGAAAACTACACATTTTATTACAATCTGTAGTGGTGCCTTTACATAAACATGCAATCTTCTCTGTTGCAAACAAAATGATTCTATATTCCTTAGCAGATTGTACAAAATCATACTTGTAATCTTCTTCTGTAGTGTGCTGATTTTTATTCAATTGACATGAAATATGGATGATGGTGGGTACTTCATAAATTTGATGAACGACGGTTCCAACTCCAACTGGGCTAATATGGACAGCCAACCTAAGTCTGAATATGAACTGCCATGTGATGTAGAGGGTAATAAGACACCCTGTTAGTGTCAACATGGTTAAATATCAGTTTGGATGCAGTTCAAGGGATAGAATTGACACGTTCAACCTATTGGAGACAGATTTATGAATATTACCATGAGAACAAGACATTTCATTCAGATCGCTCTCAAGGATCACTCTCACACCGTTGGCTGGTTGTACAAGAAGTTGTCAATAAGTTATGTGGATACGTTAGCCAGGTTCAAAATAGAAATCAAAGTGGCACCACAAATGAGGATAAGGTTAGACTTGATCCATATTTCAAACTAATTGTCAATTATCATTCATCCTTGTCATCTTTATTGCAATTGTTAAATTCCTGAATTATGTTTTATTTTCAGCTTGTAACGGCTACCAAGATGTACAAGGTCATGGAGGAGAAACCATTTCAGCTAATCAATTGCTACAATCTTTCAAAAACATCAGCCAAAGTGGATTGACAAGGTCAATCAGTTGGTTGCTGCAAAAAATCAAATAAAAAGCAGAAGGCCACCACCAATTGTACACCTAGGAACACTACTACTGATGAAAGGAAGGGTCTAGAGGCTGCTACCCAGATGGCTGGAACGCCCCTAGGAAGGAAGAAGGAGAAGGAAAAGAAGCGCCAATGTTCGGATTAGTCACGTACAGATTCTTTGGACTACCTATGGGGCAAAAGGAAAAAGACTAATGTAGAGGAGTTAAAAAAGGAAGAGAGATACAAGAGGGCTTTTGTGATGGAGGAAAAGAGGATTAAAATGGACAGAGAGAGAGGATTGTGATGATGGACACAAGTGCCATGACTATCCTCCAGTAGGACTATTACAAGGGCGAAGGACATATTCTTACTCAACGGATGGATGCATAGGAGACCATCGATCTTTGCATTCTACTTAGTAGAAGCATCCTGAAAACTTTATTGTTATTTACTGTTTTGTGATGTTGACATTATTTAGTCCTTAGAACTACATTAATGTTGCTTCAATTAAAGTAGTACTGAGGATTAAATAATGTCGACATCGCAAAACAGTAAATAACAATAAAGTTCTCGGGATATTTCTGCTTCATCCATCGGGTAAGAATACTGTCCTTCAAACCCTTCTAATAGTCCTACTCGAGGATAGTCATGCCACTTGTGTCCATCCTCACAATCCTTTCTTCTTCTATTATCCTCTTGAAATGAAACTTTTCTTTGTCCATTTTAATCCTCTTCTTCCATTGCAAAAGCCTTGTTGTATCTCTTTTCCATTCTTAACTCCTCCGCATCAACCTCTTTCTTTTGTCCCATAGGTAGTCCAAAGAATCTATACATGACTGATCTGAACGTTAGCGCATCTTTTCCTTCTCCTTCTTCCTCCCTAGGGGCCTTCTAGCCGTGTGGGTCGCAGCCTCTGGATCCTCCCTCTCATCAGCAGTAGTGTTTCTAGCCGTTTGATTTTTTTGCAGTAGCCAATAAATTGAACTTGTCAATCCACTCTGTCTGATGTTTTAAAAGATTGTACCAATTGATTAGCTGAAATGATTTTTCCTCCATGGCCTTGTACTTCTTGGTAGCTGCTACAAGCTGAAAATAAAACATAATTCATGGATTTAACAATTGAAATAAAGATGACAAGGATAAATGATAATTGACAATTAGTTTGAAATATGGATCAAGTCTAACCTTATCCTCAAGTCTAACCTTAACCTGGCTAACGTATCCACAAAACTTATTGACGACTTCTTGTATAACCATCCAACGGTGTGAGAGTGATCCTTGAGAGCGATCTGAATGAAATGTCTAGTTCTCATGTTAATATTCATAAATCCGTCTCCAATAGGTTGAACGTGTCTGTTCTGTCCCTTGAAATGCATTCAAACTGATATTTAACCATGCGGACACTAACACTAACAGGGTGTCCTCTTCATCATTAAAAGTTTTACTTCTCTTTTGGTTGGGTCTCATCGATGTATTACCCACATCTTGTGGCAGTTCATATCCAGACTCAGGTTGGTTATCCATATTAGCCCAGTTGGAGCTGGAACCATCGTTTATCAAATTTGTGAAGTACCCACCATCGTCCATATTTCCTGTCAATTGAATAACCGTAAGTATGCTCTTGTAGGATCCGCTAAGGAATATAGAATCATTCTGTTTGCAACAGAAAAGATTGCATGTTTACGTAAAGGCACCACTACAGATTGTAATAATATGGAATCAACACTCTTTTGGTTGCATGTTATAGAATAATTTGGTCATATATCATGCAAGCCGAAATAAAAAAAATCCCTAATAGAGAAACATTTGCATATCACTTGAACAAGTGATGAAATAAATGGCCTACAATTAAAATGTGTAGTTCTCATCCAGAATAAAATAGAAGACAAATAATTTGCTTAGCCGATAGTAGTTTAATTTGATCATATATCATCTAGAATGAAATAAATGGCATACAATCAACTAAATTTGCATATCTGATAGTAGTTTAATTTGCAGTGCATTACATTGCTTGGCCCTAAAAGGCAAATAATTTTCATCCAGAATTTTCAATAACAATTAAATTGTGAGCATCAGATCTGACCCTCAATCAACAACGTGGAGAATTCATGAGCATCGAAGAGGCAAACCTGAGTAGAAATTCAGTCCAAGGGTGAAGTCATCTTCATGAGCACACATAACCTGGGAGAAATCGATGTGGCCCGACTCGTTGTCGATTGGTTTCACCTCGTCAGCATCAACGACATTGCTTGCCTGCTTTGACTTGTGCGCTAGATAATGGTTACGCCAAAGATTTTGTTACCACTTTCTTGCTACTCTTTTGGCTATCTCAAGCTCTCTGACTCTGACTCAGATCCCAATGACTTGGAGGGATTCAAGATCATCCGATTCCAATCGGATTTCCCAATGTTGCTGCTATTTATGAAAAGTGCCTCATCAACCATGTTCGTGACATCATGTCCTGGAGCAAGTCGGGCTCAACCATCTTCCCCCAGATTTGACTTGGACTTGGTTTGGACACCCCGAGCTCTACTTCAGTGATCTTGTGGTCCTCAAACGTTCTATCCAGTTCGATGATTCAAGTATCGATAGCAACACCAAAAGCTTCTCTCCCCCATGAGAAGTTTTCATGGCGACTGGAAAAATATTTCTTGCATGCATATGCATTTAGACCAATAAAATTCCACATACTTGGAGAAATATTGTTTATGTAGAGTAAGAATGAACATCAAAGTGAGGAAGAAATGGAGTTGGCATGCAAACAAGTGAAGAAGAAATGGAGTTGGCATGCATAGAAGCACACATCCGGCCGATTAGGCACGAATACATGGATTGGAGGGCCCACAAGTCAGTCTAAACCAACTTACTTCTAGCTAATCCATCATGCACCGCTATAAGGGCCCACATGTCGGCCACCTGGAGCAAGTCGGTGGCTAGAGGCAATACCTCTGGTTCGGCCAAACCAGGGTTGGCGCCCCTCGGCCTGATCTTCCACATGGAGCCTTTTTATTGGCTCGTGATGACGTTTGTGGGTGTTACCGACCTCCTAACTGCGATTATAACCGTCATTAGTAGGCTATAAATATAGTAGCTCACTTCACTTGTAACACACACCTTAAGGAGAAACTTAATTCCTCTCTAAAGTACTCTCTAGTATTAGTGGAGTTAGGCTTAGGAGTACTCTCTTCTTCAAGTAGGAATCATGGAGAATTTAAGTAAGTTTTACTTTATTTTTCTGGTATTGACTATGAGTATTTTAATAGAATTATTTTCTTTACTGAGATTATCTTGTTCATATAATTCCCTACTTAGTATTTATAGTTCATACAATAGTAGACCTAGGTTGTGTGATCAATATTATACTATGTTTAGGTTATATGAATTATTTAGTTTACATCTAGCATGTAGAAGTTTATGCCAATTGGCTGGTCGATCTATGCCACGACATTGGTTCAATGATCTTAATTGATTGATCCAGTCCTAGCATGTTCATCCGGAGGGCAGGGGCGGAGCCAGGATTTTAGACCAATGGTGTCGGTGTCACCATCGAGACATGAATCCTCAACAAATAGCATGGTTTTTAGTATAATATATTCAAATATTCTACATATATTCAAAGTATACGACGATCTTTAACTACACAATGTCATATAAAAAAATAGAGTATACAACAAGGCCAAACAATAACGTAAGTGACAAAGCTTAAGAAACCATCAAAGAATTAACATATTCGAGTATAAACAAAAATTACTATATATATATGTTCAAAGTAAATAGCAGCTGCCCCTTTTATTAGCCAAGATCAGCACTACTTTTCTTATAAACATCAAGATCAGAGATCCTTAGGCCCAAGCGACAATGTCCATGCATGTCAGGTAATCATATTGCTGATTTACTTCCTTGTTCTTTGTGGAAAGAGTGATGTTCAAGGGTGAAAATTGCCTACTCTTGTTAGTTTGAACTGAGAAATGCTTCCCGCAGTGTAGCTTATTCAAGCAGTAACAAATCTTCCTGCAATGCTGATTATCTAACTATTACATACTATAGACTACTACAAGAAAATTAGCTAGCCATCGAGGCTGCATTGCTAGCTACTCCACATTTCCACATTGTCATATGGATCAGCCTAGGTATTTGATTGAAGGATGAGCTGAGTTCATCGTAGATTAAGATTGACCCAAATTGGATTTAATGCCTGGCCTGAATTGAATCTAATTGGAGCATAGTTGAATCAAATGACTGATTTGTTTTTTTGCTACCCTGGTATGCCTTCTTAAAACTGTTATTAAACAAAGCTCACTTTTTAAAAAATTTTAGTACCATGATAACAGCTCAAATTGTTGCTTCTGCTATGTTTTGTACAGGTGGTATGCTAGAATGTACTCCGAACAACAAATGCTCATTAAGAAATAACTATTTTTATGTGGTGTGGCAGATGAAAAAGGCTTTGTTCACAGGCAACCTGATGGATGAATGCATGTTAGAATCTGAGGATAGCTAGTGCATTTTCAGTAACATTGTCACTTGTTTGATTTTTTTTTTATCAAAGGTAGCTGATCCTTGTGATGAGTTAATATGCGACATTGTGATTGTTTGGACAAATTAGTATTAGATGTATGTTGCATTTTGGACATGCATGTAATATTTTGTATTGCTGACCTTTTGACCTATGACATATGTATTCTGTTATCTATCTATTGAATGGATGTATGAGATATTGCAACGAATTGTGACTGACTGAAATATAAATAATATCCTATTCAGGGTAATTGATCTAGCTGTCAGATTGTGTGGTGGTAAATTAATTCCATCGGACTGTGTGTCGTTAATGTTTGTGTGTAGCTAAATGTTTGTCTATCGATAAAGCTAAAATATCATCGTCTGTCTGTCTGTCACTAAAGCTTTGTTTGTGGCAAAGCCCTTTATCGACAGGGTTTCTCCCGACACACGTTTTCTGTCACATAAATCGTTTGCCCACAGACAATATGACATTATAGGTGGTTTTTTTTTTGCCACAAATAGGCTGTGGTAGCTTATGTGACATGGTGTAGTGTTTGTGTGGTATGACTGGTTCCTACATTATCCATAATTACCTTGTCACCTAAAATCACTAAAAGTATAGTCAGAGAAATTGTGCTACCTCTAATATCATGTAGACTCACATGGTGATGTGATGTGGAGAAGAAGACAGTAAAGATGAGCTGCCCCTCGCATAAGAGACAACCTCTAGACAGAGAGATCAAAGAAAACCAATACAATTGGAGTGAAGGAATAAAATGTTCTAGTTCACACTAGCGTTAGGTTTGAAGCCGGTGCCCTAGTGGCATTCCTGTCTTTTTTGAAGAATTTATCTCTTCAAATTGGAAATATCCTTCAGCAAATTAAATATCAGTTTTTTTGGTGTCCTCCACTCATGACATGTTTTTATGATGTCCACCAACAAATTTTTCCCAGAAGTAAGATCCCATCTTTATTTAAAAACTACGCCCACCACTGTTCCGTTACATAGCTGCTATAGAGCACCAATTTCTCTAACCTTAAAATATCAGCGTGTGCTCTCCTATAAATACATCTATCCAATTTATTTGTAGAATTACGAGGCACTAGCAGTGGTGCAGCTGGTTGAATTCAGTGGATTTGTTTAACAAGCGCCAAAGGATCACCCACAAAATGGATTAATCCGGCTAGTTGTCTGAAGGTTCGAAACAAGCCTAATCACCCCGACAGAAATTAAACTGCGTAGCTTAAAGCATGGAAAATATAGAGACCATGACGATGTAATGTTACACATTGTACCGGAAAATGGCATACAACAACATGCCCTGGCCTTGCCTCATATTCCTTGTTCGTACAATATGTGCCATCTAGCTGCAAGGTACACATTCAAGTAGAATCAGAATTCCTGAAAGAAAAGAAAGTTCGGACTAAATGCTTCTGTGTTAAGAAGATTATTAATAGTGTATGTACATACAAAAAAGCAAGCATCCACTATACTCAACACATGTAAATCAAGCACAAAATTCTATACACTTTAATACTTTATAAGAACCATTATCTAAAAAGAATACTTTATTAGAAGAAAAAAGAGGTGTCAGAGCTTGTCAATCCGATCATGTCATGCAATGAATAATACTGTACATTTTGCATGTGCAAACATCAGTAGACAGGATCACACAATATAGTATATATATATCCTTACTTCCATTTTTGTTGGGGCTAGGCGAGCGGTAAATGCATAGCCCTAATCTCAAGCCTCGACTAGAATAGGGTTGGGAGGTGTCTGGAATTTTGTGATCACCAGCTTGGACTGTAAAACTTTCATCGCTTATGAGAGGGCTGGGGTGGTGTGGCATGATATATGCTATGTCACACTTAGTAGCCAAATGTACATAGAGGACAAGCAGAACTCTGTGCCTCTGGGTGGATTTCAGCGGTATAGTCCATGAAAGCTTCTGATCTCTATAACAATTTCAGCCATTTTTGCTTCTATAGTACATAGTCAATGGCAAACAACAGGCGAAAGGGGGAAGCTCATCTCTAAGTGAAAATTATCACTATGAGAAATAAAGGCTTGTTTATTGTGTTGAAAATATAAACACATAATAATTTAATCTATCCATAAATAAATCATGCCAACATATGAATAAATTACCATAACCATATCATCTTGATTTAATCTAAACATTATACAAAAGAGCTACACACGAATAAATTAAACAAACCAAACAATAGATTGAACATGATTATCACATTCTGAGGGTTCTGCCGAGGAGGATTAGCCGCAACAGAAGGCTCACGTACCACACGTACAACTTGGGGGTCCAGGTGTGGACGACGGCAAGTCATGACCGACCGACGAGCAAAATGTGCTACAGTGGACGAATAGCAAGCACCGGCATGGAGCACTTCTTAAAAGCCTTATTTGCCTTCTCCCAACGTAGGATTTCATGGGACGATGGTTTCAAAGACCTGCTCTCCTGGTTGCCGGTGGAGAGGAACAAAACTGCAAAAGCCTCGTGCACCAGGGCCAATTTTGGTGGATCATTCGTGCGCATGTCATGTGTGCGCCCCCTGCCCGTGCCTGGCAAGGTGAGCGAGTGCGTTTATCTACTTCTTTCATGCTCAAGTACTTAGGGAGCACTTTACTCTTTAAGGAGGTCTCACTCTTCTAGAATTAGCATATGATACTAAAGGTTCACATGTGTGCTTTCAATAAGGTGGGTTTGTGTGATTTTGCAATGAATTAGCATATGATACTAAGGTTCAAATGATACCAAATTTTCTGATGATCAGTTTGTCGTAGTACTCGGTATACGGTTTCCCATATAGTTGTGCATATGGTAACCGTGTGATCCAAATACCGTTATGACTACAAAGAGAGGCCCACCAAGTCGTACATGATTTCGGAAAGGCGAGAGGAAACTTTCTATACTAGAAGACACAATCCGGATAGCTTAAGTCTTATTCCTTCCTTATCCTACCATATTTCCTATTCGGAATCCTTGAATCTGACTAGGTCTTGAGTCTGTTATAGGGTATATATAAATCTATAGGCCCTTGAGAGCTCATGACATGTTTAATAAAGTTTGACGACTCCCAATCCGCTAAAATACATCAAAGACCTCTAGAAATGCCTCGTCGACAATCTCGCCAATTTGACTTGCCCCACGTATGCACATATAGCCAAATACCCATATATATACTTGTCGAGTGTTCGACTGGTCTTTTACTATGGCTCATTGTACTCGACGATAAATCTTATGTGTTGATCAAGGAAAATAGGCCAGATGGCTAATAGGAACTAGAGCTATTACCCGATGGGGGCCTAAACTTGTATAAAAATTTCTCTCTCCCTCTATGTTTGTTGTATGTTCTTGCTACTCTTGGTATCAGTGAATCCCCCACAGTATAAAGGATCATGTATTTGATTTGTCAGTCATCAACAATTCCAACATATTCTGTCAGGTTCAAATTCACCGGTCTATTGTCTTCGTAGCAAAGATATGATAAATTCAAACCCTCAAAATTCTACATATATTTGAAGTGGACTATAGTAGCAGTAGAAACAGATTATCACCACTTGGAGGCTTCTTCTAGAAGAACCTGCCCTGTCCGAGGTCGTTTGGTTGTCTTCGCCGTGGGTTGTCGGAGCTGTCCGCTCCGTTGTCTCTGGTTCGAGCAGCTTTAGTTGTGCCACCACAAGTGTTTTTCTTCTTTTGTTCTCCTTGTGGGTTTTTCGCCGGTTTCCCCTAATTAACCATGCGTTCTGTGACGTTTTTTGGCCTGGTTTTACCTTAAAAACTAGGTCAAATCTCTTTCTCCTTTAATGAAAACAGGCACTCCCTGTCCTCTTGTGAGGTTTACCTCAAAAAAGAAATACCATGATTGAATATGTTAGATATTAACTACTAGATTTTTGGTGTTTTGCATCGGTACAAAAAATATAGCATTAGGGTCTAAATGGTGCAATAACTATCAATTGCCACAACATCATTTTATTTGTGAGCCGTGTGAAGTATACTTGCATGGTTTAAAGATGGAACAACAACTTTTTTGTTTGGTTGCAATAAAAATGGTTATTGCTACACAATGAGGCTTTGCATTTGATACTATTTGCAATGGCTAATATCTTTGCTATTATATATTTTTCCATGCATAATATCTAACCTTAATTTTTATTCTTGTTGATTGCTGGATCAAAAAGAGGAGATGAAAGGGCGCCGTCAGACTGCCCAGCTGGACCCTGACCTCGCCGCCGCCTTTGTGCGCCACCAGTTAGAGGAGAGAAGAAGAGGGAGAGTGAGGGGCAGAGGAAGAGAGGGAGAGGGAAGGGGGTGAGGGAGGCAAGGAATAAACTACAAAAATGTCGGGTGTAAAAACTAAAAGAACAATTTGGGGTGGGCGGTTCTTTGCATAATGCACATTTGGGTGGAGGGCTCGATCTGGACCGCATATCTTAGATCAAAAGGTGGAGAAGGAGGGTTGCATGTTTCCACTCAAATATGGGATTGCACCTGAAATTTTTCCTAATAGTAGAGCCAACTTATTAGTGATAAGTTGTCTTATAGCTAACATATATTATAGAATTGGCTCTAAGGTTGGCTCCAAGCTTTTCCTCCAATCTCTATAAATTAAATAAATTTATATTGGAGCATGTGTAGAGCTAGCTCTTGCATATGAAACCATTCTTACTTTTCATTGTCTCTCTCCTTCACATCTTCTTATAGTCCATTATTGTACTTGCTCTTAGAGACCAGCGGTATCACAACCTCCTATGCACATGCAACTGAGAGAGGTGATACAACACATGTTTTGTGGGTCCCACTACAACCCAATCGGATCCCCTCCTCCCAATCTATTCTCTTCTCACCTCCACTCCCTCTCCTCACGATCGCTGTTCTCCCCTCATCCAAGCACACCACCATTGTCGGTATCATATATGTGCATCCACCCCGTGCCGCCGCCATCCATCCTTGTTCTTCCTCGGTCCTACTTTTCCCCGGCGGTGTCGTCGACTAGCCGACTCCCCCATGCCGACAACGACACCACTCGCCACCAGCATTCTCCTAACCACGCCGCGTCGCCAGCGGCACGGAGCCCGGCCTCTCATGCTCGAAGAGGCCGTAGTCCCTGCATGGCGTGTTTCGCCTGTTGACATATTCATATTCCTGGAGTTAAGCTTCATTTTTTTTTTCTTTTGAGAGCTTTGAAGTATAAGTACAGAGAGAGGTTGAGGCAAAATGGTTCCAACTTTTGACAGAAAATTAGGGTTAGACCTTTTGCTTGCAATCTGAGTTTTTCAGTTGAAAGATGGGTGTTTTCGATTGCACCTTGTAAAACTATATCATAGCAATAAAGTTTATATTCAATCATGAAGGTTCTTCCGAGTATGTAAGTTGCTGACTTAGTTTTGATCCGTTCTATTGAAATTTCTGATACATCTATATTGCGAGATCTATATCTGTTTAACTATTGAGTATTTTGCAAATTCGTTTGGTGAAGTTATCCCTTATCTCATATATTTTAATCTGACTAAATTTGCACTCGATCCAACGGTTGGTTTAGTTTTTACTGAAACTCTGCTGAACTGTTTTTTAATTTCAGAAATTTGACTTCCGTTGATGTTACCTACTATTTAACCGTCCTCTAGTAAGTTAATTGTCGTGTTCAATCCTATAGTTTATGTAGGTGCGGGAGGAGTCAGGGATATCAATTATGGTTTTCATCCTATTTGAAAAGGCATTGCCACTTGAGGCAGCTAGAACAAGGAAACTTTCAGCTATATAGGTTGCTCGCTGCCCTTTCATTTTTACTAATCTTTTATAATCCGATCTATATATACTTATATAGTTGATCCTACAAAGTCAAAGTGTAGGTAATATTGTTTCTCTCTTTTCTCATTAAGCTTCATTACTACAATTGTTTCTAGTCATTGAATGACCAATCTATATGTTCCAAATTTAGTCGTTTCTTTCTCATCTCCCATACGGCCATATCATTTATTTATTTTAGATTTTGCATCATAATTCTATACATAGGCTTTTTAATTCACAAGTGTGCATATTATACGTGAATATAACATTCATAATCTAGTTTTAATGGTCCACGAGGATCAAGTGTATCGCTTCACAATCTATTTAACCTACATCGGGCCCGAATAATTAAGTTCACGATAAATGTGTGAGATATCTATGTTAATGTACTCCCTGGGTCAATAATAAATGTCGTTACATCAAAAACATCATGCATGTAATTGAAATGACTGGATGAAGTACTTGTGCTAGGTAGCTAGCACTGTAATAATGAAAAAGAGATCAATCATATCACGTCACCGTTGCCAATGCCCTATATATTTAGATGCTTAATGAAAAAAATATACCATAATAAAATTCGATAGCCCAAGTTCTTGTCACACAAAGATATATAGCTTTTATAACCTTGAAATACGATCCACATTATGTTAGTTCAGCAGTTCTTGTGTATATCCAAGTTTAGACAACTTGTGTAGAATTGGGAGGCATCAGGAGTAACGTAACCCCATGTTTCAGGCTGACCTGTTCGATTGCCATCAAAGGATCTCCTGGTGAAAGCCTGAAGATGGCCTGTTCTTCGCAAGTTTGAAAACATGCTTCAGCGTGTTGACGAAACCTGAAATACTTAGCTTGGGAGTCATAAAAAATCTGCTGGCTTTGCGAATCGCGACCTACGGATGTGCGGAGTCACTGTTTCCCGCGTGTCAACGGACCAAATTACTTTAGATTTTAGTAGCATTGACTACTACCGTGGTATCAGTGCAACTAGTTGTACAATGTAACACTGTGGCAATTGCATATTTTGCCACACAAAATGATCCGCTATAGTAGTGTCTATTGCCACGTCATAAGAAGTTGCATTAGGCATCACTTGCAACCAGGGGCGAATCCAGCATGAAAACTACCGGTTGTCCTATGCCTATCAAATACAACATAACTATCTATTTGTATGCTAAAATTGATCAAATACTAGTAGAATTTCAAAATTCACCCGGTGTCCTGTGCACCACATACACTATATGTAGAATCGCCCCTGCTTGCAACAAATTTATCATCAAATAAGACTCATCCGTGATGGGTCAAAAATTTAAATAAAAGCCAAAAAAGTATTTTGAAAAGTTTCAAGGCTTTGGCAATGTTAACACGACCTAGCCATGCTTCCATGATTTTTTTGGCTAATTTTACAATGTTATAGACTATGGGGGCTCAAACTCAAGACCTTTCTCTTTCTAATAAACAACCTCACCATTAGGCTATAAGCTCACGGAGACAAATCTTTCCATACTAGCAACGACAAAAGCATCCCACATCGATCACCTTCAAGAAAATAATTGACTCCCACAAGCATTACCGATGTCATCGTGATGAGGCCACGATGGTCATTGTCGCATGAAACTCCGAGGCCCAACCTAGACGGATCTAGCGTAGAGTCACTAGAACTGGCCACGGACGGCAAGATCCACGGCACGCCGTCCGACGGAGTAGCTAGTTTATATTATTTATATGGATAACTTTAGAGAAAATCTAAGAAATATCATTGACGAAGTCTAGTTATAAGAAATGTTATCATAAGCGACTAGTTATATAAAATGCCATCATCGTTAGGATTCTGTCCAACTGGTTAAAAACATTGTTCATCCTTAGAATGAATGATGTGGATGCATTAAACCCTAAAGGCGATGGTATTTTTTGGATAAAGTTAATTGTAAAATATCATTTTTTAAATCAGACGTCTGTCAATGGTATTTCTTAGATTTGCTCATAACTTTAACCATGCTTGCTTATGACATACTAAGTACTTGTAACCTTGTGCTCTGACATGCAATAGACGTATACTGTACTGAGGATTTAAACTGTGCTGAATCATCGAAAAATATAAACTGCTGAATTTGGAATATACATCGGTTGGAACTATAAAAGCTTAAGTCCCATCATATTTACCAGCTCTGTTTTCAAGCCTTGGACATATTATACATTTTGTAGCTCTTGTCTGTATATGTATGTATGGACAACTTTTGTAGAATTAGGAGGCATCGGGAGTATTGTTGCCCCGGCATGGAGCTATCCAATTTGTTTTACAGAGGATAAAAGGATCTCGTGAAAAATGTCCGAAGACGGTGAGCAGTGAACGGGCTTGAGGGACCTAATGATGCCGAAACAAACTGTGCCTATGACTAGCTTCAGAAGGGTTACATGGAGACAATGAAACGGAACATGGACGACGTGCTCAGACAGTTGAATGATTATATACACTAGCTGGGACCCTGCGATTCGCCACGGCTGCAAGCTAGGACAGTGGTGAATATGATTTATAAGAGTTGAAACATTGCACATCATAGAAAGGATGTGCCACAAAAATGTGTGAAATCACCGAAAACACTATAAATTAGGATACGGTTTAAAGTATAAATTTGGTATCTCTCGGTACCTACTCAAGTACTGTAAAATTGCTCATAATATATACTTTAAACCCTATCCTAATTTTTATATCCTGTGTGCTTGAAAAAAATGGAAGTACATTTTTATGTGTAGAAAGGTCCAAATGACAATGGCAATTTATTCACAAACAACAAGCAGATGATTGAACCTGATAGCATTCACACACGATGCTGGGAATAATAGTTAGTATCCATAAGAAAACTGTGCAAATTGAAGAGAGAGGGAAACCTAAGGAGATTGACAGGCAAACTACGAACTAGGATTGTCTTGTAGGATTTGCAGGGAGAACTCTTGTCGGTTCTTCTTCTTTATCCAAAAAAGTATCGAATCAAAGCGAAAAAAATATGGAGAACGAGAAGAAGAGAATGCAAAACAAACCCAACATAGACAAGTCAATTGTGGAGCGGGCGGAAAGGGCCGATCAACAGTGAAGCTTAGGCAAAGGTGCTCGGTGCATATAAAATTCCTCCCAAATGCCATCCAAAGAATTTTTTCCTATCCTTTTTCTTTGCCTCATTCCTACCAATCAAACGAATATTACCTCTGTCCTAAAATACTTTTTATTTAAAATTTTTGTTTTGTAACCTTTGATTACTCGCCTTATTCATAAAATTATAGAATTAATAATCATTAAATTTGTGAATTGCTTTATTATGAAAGGTACTTTAGGTATGTCTAATCTTGTTTTGTATTTGTAATATTTTTTAATAAGACGGATGGTCAAACGTTACAAAACCAAAACCCAAAACGACAAGTATTTTGGGACGGAGGGAATAATAAACAATGATCAGTCCTATAGGGTTGGTTTTCCTATGTTTTTCCTCTACTTTTCCTACAAAACAAAGGGATCCTTCATGTGCTAAATTACTGCACCACTGTACTTTTCAAGGCACTAGGATATAGTATTCACTATAAGTCAGATCTATAAATAATCGCTCATATTTTCTGTGGGGAGCTCTCCGTAGTGTATAGAACAGCTGCCCATTATCATGAACAATACTATCCATAGTTCTAGTATTGAATGACAGTGATCTTAAGTTCTTATCATCAATCACTGAGAGTCTGACGACCCGTTTTAAGAGTGGTCGGTGTGTCTAGAAAATTCGTCTGCGTTTTTGCCCATACAGGCTGCGTCTTATTGTTTTGCTGATATTGCAATCCAACTATCATGTAGAAAAGTGAACAATACAATACAGGTTGTTTGGGCAACATCCAAGTTGGCAAATGGCCAACGAATTTGTTACTGCATATTGAAACTTGTAGGTATTAGTGCAGAGGAACTGCCAACGAATTTGGACACTTCAGGCTATTTTGCTTGATCTCCTGCCGTCAAGTTTCCTCAAAAAAAAAATATTTTGCTTGACATTCATACTCTAATTTCAGATAGCAGCAAACTTTGTTGGGCATATAAAGATTAATTCTATAATATATTGAACCATAATTATAATTAGTGTGAACAGCCAACAAACTTTTTCAAATGCTTGAGTGCCTTCCACTACATATACTTTCTCTGCTTTTCTAAGAAGCCCCATATACTCTAGGGACATCTTAGGCCATGTTTAACTTTTAGACACCATAACGAGCTTAGTTTTAGGAGGACTTCGAAATACCGGCTTAGCTCCACACAAGATATCAGGGCCTGCTAAGACAATGCTTAAGTGATGTGATTTTACAACTATTGTGGCTACTGATTTTTTTTTCTGTCGGACTACTGAAGGGGAGGCACCCACAATTAATTTTTGCCTTTATTTCTTTGTGATAATGGAGAGTAGTAATATGTCCGTGCTAACACTACGGTGCTATTTTATAATAGCATGCCAATTATAAACTGAAAAGAAAATTCTGATTGAGAATTCCTCTGGATGTTTTTCATTGTTATATTTGAACCAAACACCATTTTGTTGAACATAAAATCAAATGTGCCAAAGTGAATGAGCTAAATCCTTCTCATAAAAGAGAACAAATTGTGTGGACTGAAGGAGCTATCAATTAAAGTAAGAGCATCTGTTTTGTACATGCTGACAAGGTCAAAATACTTTAAGGAAAAGAAAACAGCATCATACAAATTGAAACCTAGTACATAATTTGCACAGCATTATAAAACAATTATAATCATTTTCTTTTGCTTCCTCCATACACAACATATCAGCAAGTCAAAAGGAGAAGAAAATAAAAGAAAACCTCAAACAACGATATGCAGATGATGACACAGCTATGTACATAAGCATCTCTATAGAACCGAAAGCTCACAACACAACATTGTTCAACCGTCTGTCTCCATATTGTTACGCGGAAGGGAAGGGGAAGAATCATAAAAATGAATTAGAAAACAAGCGTACAAACCATGAGGGTACAGCTACAACTTCAATTGTAGTGCCAAGCAGCAGATCACCCTAATGACAAGTTCGCATTTGACACTCTTCCCCTGAAAGATTTTCATCCTCCTGGTAAGCTTGGCATCATGATTGCAGGCCTCCTTGGCAGTGCATGGAGTGTTTCCGGTGGAAACGGGAGCGGCTAGATGGTGCGACGTGCGAGGCGCAGTGGTGGGCTGGTGGCCCAGATCGTGCAAGGCCTGGTGGTTAGCAATAGACCAATAGTCATTGTTTCTTTACCCATTACAAATTGTTTAACATGGAGTCCCGATTAACATGGACAGTTAATGCATCAAAATACGGAACAATCCTGATCTTTATATGGTTCTTGGTATGCGAACAGAAGCCGACAAATAGTTTTCCTTTTCTCTTTCAAAACAGTTAATGGATCTGAGTTACCTATCCTTGTGGAGTATAGTTTTCCTTTTCGCTTTGTTACGCGTATTTCAGAAAACAACGACATTGGAGAAAATTTTGCAAGAATCTGACCGGGATCTTTGATTCCAAACTTATTAGTCAAATCGAAACCTGACAGGGAGAAAATCTGAAACATGGCATAAGAATGGCCATATGCACCTCAGGTCCACACAATTGATGTCAAAGTATGGATGATTTCATTCTAAAACATCATCTGTTTGCAGAAGTCCATAATCAACGACAGGGGTGCACGTAATGATGATTTCTTAGTATTCGATACCATCAGAGGAAACTTACAAATCCAAGGCGTATCAATTATACAAAAAAAATGAAGTAAACATGTCTATAAATAAGCTGGTTTGAAAACTAATGTTGTCTGTTTACTGATTAAACTACTTGGATCGCTAAAGGCTGCCACAGTCTATTCATTTCATAAAAGAATGACACATCAACCTAAAAATATTGGGATTAGCAAGGACAAACCAACGTATTGGCTTTTTTTTAATAATGGAATTAATTTTGACCTCTACTTAAAAGAAGCTACAACCAATTATTACAGGGTTTACAATACTAATGACTATGATTACAAAATATATAGCTTGATTAAAAACAAGAAGACAAAAAATAAAAACCACCCTAGAATATCACCATCTATGGTTGGTCAGAATTCACAAAGCTATTGTTCTTTGCGTATGTAGTCCTTATCTTTCTCAAACCGAACTATTAGAATCTCTGAAACTTGCAGCCGATCCTTTTAGTGGAATCATACTTTCGTCACCGTTGGCGAGCAAAGTCGAACCAAAGTAGAAGAAAGACTAGAGATTAGCAAAGCTGCAAACAATAGTCATTAGTCCAAAACGCTCCCAAATGACCGTCCAGCGAAACTAACTCAACCAAGAGACAGATAAACCTCTAACGCGATGCCTTCAAAAGGGACATGACATCTGAAATGCCATCATCACTAGGTTTTCACCCGGAGAATTCATCCAAGACACGAGAGACGAAGACGGCTGAGGAATTGTGCATCGCCTTCAAGAAAGAAAATGGCACCCGCAGGCGTCACCGATGTCATCGCTTCTCGCCGACCTAGATCCAGAACGCCTCCGGTCGCAGCCACCGAAGAACCAGCCATTTCCGGCCACCTCGGGCTGCATCCGCTGTGGAAACCAGTTGTGCCCGCCGCTCACAGTTGCAGCCGACGCGGATCTGACCGTCTTTGCCGCCTCTGGCCCTCATCAGCGTGGATCCAGCTGATCCCGTCGCCTCCGGTCGCCGTTATGATCTTTTTTCTAGGAACATTGGCAGGAGCACTGCCTATTCTCTATTAGAAGGGGGGAAATTATTTGCAACTGGGAAGTTGAGGTAGAGATACTCAATCCCATATAGCACCGTTACAACAGGAGAGAAATAGAAAAAAAACTACAGAATACAAAGAAAATATTTCATGCTTTGAAGTACAATAGAGGTAAACCATTAATGTGGACTAAATAGTGCTGAACCATACATAAATATATCTAGCCAGTTTGAAATATACAGATTTATATGTCTGGAACTACAAAAGGTCAAATGCCTAACGCAGCTTAGCAGCTTCATTATCTCACAGTCAAATATCATACATTTTGTATGCTTCGTTCCGTATGAGCTTGAATTAGGAGGCATTGGGAGTGGTGTAGCCTCTGCTTAGAGCAATATATTCAGTTTTATGCTGATGTCCAGTACGAGAGAAGTCATCCATGGTACCAAGAAAAACATTGCAAGTGAAATTGTAAAACATGTGGTACACACAACGCAGTAATTCAGGGATATCCGGAACTTAACTTCGCATATTGAAACTTGCAAGTAGTCAGCATTATAAAGGAAACTGCACCAACTTATTCAAACACTTCCAATTTCACGAGATGTACATACCTCTATGGATACGTTAAGAGCTACTCAAGGTTGTCACAAATACTCTGTTCTTGCTAAGTAATGCAATGCAATCACCTACTTTTATATCCCTGTTTAATTTAAGATAAGTGACAACCTTTGTTGGGCGAATAAGGATTTTCCATTGTGATGTATTCAAGCATGATAATAGGTAGTGTGAAAACACTTTCAAATGCTTGAGGGACTTTTCAATAAATACACTTGCTCTGCTTTTCCAAGGTCTGTCCACTACGTACACTTGCTCTGCTTTTCTAAGAAGCTTCAAATGCTATGGACGTCTTCTCATCTACTCATGTGTAAACTTTTACACACCATAATGCGCTTAGGATTGGGAGGACTTGGGAGTTGGGAATCTTGTACGGGCTTGTTAAGACATTTCTTAACTCGTGTTGTTCAACCGCTACTGTGGCTAATGTTATGGATCCTGTGGTAGATAATATCATAAAAACACTGCTACCCCTTAGAACTTCGTACATATTCTGGTGCAGTGGGTTGTACTGGAGTTAGGGAATGCCAGCACGGTGGCCAGGTTGGGAGCACAAATCATTTTTTCAGCTGTATGATGTTTTAATTTACTTTTCCTTTTTGGCACCGAAAAAGCAATTGAATATTTTTCACTGAAGCATGCTTATTTGTAAGACATTTTCTATTATTTTGGTCATGCAGCAAAAGCATTGGAATTAAATTTCAACATTTGAATTTTGATTCATTAAGGACCCTTTTGAATAGGTCAAGGTCTAAAGCATTAAGGGCCCTTTTGAAATACAGGATCATGAAAATAGCGAACTATGACAAACATAGATTTTAATATGAATGCAAGTGTGGATGATGGCAAACAATGAGAAAATACATCAATAGCAGTTTGTACGGACCACATAAAAACACGGAAATTTAAGGTGAGACATAGATTCAATGATCTCCTACTTATCAAATATTTATCTAAGCACACAATATGTATGTGCAAAGAAAGGAGGTTAAGAGCAGCAGGGACTAACAACAATGGTGTGTACGAAACGATATAGCACATCATCGTAGGCACTGTTCAAGTGTTCGAATTTCAGTTAGTTCAAAATAAGTTCTAGAGAACCGGAAAATATTAAGTGCCAGTCTTGCTGGAGTATGGATACTAAGCAACAGGAAAATGGTCAATTTTTCAACAGCTCAAGGTCTGGTCACCCTATTATTGCAGGGAAATGCCCGATGGAAAATGTCAATTCATGCCTACGAAATGCACCTTTAGTAATTGAAGGGAAGTATCAACCTTTCTGTCTAGGTCATATGAACTTTTTGGCTATTGTATATTGCAACATAGTAAAAAGTTGTACGGACAAACGACTAACTTCTTCAAACACTCGAGGTTCATCCTTCATTACATATAAAGCTTGTCTTCATGTCTAAGAAGCTTCATACACCCCCGCAAAAAAAAAAGAAGCTTCATACACAAGTGGCGTCATCTAAAGTACATATGATAATTTCTTTTGGACACCTTCTCTAGCCTAGAATTGACTATGGCGCCCCAGCGCTCTGGTATGGCTCCGGCGATGATATCCCGCGATATTTAAGAAATTTTAGCGTAACATCAATTTTGTAGCTGTTGAGATATATGAATATTAGGACTGAGTGGCTGTTTACAAATATACAAATTAATTGGAAGTTTAACTTTAATTGTTGGGATACCGAGTAAGAGGACATCGTTCATTACATTTAAACTATAATACTACTTTCACCATAATAGATATTTATCTAGCGGTAGTTTCTCAAACATTCTTTTTTGCCGGTTCACTGGCAGCACCAATCCTTCACCGCTGCCATCGCCATCACCTCGATCATCAGCTCGGTCATCCTCCTCCTCTTCATCTTCGTTCTTGTCATCATCTTCATCTTTCTGCTTGTTATTGTCCCCCTGTCCTCCTTCCCCCTGTTCAGCAAACAGTAGAAGTCCTAGTCGTTATTCATATGCTCTCTCTGTTCAGAAGAACAGTACATCTTCTCCCCATGCACTTCATCATCCTCTTTGGAGTTTTTATTGGTTTCCAAGGCAATGCAGAGATTGCCATCATTGTTGCGCCACATGTCCGATATGCATATGCACGACTCGTCCCTGCGCCGCTCATGTCGCATGAGATGACCCTCTTGCATCTCGTGTGATCCTTCTCCTTCCTCCCTCTGAGCATCCACCGTGACAGGGATAGGCATCGCCACAAAACTCAGTAGAACAGGAGGGATATAATCGGTTCTTACTCGATCTCTTCACTTTAATTAGCGTAAATAGCCATGCTTTTGTTTGAATTGTAACCTCTTTAAATTTGTCAAAACAAATGCTGAATAAATATTGCAAAACATAAAATAGAAAGAAGGGATAAAACTCCTTGCTTGACATCTTTCTTGAAGCTTGAAAAAATTTAGCATAACTAAAGATGCTTTGAGTCCCTTCACAGGACAACATAAGTGAAGAAATAGCTATGTACACTACGCTAAAGCTGTGATGTTGATGTTTTACAATACCTGCACAGTCCTGGACTTCACGTCTCAACGAAACATGAGGGAAATCGCAGCATTCGATTCAAATTGACAATGTTTAATTAGTGTTACATTGCCAGATTGATCGATCAATACTTGAAGATTGTAGAGTACAACGATCAAACACGTTCGACTAGCTGTAGTGAAAAAATGGATGGCATCTGCATGGATTGATCAAGTGTGAGAGATTGTTTTTGATGGTTGAAGTCAACTGACTCAACTCAGACAGTTGTGGAAAAAATCGGCGGGACATGGGTGAGGGTTTGGTACTTCGGTGGGAATGAATGAACATGGTGTGGGGAGTGGGGACCCCGTCGAAATGGAAAGTTAAACACGTGAGGAAGACAGGTCGTCTGACAGCCTCTTCAACATCGGACGCCCTAGCTAAGCATTTACCTTAAGGATATGACCATATACCTCTACAAACCAGTTTTTTATATGATATTGTAATGAAGAACTTAAACCATATAAATGTGAAAGAGAATGTTTTCCAGTGCTACTCACGAAGCATAGGTTTATAAAAAACTTATGAAATATTTCGGGCAATAACGGTTGCATAAAAATACTTAAAAAGAAAAAAATGTTTGTAAAACCTTATGATATATTTAGGGCATTAAGTGTTTAATTACAGCATATATACTACCTTGTGAATTCAGAAGGGCCATTAAGGACACCGCGCACAATAATATGCGTAGAGATAGCATCTTTAGGCTTGGCAACGGGGCGGGTCGGGGCCGGGTTGGGACAACGCCGCCGCCCCGACCCCCGAAATCTCCCCCCGCCCCCGGCCCCGAAGGGTTGAACGGGGAAAATCTACCCCCAGCCCCGTCCCTGTGGGCCCCACTGCCCCGACGGTAGTTCACACCCGCGGGGCACGATGGCACGAGAGGGTGGCGGCCTGCGCGGGAGGAGACGGCCGCGACGACGCTCGCAGCGACGAAGCCATAGGACGGCAAGAGAACTCGTCGGTGACGGCGAGCCGCAGGATCCAGCGGGTGCACCGCCGCCTAGGAGATCGATGAGTAGCGCGCCCTGTCTTTGTCCCGTCTTCGACGCGGATGTGCTCATGTGCGTGCGGATTGGGGGCAGGGGCGGCTGGGTGGGAAGGGTGAGGAGAGGGGAGAAAACTTAGGGTTTGGTTTTTATATGGTGTGGAATTTACCTCTTTTGTTGGGCTATTGGGCCTTATGGGCTGAAAATCTCAGGCTCTTTACATATTTCGGGGCTCCGCGGATCCCCCGCGGGTGAAAACCGTCCCGCGCCCCGACCCCGATTCCCCGCGGGTGGAAAATCTCCCCCGCCCCCGTCCCCGTAGGGGCGGATCCCCGGCAGGGCCCCACACCCAACGGGGGAATTGCCAAGCCTAAGCATGTTATTGGACGATAGGCATATAAACGATAAAGTATAAAGATCAATCATAAAAGAAACAAGATTTTAACGTGGAAAACCCTCCCAAGATGGGAGACAAAAAATCACGAGCGCCAGCTCGCAGAAGTATTCACTATATCGGGATGAGATTACAACGGCCCCTGCACCCCCGAACATCCCCAGGAGTCCAAGCCTCGCAACGACGGGCCTCCGCTGCTGTAATATCTCAAAAATTGTAATATCGTGGTTTTGGTTATTGGGTTGGATTTATTAGCAAAAAAAATAACAGTGCATAAATAAAAAGGTGTTTTGAGTTAGGTCGAGCCACCATGGGCTATGGCCCACTAATCTGGCCTATTAACTTTTTCACCTAATATCTCTAGAGAGGGGGAGTCGGCTCGCACCTCCCAAGCCGCTGCCACTGCCATTCCCATCTCCTCATGAATGGGAGTTTGCAACTACCTCGTCTTCCCAACACAATCCCCTCCATAGATCTCTCCAACCGCAAGTGGAATCGTCAAACAAATTGGAAAAATAGAACTGCGAGTACGAGGAGAGTCAGATGGTGGGCTAGATCGGTGTTTCCCCGTCATCTTGTTGTTCTCCATAAAACCCTAGGTGAGGATTATGCACTTTGTATTTATTTGTATGCATAACATATGTACTTTTAAATATAAAAAATATGAAGCAGCATTGTTGTAGTGAGTCGAGCGTGACTTTCGTTGTTACGTAGTTTTTGGGTTGGGCCTATGAGTGTGTATCTATTGAATTATATGCATTTGAGTTTTTGTATGCTGAGGTTTTATTTATGAAAATAGGTTGTGGTGCTTCGGATCGTGTTTGCAACCATGCCTTCTTGGTTTAAGACAAGTAAACGTAACAGTTGTTATAACTTAACTCGTTATTTTCTCTACCTACACCTTGAGGCAATATATGTCAATAACCAAGATATTATGTGTTGAAGGATTTGCTTATTTTCTCTCATGTTTACATTGATTATTGTTATGGATTTGTTTCATATATGCTCTATGTGAAGGATGGTGTTATACATATGGTGTTTATTTTAATGGTATATGGTTGTGGTATCAAGGATTATGGCATGATATGATTTTCTATTGTGATATTGCATCGCATTACATTGCCATTACATTTGCATTGCATATGGATTTATATCGCATACCTATGGTTGCGACCGTACCGGTACAGTCGTAATACGATGCAGCTTCACACTTTGTTGAGTATGAAGACAGGATTATCATGGTATTAAATTGCATATGCACTTTTGCATTTTGAATTATATACGTTGTATATTCTATTGGGTTTATCATCAGAAGGTTTCCTTCTTGTGGAGTTATGCAGGTTTGGCTTATGTACGTGGATAAGGTTATGAAATTCGTTGATGTCTTTATGTCATAAATAATGTTGTACTGTCACTTATTAAATCATTGATATAATGAACTTCTAGTTGAAATAGCTTGTTTAAACAGTTTGCTCGCTGAGATTTATTCTTACCTTCTTATAGTCCTCTTTTCAGGTACCATGATATGGTATGTTGGCATGAGGGGATGGGGGTAGCTACACTTCTGCTCTTGATGATTTCACTTGTTTCATACATGTTTATTGTATTAAGAAAATTAATTAAACCTAGGGATTTTATTATGGGCTTATCAATATTCTTAGGTTGTTCATGCATATTAGTATATTCTGGACTACAACCTTGTATATGTATATATTTATGCTTCCGTGATTCTCTTTGTATTAAAGTAGTTGTAGCCAAAAATTTTATTATTTTGGCAAGGTTGGGTACTTTAGTGGCATCCCAGGCTTGTGTGGTTTTTTGGGGTGTTACAGTTGCACTCCGGCCCAAGTTGGCCCTCTTGTCAAATAAGTGTATCTAGATTTGAATCACAATTCAACAAACTCCACCCTGACACAAATTCCTTCTTGTAGCATCAATCAAGCCTTCACCCTGAACATAACAAAGAAACACACTTTCGGCGCCAAATAGCTTCTTGGGCTAAACAGTTATACCAACTAAGCTTAAACAAAGCTCAAACAAGACTTTGTCATCATATATATCAGCAGGATTATCATGAGTACTAATCTTGCGTACCTTTAGCTTACCTTGTACGACTACATCGCAAACATAATGGTACTTGATGTCAATGTGCTTTGTCCTCTCATGGAACATCTGATCTTTAGTAACATAAATTATACTTTGACTATCACAAAACAGGTTAATGCAAGAATCAACACCACAAAGCTTAGCGTACAATCCTTTTAACCAAATAGATTCCTTACAAGCTTCAGCAATAGCCATATATTCCGCTTCAGTGGTAGACTGGGAATAACAGGCTGCAATGTTGCCCTCCAACTCACAGCGCACCCACCAATGGCAAACACATAACCTGTACATGAGGGAACTTCACTTATCCAAATCAGCAGCAAAATCTGAATCCACGTAGCCAACAAGTCCCTTGTCGGTCCTTCCAAACTCCAAGCAAGTATTTATTGTACCTCCAACATACCTGAAAATGTAGTGAACAGCCTTCCAATGTTCTATTCCAGGATTAACCATATATCTAATAACCAAACACATAGCATGAGATAAATCTAGGCGATAGCAAACCATAGCATACATCAAAGAACCAACAGCACTAGAATATGGAACAGTTGACATGTACTCTATATCCTCATCAGTAAAGCTGACAATTTGAAATGATGTGCAATAGGAGTACTAACAGGCTTAGCATCATGCATGTTAAAACGATGAAGAACCTTCTTAATGTAACTTTGCTGACTAAGAAATAACAAACCAGATTCTTTATCTCTAGTAGTTTTCATGCCAAGCATCTTATTAGCAGCACCAAGGTCCTTCATATCAAACTCACTACTCAACAGTTTCTTCAAAGTAGTGATTTCTCCCTTGTTCTTGGCAGCAATCGACATATCATCAACATATAACAACAAATATATAGGTAATCCATTAACAAATTTAATGTACACACAGCTATCAAATTCGGACCTCTTAAAGCCATGCGACAACATAAATGAATCAAACCTTTTATACCATTGACGAGGAAACTGCTTCAAACCATATAAGGATCTTTTCAACTTGCAAACATAATCCTCCTTACCAGGTACTATGAACCCTTCTAGCTGGTCTATGTATATCTCTTTCTCAAGCTCTCAATGTAAAATTGTTGTCTTCGTATTTAACTGCTCAAGCTTAAGATAATGCATAGCAACAATACTAAAGAAAGTATGAATTGAACTATACTTTACTACTGGAGAGAACACATCATTATAATCAACACCAGGGATCTGACTGGAACCTTTTGCAACTAACCTTGTCTTATACCTTGGAGGCTCAATTGGAGACAAACCCTCCATTCTCTTGAAGATCCATTTGCAACAGAGATACTTCTTTTGTTTAGGCATGCGCACAACCTCCTATGTGCGTGCCATTCTTCTCCGGGGACTGCATCTCCTCCTACATAGCTGAGATCCACCTCTCACGATCACCAGAGGCAACAGATTCAATATATGTGGCTGGTTCATGATTGTTCTCCACCTGTTCAGCATAACTAAAAGCATAGTAAACCATGTCACATTCATCGATTAGACGAACCGATGATCCACAGCTCCTTTTTGGCTTTGTATGTGCAATGGACTGATTCTGTGGCTACAAAATAAAAGGTGAGTACTGAACAATATCATAAACATGATTATTCACTGTTTAGTTTCTTGATCATCCACGTGCTCCACCTGCACGCTGATATGTTGCTGCTCAACAGAAACTTCTGATATTACATCTGTGGAGAAACTATCATTAAACATAACAGATTCATTCAAAACAACATTCCTGCTCATAAAAGTCCTTTTAGTTTCAGGATTCCACAACTTATATCCTTTTACTCCTGAACTATAACTAAGAAACACACTTAACAGTTCTAGGCTCTAATTTTCCATTATCGACATGAGCATAAGCTGTGCAACCAAAAACTCTCAACAGTGAATAATCAACAGGCATACCAGACCATACCTCAATGGGAGTTTTATTATCGAGTGGGATAGAAGGCGAAATGTTGATGAAGTAGCAAGCGGTGTTGGCGGCCTCTGCCAAAAAACGCATGTCCATGCGGGTGTTAGGCAGCATGCAACAAGCCTTCGAGATGATGGTTCTGTTCATGCGTTCAACCACCCCATTCTGTTGTGGAGTGTATGAGATGGTGTGATGCCTTACAATGCCTTTATTCCTGTAGTAATCATCAAAATCATCCGAACAGAACTCACCACCATTGTTAGTACGAAGTAGTTTTACCTTCTTTTCAGTTTACCTTTCTATCTTAGTTCTCCATTCTTTACAAGCAGCAAAAGTTTTATCCTTATATTTTAGGAAATAAGGCCACACTCTTCTAGAATAATCATCAATAATGGTAAACATATAACTTTTTTTTTGAACTTATGGTAAGCATATAACTAGCACCACCATGTGAAACCTTACGTGAAGGGCCCCACAAATCAGCATGTATATAATCAAGTGTACCTTTGGTGCGATGAACTGAGGTGTTGAATTTTACCCTCTTGTGCTTACCAAACACACAGTGCTCACAGAACTTCATGTTACTCTGAGTGCATCCATCCAACAGGTTCCTCTTCATCAATTCTGCCATATCAAGTTCACTCATATGTCCAAAACGCATATCCTATAGGTTAGTCTTACTAGATTCATCTTTAAAAACAACAGCAGCGGTAACAGAATCATGTAAAGTACTACCTCTAAGACCATATAACTTGGTAGAATTCATATCACCTTCCATAGAAATGAGAGAACCTCTTGTTACCTTCAAAATTCCATTCTTACCGGAGTATTCATATCCATCATCATCAAGAGTGCTGAGAAAGATGAGATTTTTGGACATGTCTGGTATGTGTCTCACATCTTTCAGTGTATCTGTCATGTCATCATGTGTCTTGATCTGAACGGAGCCAATGCCCACGATCTCACACGGGTTATCATCTCCCATATGCACGACACCTCCATTCTGCACAGGCTTAAAAGAACTAAACCAATCTCTGTTAATAAAGATATGAAACGAACATGCAGTATCAAGTATCCATTCATCATGACTAGAAACACAACCAGCAAAAACAAGACAGTCTCTAGAATCAGGGTTTTCAGCACCTGAGACGACAGATTCCTTACCCTCAGATTTGTTTTTCTCCTTATTCTGTACCTTTTAGCAATATTCAGTGTTATGATTTTTCTTCTTGCAATACTTACAGAACATCTTACCCCTCGACTTCGAACGACCTCTACCGTTCTGGCTCTTGGTACGGTCGTTGTTGTCATTGTAGGATCGCTGCTCTGTTCTGCCCCTGACCTGCAACGCTTCGTCCTTGGAGGACGATGCATCAGACTGCACCATACCTTTCATCTTCTCCCTGTTCTGAAGAGCCTCATAAACTTCCGCTAGGGTTAGTTTATCACCGCTAAATAGTATGGTGTCACAAAAATTTGTATACGAACTAGGCAGTGAACATAACAGAAGAAGACCTAGATCTTCATCATCAAACATTACCTTCGTCGACACTAGGTCGGCAAAGATCTCCTTAAAGACCGATATGTGGTTCAATACCGAACCATTCTCATGCGGCTTGTGCGTGAACAACTTTATCTTCATATGCATCTTACTGGTTAGATCCTTAGACATGCAGATCGATTTCAGTTTAAGCCAAAGTTCTCAGCAGCTTTTTCCTGCAACACTTCAGCCCAAGCCTCCCAGCGACGAGCCTCCGTTGCGCTCCAGTCCAAGTCTGCCCTCTTATCAAATAAGTGTAACTGGATTTGAATCACAATTCAACATAGCAATCTTTGTACATACTACCTTCGTAAGTTCATGAAGTTGTAAGCGAGGTACATTGCCAACCCACATATGGTAAGTCATCAGCTATATTGCAACATTTTTATATTTTTCTTTCTCGATAAACTAATCTACAAATTGATATGTGTGAGTGTTGCATGCACCCGTCTGTCAATCCAATAATGTTGCCTGTTGGAGGAAGCAGTCATTCAAGTTGACATGTGCTTGTTCATGCACCGTGAGATCTGCCATGTGAGGGGAAGGTATTTTGATCCTGTGGGCAAGACAGCCAGCCATTAAATACTTTCAGTAAAATGTTGTCCGTTTTATACTTTTGTAGAATGTGTTTTGGCAGGAGGCGCCATGAAATAACTGAATATTGCAAGCGATAAAATACAAGAGAATAAAAAAAAACAGCTATATAATTGTGTGTAGAAACGTTCTCTGCAGCAGTAAATCCTATACCAAGTTTATGTCAAGTTTATGCAGTGCGTTGACCTTATACACGGATATTGGATTTCAGGGTAGATGTCCATTACATGGAGTGTGGACATCTGCCATATATATCACCGTGCCACAATAGGTGATTCCCCCTTAAAGAACTAGCACACAACTGGCTCTCGTCCAATCGATGTATTTTTGGTGTTATTGTTTTTGTTGATCTATCACAAATGAAGAAGATGGGTTGTGCGTGACACTTTCGGTAGTTCAATTTTTATTGCAATCACTAAAAAGAAGCTTTATGGCTACTTGTCTCTATTCTAGTGCATGCAGTAGTGCTTGTAAATTTTCGTCACAAGGTATTAGCGTATGCCCAATCTACTGGGCTCGTACAATCGTTAACCCTGCAAGTTGCTAATCTTAACTTGATTTCCCACACAAATTGACTTTGCACTATCTGCTTCTCGTATTTATAGTAGCACGTGCCAATATCGGCCAGGCTCAGTTCTCATTTTTCTTTAATACCTACAGTTGCCACTTGCAAGAATGGCAATAACAGAGGAAGCAGGGTATATATCTATAGTTTTATACCCACCAAATTTTCTCTTTTTTTCTATCCGATCAAATTGGGTTGCTCACTAGTATCACGTGCCAGTGTTGGCCAGGCTCAGTTCTCCTTTTTCTTTAATACCTACAGTTGCCACTTGCAGGGTAATAATAATAGAGGAAGCAGGGTATCTATAGTTTCATACCCACCAAATTTTCTCTTATTTCTATCCGATCAAATTGGGTTGCTCACTAGGATAACATTCTTTAAACATTAGTGACTTAATCGTGCATAGTTGCTGATATATTAAATCAGGCATCCTCACTAGCATTTCTTTGCTAGCTTATGTGTTACTCCCTCCATAGTTATTTTTAAGTGGGCTTATTTACGGTACTAATATGAATACTAGTCAATAATTCTAGTAAATGAATGGTCGAGAGTAAATTATACTAGTGGTTAGTATACTATAGTATACATCTATAGTACGTAATAGTATATAGCATTTGTATAGAAAGGATGCTCCTACTATGACCTCATTATGCAATAAGCTAAATATCGCGAATTTTAATTTTAAAATCCATGATGTGGTGGATAATTTTAATAGATCAGTTGCTATAATAACTAGACAAATTAATGAATATACTCCATTTATACTACTCCTCACCTATATTATTGGGTACCATAAGAGTATCCTTTTAAGTGGAGGTGACATATATTTTCTAGTACTAGTACAGCGATGTGGATTTGTTCAGATTTGTTGTACTCGTAAATATCAGCTCCACCCAAAAATAGTATATTCTAGGATGGAGAGAGATAGTACTTTACAGTCGAAGGCAATGATCCTTCTGAAACTCTCAGAGGTGGACGCTCTAAGGGATATGTCTCTTGTCAAGCTCGAGCTATGAGAAAAGTGAAGTCTCGTTCTCATATCACTGCAAAAGGGCAAAACAGGCTTCCCCAAATTTAGCTATTGATATTTTGTCCATAACAATAGAGCCTTCACAGTCAGGGGTACTGGTATGAGTATCCTATGGTGAAAAAAATGTCACATAGGATAGAGAACCCGATAAGACACCATGCATCTTCACAGTGGATGATACTGAGAGTGGGGCCAATCAAAATCTCTCTTCCGTTCCATTTGGTCTCCCCTCCCCTCCACCTCTAGCCTCTACCCATCACCTCTCCAAACTTCCTGTGCTGACGCCGACAAATCGAGCACGAGGTGGCGGCGAATCGAGCGCGGTGGCTTTGATGGTAGCCGCAGCGGCAACGGAAGAGAAGGAGAGAGCGGCGATGCGACGGCATGGCTGACTTCGACGCCACCGCCACCGCCTCTCACCTCGCGGCGGTGTAGCGAGAAAGCAGAGCGGTGATGGTAGGGGAGAAACAAACCAGCAATGCCGTGGCCAGCTTCGACGCAGCTACGGTTCAGCGCGGTCGACAACGACTTCCCCCTCCCCTCAACGCCGATGCTCTTCAATGACAGCCAGGCGTCTTCGACGGTGGCGGGTTGGGCTTCGGGGGCGACGAAGGTGGGGACAATGATGGCGACGCCCATGGTGTTCTCCCCGATCTCTCTCCTGTATTTGCATTTGCTTTTTCTCTCTTCTCGTTTTCACTCTCTATCCCACCTTTTGCAGAATTTCTGACGAGGGAATTGGTTACCTACAGGGCTAACGAGGAGATTCGCAGAGTTCGGTTCATGTGGCATGATTTTGCTGAGGTGGTGGGTTAGGAGGACAAGACACGTCCCCAGAATGTGAAGGCCTCAGTATATCTCTGGTCCAGTGCTGTACATATTTTAGAATGAAAGGAGTAACATACTCTAATTGAAGAGTGTATGCATGTGTTTGGTTCTTTCATAGTGATATCTGTTTTGGGGTATGTGTTTTGGCAGTGCTGCTTTTTGTCGCTCAAATATAAGCTGTAAATGTAATGCTCGGATTTTTACTTTCTCTGAAGCTGGGTAGCCCAGCATATAGATTTTATCTAATCTCTAGCTTGAATTTTCTAGTGAAAGCCTAAATTTCTCTCAATGATTATATTTCCGATCGGAACACACACGTCATGAACACGTCCCAGTTGACTATAAACGATAACGTACGCCGTTGTAATATGTCTTCCGCAGCAAACAAGCAGCTTTGAAGGGCGGGCATTGCCGTGGGTGGATGAGCCGCTGCCACTGCTAGGGTCCAGGGACAAACCGCACGCGCTGTGGCGTCCCTATTGCGTGAATTGACGGTGCTTGAACGGTTTTCATCCGCCCTATCAAATCCACTTTACTTCCAGGAGATTAGTTAATATCTAATTTTCAATTAAGCCCACATGTGCTGCCTACGTTTTCCTATATAGTAGAGATCTACAGACAATTTTTACACACAGTTCATTGAATAGATAGTTTTTCTATGTATAGTTTCTACAGACAATCAGATCTGAATTGAAGTTGAGCATTCGTGCACGCTGTTTTGAAATCTTATCTTATATATAGTTTTATTAAGTTGTTTACAAAGTTTTTGCAAACAAAGCTTTTACATGAAAGGTTTATGTGAAGTTTTTCTTTTTCGCTAGAATACCGTAGATAACAATTAATACCGACTGAACAGATTCACGCTTGGCATCCAACACCATGGATAGGACCAGGGAGCCCAACATTGTATTTCTTTATCCGAAATTTACTACAAAGTTGGGTAGAATCTCACCAATATATGTGAACATCCACGCTAGGTAGTTAATTATAAGTAACGTAGTAACTCACATATTTGGTTTCAGCCTTCTCTTTTCTCTCTTGTGGTACATAGTATGTGTTGAAAATATAAGCATATAATTTTTTATTATCAATTATCTATATAATGATTTAATCTATTCTATAAATAAATCATGATATAAACTAGCATAATCATATCATCCAGATTTAATTTAAACATGTATACAAAAGAACTACACACGATTAGATTAAACACTAGATTAAACATGATTATCACGTACCGATGGTGCTATCGAGGAGGATTCGCTACAATAGAAGGCTTACAAACCGCATGTACAACTTGCGGTGGAATGTGTGACGATGGCAAGCCACATCCAATTTATGTGGAAGGCGAGCCATTGTGGACAAAGAGCAAATAGTCATGCGGAGGGTTTCACAAAAACATTATTCGTCCTCTCGCAGTGTAGAACTTCACGAGGACGACGATGTTGGAGAGCTACTCTCCCGATCGCTGGTACATGATGGCGAAGGGGATGTAGTAAACAATGGTGGCTGCCATAGTACAGAGGAAATGCATACTGTAGAGTGTTTTTGCATATGTTGCATAGAAGCAATGGTTCAGTATATAAAGGACTTGTGATCAGTACGCTTTCCATATCGTAAACGAACCAGATATGTCACGCACTACCTATCCAAATTCTATACTACCTCACGCATGGAAAGATCCAGTAAGTTTCCAAAACTAACGTCAAAGAATCCGCTAAGTATAGCAAAACAAACTGCAAAAAGAAACCATATTTGCACAAACGTGAGCAGGCAATTTTAGCGGACCATTCATGTGCATGTCCTGTGCGTGTCCCCTGGTCCGGTCTCGGTGAAGCGAGCGAGCACATGCATATTCCTCTGCTTCTTTTTTTGCTAAATAGCTATAGTGAGCACTCTCCTATTTAAGAAGGTCTCACGCTTTCTAGAACTAGCAATATCGTACTAAATGTTCATATATGTGTCTTCTATGATGTGGACTATTGTGATTTTTCTATGAATTAATCTTTAAATGGGCCTTAGCCTACATATTAATTCCAACTGTTTGCTAGAAAGAAAAACAGAAATAGTAATGACTGAATGAGGTCCTGCAAGAAAATAGCAGGCAGCTGTGTTCGGCAACTTGATCATTGTCATGCTGCAACAGCTGATAAAGCCCTGGGAACTGGGTGACTGGAAAGATTGATTCAAGCTAGCTAGGAGACGTTTTATCTCGAGCTTGGTATACATACTTTTGTGGTGGTCTCTGTGATTTCTGTGTATATGTTTATGACGTCCTAAATTTCGGTCATTTCGGTGGGTTCCGATCAGAAATTAAATTGTAGCAATTTCGGTCAAATTTGGACAAAACAATCAAAATCCCCAAATCTAATTGGATATGGCCCATGTTATGCATTGTTTTCCCATGTTGTTAGCTCCAAGAAGCTATTAGAATCTACCCCATGAAATAAGACAAAAATCATTCAAATTTATGTTCAAAATTTACAATCTTAAATTTCATCCGAAATTGCTGAAATAAATCCGAAATTGCTGAAATTTTGGAATTTCGGTGACCCCCAAATGTTTTTCCTGCATGTAAATGAAAAACTGAACCTACTGGGTAAATCTCCTATATGTAATGAATAAACCTGTAATCCTTATTTCATGAAATAAAAGTTCAGGCTGGCTTTAAGCCTGCAGTTGTTTCCCTAAAAAAACCTGTACTGGCCAGTGAAAGACCGTAACGAATTTCACATTACTAGCCATTGACCCATGCATTGCATGGGCCATTATTTATTCCTAAACTATTAATAAGAATATGTTGATCATCAATTTTCATTCAACATAAAAAAACTTTCTTTTAGTGCTTTACATTAATATAATATTTTTTATTTACAATGCCAAAATTCAAAATGATTTATTATGGAAATATATAATATAATTGGTGCTAACATTTCATGGGTTACGTTCTATTGAATTTATTTGATGATTTAAAATAAGAATTAATACCTCCAATTTGAACTCATATTGCACTCCCAGTTTAGCTTCTGTTGTAATTTGATTTTGAAATTTAAATAATTAATTACCATTGTTATCGGTTTGGGGTCTCATTTATAATTCATAAGTTTAGAATTCCTTAATTCATAACGTGTATACATCAATTTTGTACTAACCATTTTGGAATCCTCATTGCAGATTTTTCATAATTTAGTCATTCAAAAATTCATAATTAATTAACATACCTGTCTTTTGGACCGGAGTCTACATTGTAGCTTTTTAATGATTTAATAAATTCAAAGTTGAAAATTATTGGACATTAATTATATTTTTTATGACGGAAAATATTTGAAACTAAGAATTAATCACTACATGTGTTTTGTGATGTCGTAGTCCTATATTAGTTTTTTTTATAATTCTGAAATTAAGAATTAATAAGTAGTGAGTTGTACATGGTTTGAAATTTATGTTCTAACTTTCAGATTAAATTGAAAAAAAAAACTACTGAATAAACCACTGGATAGTGATGTACGTTTTTTTTTTGAAAACAAACGCTTTGTCTTATCTTATATCGATACTCTGAGCCACCTAATTAATGGCAGTATCATTCTTTTAAACTAAATCAGTCATTTCGACCAGAAATATATATTCTTGCATTATGTATATGGTAATGCTATTGTCCGGGCGTTTGATGAGAAGCAAAACATCGAACGTCCGTGATTATGTTTCAGTGTGTACAAACAAGATGTTTCATCGTTTAGTAAAAAGTGTTTCAAGTGGTATATGACTGAAATATTTTTACTGAAATATTTCCCCTATGCTATGAATCATTTCTTTATACTCATTGGAAGACAATCGTGGGCGTCCGATATTTTGCTTCACATCGGACGCCCAGGCCCTAGTTGCGTAATTATGTATATGATCATTGCATTGTTCACTTTTTTGTGATTCGTTGACCAGCCAAGTAATGTACAAAGTACATAAATCATTCATATATGAAATAAAAATAAAAATTACTCCCTCCACTTTTTTTTCATTTGATGTTGTTTAGTTTAAAAATGAACTAACCAATGTCAAATATTGATGTCCGGAGGGAGTACTATTCACTTACCAGACATATGGAGATATACATGGCCAGCTTAAACACACTATTGAAGATCAAGCGGGATATATTTGTGCTATGATGAATATAAATTTGGGATGATTATACTGGAATTAGACAATTGTTGGAGTTATTTGAATAGAATTACCCTGAGGTTAATTATAAAATGTACATATTACATAATGAACATGTTGGAGTTACCGCTAGCATTATCTTGTATCAGCTGTCCTGCTAACTTGCTGGTTATAGAAAAAAAAAGTTATTGTTTGCTAAAGCAAGATAACAACAAATGAACAAAACAAAATTGAAACAATTGTAGTATCATAAGATATTTATTCATCTGTTGCTGCGGTTACCTTTTAATTGTCCGTGCATGCATTTAGATTCGCACCATGATAATTGCTACTCCCAGCTGTTTTTCGCATACAAAATTGACGTGAAGGAGTTAAAGTGAAAATTAATTAAACTCCATGCAATAAATCAATTCGAAAAGTGGAAAAAACGTTGGAGAAAGAATAAGCAATATATACCTATTTGCAGCGGCTTTGAGCAGCATGGTTTGGCAGGAGCGGCTGCAACAGCAACCCATCGATCACCATCTGCTCTCCGCACTCCACGTCTGGCATGGATTTTAGAAGCAACGTCGAAAAAAAAAAAACTGAATGACAACTGAGCTGGTGTTTTCATCTACCTGTAGGCAGGTGCAAATTATAGATTTGTTGAGGTGTTTCCATTCACTACCAATCATGATGAAGGGATATTATGGAGTCCAAATCGCAACCAAGGTCGAATGTCCACAGATCGCTGCTAATCGGGATGGGCAGCTCGCTGCCGAAGTCTCACGCGCGGTGTCTCGTCGTGTTTGCATCGCCTCTCGATAGGAAGGTAGGATCGTGGTGTTTTTCCTCATCAGCAAGAGCCAAGAGAGGATGTGATAAGTACGATCTTAGATCAGATGCGCATCAGAATTGGGCCTTGAAAAATATTAATTGGGACACAACTTAGAGTAGATTAGATTTTATAATGTACGGTCATGGTTATATATACAATCTAACTAATTAATGGCTAAATCTGATTAACGGGAGAGCTTCTAAAAACTACAAAATTAATATAGGTAGAGATAGATTGGGAAATTTGGTGGAGCATTCATCTTTTGTCTATGAAGTTGAATAATGAGGGTAGACGCTTTAGGGAACTTGTCCCTTCTAAGAGCTTCGCTCTGGTGCTTCCTACTGGCAGTATAAAACAATATCGATCTAATATATCTATAAACGTTTTTCAGTAGAAATTTGGAGGGTTCGATCATCTAAGGAAAAAAAGCTTTGGAGGAGTAAGACTGTAATTTTGCATCTCCATCCGAGTGATGTCCCCACCGGAATCGTGGCCAATGCGTCTCCACCGTCGAAACTAACGCTAAATCGCGGCCAAACAATCAACAGTTCATTTCGATGGAACGAAGCCAATCAGATCTGGTGCCTTCTACTATTTTATGAAGGAGATCGAAAATTATCTTATTAGTGAATGACTGATATGTCATTTCAAACGATCGCTTTATATAATTTCTACTGGCAGTATAATACTGCTAGTAGGGAGCACCGGAGCGTTCCTCCCCTTCTAAAGCTCCAGCTGCAACAAAAGTGAAAATGCTACTACCTCCGTCCCATAATATAAGCAGTTTTTGACTTTTTGCGATCTTCGAGATATTACTTTGACGTATAATAGTTATAAAACTATGCTATTTCAAATTAAAATAGTTGCATATTATAATAGTTTGTTTAATGATGAATCTAATAACATCGTTTTTATGTGATAGTTTATTTTAAATTTTTTACTATTAATATTAATAGTTAAAGTTTAAAATGTTTGACTTTGACTTTTCTAAAGCTTGTTATATTTTGGGACGGAGGGAGTAGTAATATTTTGGGATGGAGGGAGTAGTAAATATATAGCTGGAGTATGCAAGTTTAAGTTTCATCCTTTTGATAGCAGTGGCCAGTGGGTAAGACTTGTCTGATCTAGTAGTGAATCAAGCTATAGACGTGAACGTGATGCAAACTCTGGTTTAACATTTCAAATCGAAACCCTGTTTTTCCTCTATTAGCAGTTGACTATAGAATGCACACATCATGAACCCATCCAAGACTCCCAGTACCACAGTTGACTATATAAAAGAGACCGTACATTAGCCGAATTAGCAGGCGATCAAACTACTGCCATAGTGCCATCTCTCCCTTTTTCAGCTACAAACAAACGAAGAAAGGAAGCCAAAAATGGCCACGGCTGGATCGCCCACCGCCGGCAACAAGCCGCACGCCGTGTGCGTGCCATACCCATCGCAGGGCGACATCACGCCGACACTGCACCTGGCCAAGCTACTCCACGCCCGTGGGTTCCACGTCACCTTCGTCAACACCGAGTTCAACCACCGCCGCCTCCTCGCCTCCCGCGGCGCCCACGCACTCGACGGCGTCCCGGGCTTCGTCTTCGCCACCATCCCCGATGGCCTCCCGCCCGTCGACGCCGACGCCGACGCCGACGCCACCCAGGACATCCCCGCTCTATGCCACTCCACCGCCACCAACTGCCTCCCCCACCTCCTCGATCTGCTCGCGAGGCTCAACGATCCCCCTGTCACGTGCGTCGTGGCCGACGGCCTCATGTCGTTCGCGTACGACGCGGCGAGGCAGATCGGCGTGCCGTGCTCCGCGCTGTGGACGGCCAGCGCGTGCAGCCTCGTCGGGTGCCGACTCTACCGCAGCCTCATCGACCGCGGCCTCGTGCCCCTCCGCGACGCCACGCAGCTCACCGACGGGCACCTCGACACGGTGGTGGACGACGCGGCCGCACACGGGATGTGCGACGGCGTCCGGCTCCGCGACTTCCCAAGCTTCATCCGCACCACGGACCGCGACGACGTCATGCTCAACTTCATCATGCGCGAGGCCGAGCGGCTGTCCCGTCTCCCCGACGCCGTCATTTTCAACACCTTCGACGACCTCGAGCGTGTTGCGCTCGACGCCACGCGCGCCGCCGCCCACCCGCGGCCTGTCTACGCCGTCGGCCCGCTGCACCTCCACGTCCGCCACGCCGTCCCCACGGGAAGCCCACTGCACGGGATCGGGTCAAACCTCTGGAAGGAGGACGGGCTCGTGAACTGGCTCGACGGACGGAAACCGTGCTCAGTCGTGTACGTGAGCTACGGGAGCATCACGGTGATGACGCGTGAGCAGCTGGTCGAGTTCGCGTGGGGGCTCGCGGACAGCGGCTATGATTTCGTATGGGTCGTACGTCCAGACCTCGTGAAGGGTGATGACACGGCCGTGTTGCCGCCGGGGTTCTACGCTGCCGTCGAGGGACGTGGAATCCTTCCAACTTGGTGCAATCAGGAGAAGGTTCTAGAGCATGATGCCGTGGGTGTGTTCCTGACGCATTCTGGGTGGAACTCTACGTTGGAGAGCTTGTCGGCTGGTGTGCCGATGCTGAGCTGGCCGTTCTTTGCCGAGCAGCAGACCAACTGCCGGTACAAGTGCACTGAGTGGGGCGTCGGGATGGAGATCGGCAGCGAGGCGCGGCGGGGAGACGTGGCGGCGATGATACGTCAGGCAATGGAAGGGGAGAAAGGGCGAGAGATGCGGCGGCGCGCGGCGGAGTGGAAAGAGAAGGCTGTACAAGTGACACTGTTAGGTGGGCAAGCAAAGGCCAACCTTGAGAAGGTCATACATGAGGTTTTGCTTTCATGCAAGAATAAACGGTCAGTGTAAATGGTGGCGGTATTTGGATCGTTGGATCGCGCGCCAAATCCATAGAAGTATTCCACCAAATGCATGTAGTTGACATATAAAATTAGTCATCTCACGATTTACTACAGCAACATGACAGAGCGCACATGGGATCAAAACGCTACTATGTCGTGCGGTATCAAAAGTAGCGTGTTTTTACTCGTTGTTTGTCATTGTCAAACATTTTCTTATCTTCTACTATTGATTTTTTTATAAACTCTATGGTTTATATTTTTATATCATCGCATAACGTACATTCTTAATATTTAATTCACATGTTATTAAACTATACAGAATTTTAAAAATTAATGGTCAATGATGCACATAGTTGACTTAGAGCAAATCCAATAAGAAAAAATAAATTGAAACAGGGTTAGAATCCAACATAAGCTTATGGGATATTTTTGCAGTATCTATCTTTTGCTACTACATTTTTGGTCTTCTGCATCAATAAAAAGACGTGGTAATAGGGCTTAAACGATGACAATAACTATCATTATCGTGATGTCATGTTGGTCGTAATAGGGCTTAAAACATTTTTATGGTATAAAGCCGTCCACTTTTTGTTAATTGGTTACAGTAAATATGGTTATACAATGATACTTTGTATTTGATTCGTCATGACAATAGAATGTCTTGCCACGTCATAAGTCATTGTATTAGACATCACATGCAACGGATTTACCACTAGACGAGACTCATGATGAGGACACGCCTGTGATGCCCGATGTATTTGCTCAATCTTTCACTTGAGCAGTTAATAACAATGTAATGTATCTCTGAGTTAATCAGCAAAATTTCAGTTTATATATATGTCGTATGTGTATGTGCACAGCAGTAACATATTTTTGCTCTAAACTCCAAGCCGAACCACGCACACACAGCAGCAGCAGTATCTCCAGTCAAATCAGAATAGATTGTCTTCCTTCTCTCAAGCAAATAACAGCAGCAAAATATATATATGTCAAAGAAAAAATTCAGCTTACACAAGTTAGCAGCCAAACCCTAGATAAATTCTTCCTCCACCCGTGATCCAACAAGAACACGATCAGAAAAACGAGATCTTCAATAGATCAAACGGCTCGCCCAGGAAACGGATTCCTAATCTCGTCCTTCACCAAATCTTTTCATGGCGGCAGTAATTTTCACCATAACTAGGATGGGATTACCATCGTTTCTGACCACGGCGGCGGCCGCGGCATCGATGATAACCAAAACAGAAATATTCAACCTAATCTCTCCCAAAAACTGTCTTAATACACTGCTGTATATGACGTGCACGCAGGCACAATGGGCCTAGCCTAGTTTGGAGCCCGTACAGAACCTGGACATGCTAATTACCCTTTGTAATCCTACGCAAGCACAATGGGCCTCGCTTAGTTTGGAGTCCATGTACAGAACCTTAGACTTGCTAATTACCATTGGTAATCCTGCCGCTAATCACTTTGTACTAAGCCTAAACCAATACTGTTTATGACTTAAACATTGCCAGCCGACTGAACCACTTAACTATAAAATATATGATATAACAAAATATTCTAAAATATTATGGCAGCTACCCTATACTACTGATTTGATTGGAATAAAAGTGAATTAATGACCAACCAGGACGCTGCCTCCTCGACAAACACCTATAAAAGCCAATCAACAAATATTTGTTTGGCATTTGCTCAGCACTCTTCTTAAATAAATTAGCTTCTTTCGATATCAATTTGGTTGGTAACTAGCAGTAGTAGCCATGGTCTCATCATCCTCTTTCCCTTGAATCCAAGACGCCCTCGGTTTGGTGTAAATTTAGACCATTTCTTTCATCTCTGTTACTTTCGATTTGTCATTCTCTTTAGCATGAAATTGAACTTCTTTCGAATGATCAGACGGCTCATTCTTCTCCATCTTGCACACGATAACAAGCCCTTGCAGTTAACTTAATGGCTTTCATTTACATGTATAGGGTTTGTGCCAACAAAAACAACGGGGTCATTTTTAGTCTTGCTAATATCGATAACAGAATTAACGTCATATTATCAGTGCTCTTTTTCACATCATTCCCTTTCCCCCGAAACAAAGCCGTCCTCGGCTTTTAAGTGAACTTTTGAAACATCTTGCTGCCTCTTCTTAGGAGCAAACACCTCAGTCTTGACATCGCTTTCCTTCATTGGTTTTAGCATATATTGCACTCGCTTGTGAACAAAAGAATAAGTATTGCATCGACCTCCATGTGTTGTGTTGAGATCACATTGCCATGGTCTTCCAAGCAACAAGTGGCACGCACTCAACGGCGCCACATCACAATCAACGGTGTCCCTATAATTTCCCATGTCAAACATTACTCTTGTCCTATTAGTAATCTTTAGTGTACCACTTTGGCTCATCCACTGTATATAACGTGGACGAAGGGCTCGGCTATCTCTCATCCGTGCACCACCTGGGAGGTGGCGCATGGATTTTCTGTTAAACACTCCGTTTTCTCGTGTTTAGCTGTTTTCTCCTCGTCTTCTTCCATTTTTCCAGGGATAAATCTTTTAAAACAGATAAATAGAAACAAAAATTATCAGATCCAAATAGAATGGAACTTACATATTGAAAGAATTGAAACTTTCAAATTGAAACAAAAAGGAAATTTCAACTTGAAAGAAATTAAAACATTCAACTTAAAAGAAATTGAAACTTTCAAGTTGAAAGGTTTGAAACTTTCAAATTGAAAGATTTGGAACTTTCAATTCAAATTGAAAGAAATTTGGTTTCAATTTGAATAGAATTGGAAAATTCAGATAGAAAGAAAAAAATTCCCCCAAAAAATTCTCAACCGACGGCGCCTCCGCCTCCTCGGCCCGCCGCCACCATGTCAGATCCGGTGTGGCACCGCTGGTGCGCCGAGGAGGGCGGTGTCGCCGGCGCAGCAGAGCTCACTAGCGTCGACGGGTGGCGGAGGAAGAGCGTTGCGGCGCCCTTGGCGACGACAACGGCCGGATCCACCGCCGCCGGGCTCAGGGCTGCCGCATCCGGCGGCGGCACCTCGGAGGGGCCGTCGTCGCCGTCGCACGGGGGTCGTCGTCATGGTTGCCGTAGGATCTGGCGCGCGGGGGATGCAGCGGCGCGGTGGGCGTTGGAGCCGTCGACGACGACAATGACGGCGCGGCCCACGACAAAGGCCACGCAACAGGTAGGAGGTCGTCGACGAGCCACTGATAGGGGAGGGCGCTGATGACGAGCCGTCTAGGGGAAGGCGCCGCCGACGCGCGTGGCCTCACCGGAGAGCGCGGGAGCCAGTGGCCTCACCAGTCGCTGTCGTCGTTCCTCTCCTCTCCCATCTGAGGATTTTGGGGAATGAAAGGGGAAAGTGTCATCACTGGGATGCTGACACCATCACATTGGGTGGAGGGAACGAGTTTGGCGAGAAGACGCCTAATGAGAAGACGCCTTCGAAGTAGGAAAGCGTAATGCGGAGTGTGGAGTGGGTGCCGTGTCTGACTTGTGGACCGGCGTGAGTGGGATCGAGTTTAAAAGGAAAGACGTGTCGATTGTAAAAACCATCGATGAATTGAATGAACAGTAATTGATCCCCAATTATCCTATCTCTTTTCCCCTTTCCTGTGTTGTGCCGGCTCTCCTTGCTCGCCGGCGGCGACAAGGCGTGAAATATGGTATCAGTTTCCGGTGATCTCGCGGCTCGCTTCCTCATACTCTCTTGATTCGACGGTAAAATACCTATAGCTCAGTTGGTGATCCCCGCAAGGGTCGATCACCATCAATCTGTTCGAAGGTTCGTTGAATTCGGAGGAGGAGCACCATGGCTCCCAAGAAGCACGTAGTTCAAGTGCGCTAAGTAATCGAGGCGATGGACGCGATGGAGAAGCGAGTGTTGGACGCGGTGCAGCAGCTGTCGGAGAAGTTGGCGGCGGTAGATCTAATCCAGGAGAAACTGGGGTGCATGGATTCAAAACTGGAGCTGCACGGCGAGCGCTTGGATTATGTTCAGGCGAAGGTGGATTTGTCTATGGCATCCTTCGGCCAGTTCCAGCAAGAGCAGGCCCTCGTGAATGAGGAGTTGCGTCGCGTGGGGGTTTTCCGCTCGGGCGAGGATTCCTACTCCAGCACGGGTATTCCCCCCAAGGTAAATCAGTTCCATCCGCCACCATTTCAGCCTCCCTGTCAGCACTTTCAGTATCCAGAGGAACACTTTGCATATCATGAGCACGATCGCCCTAGGGGTCGATTTGAGGGGGAAGGACAGCGGGGTTTTGGGGACAACTATTTCCGCAGAAATATGCCGAAGATGGATTTTCCCCGTTTTGATGGGTTTGATGCGACTGTGTGGCTGGATAATTGTCATACCTATTTTGACCTGTATCAAATTCATGATGAGTTTCGCATGTCTGCGGCCTCTCTGAATTTGGTGGGGAAAGCGGCTCACTGGTACAAAGCTTGGCGCCAGCGAGTCGGAATCCATTACTGGGAGGAATTTCGTGATGCAGTGTTGCATGAATTTGAAGTGGGGAACAAACGAGCTAAGACAACTGCCCTTCTTCAGTTGAAACAGCTCACTTCTGTGCAGGATTACAATGATCAGTTTGATCAATTATTGTGCAACGTCAGTCTATATGACAATACTAAGATTAGTGACAGTTGGTTAGTCAGCCAATTTGTGTTGGGGCTAAAGGAAGGCATTCGTAGTCATGTTCATGCTCATGTACCTTCCACTGTCACTCATGCTTATCATCTTGCTTTGGCCAAGGAAGAAGCTATGGAGGAGGTGAATGAAGGGAAGAGGAAGTGGACTACTAAGCCAGTTTCAAAACCACCAGACAAACCCAAGTTTGCATCAGGGGACTTGTGGAAAGCCCAGCAACTCAAGGAATATCGTCGTATCAATGGGTTATGCTTCAAGTGTGGGGAGAAGTATAGTCCTGGTCATCAATGTGCAGTGCTGCCTAATGCTCAAGCTAATGCAGTCACTACTATTGACCATACTGCCATTTTGTCTGATGAAGTGTTAGAGGTTGTCATGACTTTTCCTGAACCACCTGAAGAAGCTGCTGTATTTCTATCTGTTAATGCTTTGGCTAGGTTGGGGGCCACAGGTTCTATTCTCTTGCAGGCCTTGGTACAGGATCAAGTGTTATTGATTTTATTGGACTCTGGGAGCTCCCATAGCTTCCTTAATACTGCCATGGTTGAAAAATTGCAGTTATCTGCTATACCAGTGACTCCTTACTGTCCAAGTGGCTAATGGACAACAGATCCTGTGTCAGTCTATGATACCTGCTTTTCAGTGGTGGATTCAAGGTCATACATTTGCTCATGACATGAGAATACTGGATTTAGGAGGCTATGATGCCATCCTGGGTATGGATTGGCTGATCAACCACAGTCCAATGAACTGCAACTGGATTGATAAATGGATTTCTTTTGATCATCAGGGCTATGTTATTATTCTACATGGCATTCCATCTCAGCAGTCCACTGTCACATCTCTTTCTTCTGTCCCTATGGACCAGTTGCTCAAGTGGCATAAAGGGAATGAGATCTGGGCTGTAGCAGTAGTTCAATCTGACAACTCATCCCAAGATACACCAATCCCTCCAGCAGTCCAACAGCTCATTTCCAAATACAATGCTGTATTTCAGCAACAGAACACCTTACCTCCTCCTAGGTCTTTTGACCATGCAATTACTCTGCTCCCCAATACTGCTACTGTGAATTCTAGGCCCTACAGGTATTCTCCTGCTCAAAAAGACGAGATTAAGAAGTAGGTAGCTGAAATGTTGAAGGCTGGCTTGGTAACTCCCAGTTTGAGCCCTTTTGCCTCCCCTGTTTTATTAGTCAAAAAGAAGGATAATACTTGGAGATTTTGTGTTGATTACCGCAAGTTGAATGCTGTGACAGTCAAAAACAAGTTTCCCTACCAATCATTGATGAACTCCTAGATGAGTTGGCTGGTTCCATGTATTTCTCTAAATTGGACTTAAAAAGTGGTTATCACCAAATCAGAATGCAGGAGGCTGATGAGTTCAAAACTGCATTCAAGACACACCATGGCCATTTCCAATTTAAGGTAATGCCATTTGGACTTACCAACACCCCTGCTACTTTCCAATGTTTGATGAATGTGATCTTTGCACCATATATGAGAAAATTTGTTTTGGTGTTCGTGGATGATATCCTGGTTTATAGCAAAACTTGGTCTGATCACATGCAACACTTGGAGTTAGTATTTCAGACTTTGTTACAGTATCAATTTGGTAGCCAAGTTAAGTAAATGCTCTTTTACTTCTCAGCATTTAGAGTATTTAGGCCATATTATTTCTCATGAAGGTGTAGCAACAGACCCAGCAAAAACTGCAGTTATGCTCAAATGGCCAGTTCCTTCTAATATCACAGAATTGAGAGGTTTTTTGGGTCTCACTGGATATTATCGAAAATTTGTGAAGAATTATGGTGTGATTTCCAAACCTCTCACCAATTTGTTGCAAAAGAACAAGCAATTTACTTGGACACCTGAGTCTCAACTGGCTTTTGATCACTTGAAGCATGCTATGTCTTCTACACCAGTTTTGGCTCTTCCTGATTTTGATAAAGTTTTTGTGATTGAGACCGATGCATGTGCCACTGGTCTAGGAGCAGTCTTATCTCAAGATGGTCACCCCATTGCATATCTCAGTAAGGCCTTGGGGGTGATGAATCAGAATCTTTCAATATATGAAAAAGAGTTTATGGCCATTATGATGGCCATTGACAAGTGGAGGCCTTATTTGTTGAGAGGTCCTTTTATCATTCGTACAGATCACACAGCTCTTTGCAATTTGGCCACTCAATCATTGGAATCTGAGTTACAAAAGAAAGCTATGACAAAAACTGATGGTCTCCAGTACCAGTTTCAGTATAAAAAAGGGTTTGGAGAACAAATCAGCAGATGCATTGTCTAGGGTTGGCCACCTATTCACTACTCAAGCTACCTCTGTGTTACAGCCCCTTTAGGTGCAGGAAGTGTCCATTCTTATGCCACTGATGAAAAAGCTCAGCTACTGCTGCAAGAGTTGGCTATTGTGGGCACTAATGATCAGGGTTTTTCCTTATTTAGGGGCCTCATTAAGCACAAAGGCAAGATATGGATTGGTGCCAATTCAACTCTACAAACCAAATTATTGTCAGTGTTCCATGCTTCACCTAAAGGAGGCCATTCTGGCATTCAGGCTACTCATCAGCGCATTGGTAAGTTTTTCACCTGGCCTGGACTTAAAGTTGATGTTCAAAACTTTGTCCAACAGTGTGTGATTTGCCAGCAAGCAAAACATGAGCTATGCAAGTATCCTGGCCTTTTGAAACCTTTACAAATTCCTGCTGGAGCATTACAGGACTTTGTTGTAGGTTTGCCCATGTCTGAAGGCAAGAATGTGATTCTTGTAGTGGTGAATCGTTTTACAAAATTTGCTCACTTCTTACCACTCAGACATCCTTATACTGCTACTACTATGGCACACTTGTTCTTTGACAGAATTGTCTCCTTATATGGTCTTTGACAGAATTCTTGTGACGCTGCATATAAGCACTGCTTACCATCCTCAATCGGACGGGCAAACAGAGCGTGTGAATCAATGTATGGAGATGTACCTGCGTCGTGCTACTTCAGCTTCTCCTGGCAGGTGGTGGTCTTGGCTGTCCTTGGCCCAGTATTGGTATAACATGAGTTTTCATTCTTCTCTGAATTGCTCCCCATTCAAGGCTCTATTTGGGTTTGATCCTCCCTGCGATTTTGTTCCCCCTGTGCTGGAAGATTTGAATTCTCCAGAAGATGCTGAAGTTCAGACTGTCCTCCAAGATCGCCAACTGTTTTCTGAAATGCTACAGCATCAGCTTACTCGCGCCCAGAATCGTATGAAGCAGTTTGCTGATGAAAAGCGCACATTTCGTGAATTTGCCGTGGGTGATCAGGTTTTTCTCAAACTTCATCCTCATGTGCAGAAATCTGTGGCATCTCGACCGTATCCCAAGTTGGCTTTCAAATATTTCGGTCCCTTCGAAGTACTGGAGTGAGTGGGCACAATGGCCTATCGGCTGACCTATCGGCTGAATTTGCCAGCAGGTACTACCATCCATCCTGTGTTTCATGTTTCACAGTTGAGGATTATGTGCCGTCCCATGTTCCGGTATTCTCTGAACTTCCTACTGGGGTGCAATTGGACGTGCGTCAGTTGGAGCCCTCTGAAATTCTGGAGCGGCGCCTGGTCAAAAAAGGGAATTCGGCACTGACTCAAGTATTGCTGCGCTGGGGCACTTTACCATCTACCAGTGCCACTTGGGAGGACTATGAGGTTCTTCGTGCTTGTTTTCCACATGCGGCAGTTTGGGGACAACCTGCCACTCAAGGGGGCGGCAATGTCATCACTGGGATGCTGACACCATCACATTGGATGGAGGGGAATGAGTTTGGCGAGAAGACGCCTAATGAGAAGACGCCTTCGAAGGAGGAAAGCGTAATGCGGAATGTGGAGTGGTTGCCGTGTCCGACTTGTGGACCGGCGTGAGTGGGATCGAGTTTAAAAGGAAAGATGTGTCGATTGTAAAAACCATCGTTGAATTGAATGAACAGTAATCGATCCCCAATTATCCTATCTCTTTTTCCCCTTTCCTGTATTGTGCCGGCTCTCCTTGCTCGCCGGCGGCAACAAGGCGTGACAGAAAGGTAGAGAGAAAGGAAAGGGGAAGTAAATATTTAGGGGAGATAACGGCGCCGTTAATTTCGTCCGTCGCCCAAAACTGAGCGCCCACTAGAAAATCTAGTCGGAAGCCTCCACAATGACAAAGACAATGCATTCACTAAATCAGAACTAATAACATTTGTAAAACTCCCAGCATGATCAATTATTAATTTGCATGCGTTGTCGTGAATCATACGCTGTGACTAATAAATATTTGAACGTTGTCGTTTCAAATCCAGGACAATGCCATCAGATTGTATTTCACGAGCCATTATCGATAAACCATTTTCTGCATCAGCAACAGTATCAAGCAAAGGTTCAACAAAAGAATGAACAGAAGATTCCACGACACCCTGCCCCGGCGTGGAAAAATTTTTAGTACACTTGCTTGCAATTTTATCTGGTGCGTTGACTTTTTCTTTTGACTCTCGTTGTGGCACTTCTTTGTTTGTAATGTGTATCTCTAAATGCTCTTTGGGAGGAGTAACAATTCCAGCAGCTCTACAGGCACATTTCTTCCGGTTCACTGTTTGGAATAGAGCATTAGTTGTAGTTACATCCAGCACCTTCTTTTCTTTTCTGTGACCCCTTGCACTATACCAAGACATAACCGTTTATTTTACCCCCAAAATATTCTTAGTACCACGTGCAGCTCTCTCTGTGCCGTAATCTGTCACTAAACCAGTCGGTTGCTTAGGAGCTTGAAAGGACTGATCTCCGATAATGAGTCACTCCAAGTTGAACGAAGAGCCGGTTCTGTAGGGCATAAGGAATTTTGGCTACCCACTGTGACTTTATTTTCTGCAAGCATTAATGAGAGATGACACTTTCCACGAACTGCAAAATTATCAGCATCAAATATATTCTTTATGCAAGCACAAGGGCCATGTTGACCACCCTCCTGCCTTTCAGGCGAAAAATACCAATCACATAAACCCTTCTAGTTCTGTTCACCGGTGTTGGCTGCAGCAAATTGCTTTTTAGACTCTCGAAAGCTTCTATCTTCAATAATAGATGCACTCCATGATGAATGCACTTTTCGTTTACTGTCCATATAATTTTGGCCAAAACCAGAAGTGACTGTTTTATGCTATAAATAGGCTTTACAATTGTTGGATCATATTGGTGTCTTAACACCTGTTTTATTTCTTTCCACGTCTTGCATGGTTCTTCACCTCTATCAACATGTCATTGCTGTAGTTTTATCCACCACTGTGTATAATAGGTGCGGAAAATGTTTGCCTTGCAAAAAATATCTTCATCTGTGAAACCAATTCATGACCCCACAAAACATCTTCCATGGCATCCTCCCACTCATAGTACTCAGACAGACAAGTATATAGCCTCGGCACTAATTTAATTTCTTCAGCAAAACTATAGTCAACCATCTCACAATTCACTAGAAAAAAATTCCAATATATCATGAACAACCCGGTGCTCTGATACCACCTGATAGCAACATAGTTGCCTGATCTTTCGTCAGGTATTGATAATCTACGATTTGGCGGAGACTTGACACACGCGATCCGGCTTACGATCAACAAGATCGACTTTACAATCACAGCACCATGTCTCCTCTGGTTATCAACCATGTGTAGCTTGGTTGACCTTGCCGAGAAGGCTAATTCCTATAAGCGAATCGAAGAACACAAGCAAGAACTCAGAATTGCAACACAATTGCGGATAAATGATTAACTCTCGATGGTGGGGTTCCACAAACCGATAAATGACGACTCTGTTCGACAAGAATAATCTAAGCAAAACCCACCTCTAAACGGTGGCAGCTATTGAATATATAGGAGTTAGGGATATCCTAGGGTTACAAAACAACTAGGGAGAGGCATCCTCGTAATGGGCCTAGGCCCACAACACAATTACAAGACCGAAGACCCAAAGTTGATTTGGACTGGACAAGGTACATGGATTTTTTCGAGGATTCCCGTTGACTCAGGAGTAATTTTGACGTGAAACCAAAGCCATATGAAGTAGACTCCATAAGCTTTCTAACAAGTACTCATGGGCCCCGAGAAACCTTCTAGATCAACGGCAATGTCCATTTTAAGTTGGTGCTATCAGGAGGAACCAAACCCGCGAACAAGACTTGAGTTGGGATGGACTCTTGGCTTAAAAACGATGTGGTGGAGTAGGAGAAATCTTAAAAAAGTCATGTATTGGTCCTCAATCATCCATATATCACTTGAGCCAAATTTCCTCTCATGAAAGCCCTTCAGCAAATGTAAACAAAGGGGAATCATGGTGCAACATCACTTGTTCAAATATATAGAATGTATATCTAATATATATAGAGTGCACCTTTGATTTCTTTAAGAATAATATAGTTACGTTCATATCCGATCCGGTCATGTCCTTATCAACTCATCTATGATGGGTCAAAAGTACGAATAAAAGCCAAATAAATATTTTATAAATCTTCATGACATTAGCCATGGTGCCTTCTCACTAGCGTTGCTTCCATAATTTTTGGGGGCTATTGCATTTTTGCCCTCGTTTTAAGGTCTAATTGTGATCTTGTCCTAGTTTTTCAGCTTTGTGATTTTTCTCTTGTTTTTTCAAATTGAAACTTGTGTTTGCCCCTATTTCGTTAAGTGGTCTTAATGGTGTTAAAAACCAAGTCAAAACATTCTTAAAATTCATAACAACAAATTAATCTATAAAAAATCATGTTAAAACATATATGAAAATAACATACTTAATATCAAAACAGGGGCAAAATCACAAAGTACTTAAAAAGTAGGGGCAAATCTGCAAATGATATACATAGATTTAACACCGTTAAGTGGATCTAATAGAATTGGGGCAAACATAAGCTTTAGTTTGAAAAAGCAAGGCCAAAAAAATAAAGTTGAAAAAGTAGGGGTAAAATCACAATTAGGGTTGAAATTAGGGGTAAGAACACAATTGTCCCTAATTTTTTGGCTAGCTTTGCAATCATGTAGTCTATGAGGTTTGAACTCAATAACTTTCTCACTCCAAACAACGACCTCGCCACTGGACTATAAGCTCATGTGAACAATTCTTTACATACTATTCTTTTATCTATACACGGCTATGAGCTCTTCAACCATCCGCCTAACTAGCTATTGCGACTAAATTCAAGATTATCACAACCGAAAATATTTATGGCAAAATTGTCAACGTATTGTAACCATTTCTCAAAATGGTGGCAATAACACCTACATATTGTAACAAGAATAAAGATTATCGTAACAGAATATATTCATGGCAATATTGTCGACATCTTGCACCATTTCTCCAAATGGTGGAAATAAAACTTAACTCTTGAAATGAAAATCAAGATTATTGCAACACGAGATATTCATCACAATATTGTCCACATATTACAGCTATTTCATAAAATGATGGCAATTAAACCTATATATAGCTATGAAAATCAAGATTATCGCAACGCAAAATATTCGTGACAAGATTGTCCATATATTTCAGCCATTTCATAAAATGTGGCAATAACACTTATGTACTGCAACTAAAATAATGATTATTGCAACGCAACATATTTAAATATCAACTATATATTGTAACCATGTTATAAAATGGTAGCAATAACGACACTAGTAGAGAATGTAATACCAATGATATTTCTCTAGTGTCATGGAAGATACAGAATTCATCATTAATAAACTTCTATGACGAATTTATGACGAAAATCGTTTCGTCATAGAAGTCGCGTCACAGAAGTTTCCTTTGTGACGAAATAGTGTGTTTCGTCATAAAACCTCTTATTCTACGATGAACCTTCTTCGTCATATAATTTTCTTGGCAACGTCGTAGAATTGCTTTACAGCTGGCCAACAACTGCCACGTATGAGTGATGTGGCAAGGCATATGGAAGACACGTGGCACAATACGATTGATCTATGTGTTCGTGTGTGGTTGAGCCACGAGGCAGCACTAGTATCAAAATAATAGGCCCAATTATATTATACATATTTGCTGTAAATGGAACAAATGCCAAATCATATTATATATATTTGAATTTGCATCAAAATACAAAGCCCAATACAGACAAACACATACACACACAGTACAGACAAATACACATAAAAACAAATACAGGCCAATGGACCAGCAGGCCGTGGCCTGCTCGGCCCAATCTGAGCAGGGTGCCAGCCCACAGCCAGGCAGCCGCCGCACAGCGTCGCTCCGCGCGCCAGCCGCCGCGCCAGACGCAGCCGCTACCTGCCGCCGTGCATGCCGCAGCGCCGCCTGCAGCCGCACGTCTGTCCTGCGCCATCGGACCTGCCGCCGCGCCACCGCGTGCCAGCCGCCGTGCCGCCGGATCCACAGCCGGGCCGCCGCGAGTGGGAGGGCTAGAGGCTGTAGATCCGGCCCTCCCCACCTCCGCGCCGTCGCTCCTGCCGCCGCGGCGCCACCGGACCCGCCGCTGTAAGCTATAGCTACGAACACACGCAACCAGTGAACTCGCGATGGCAAACACGCACGAGCAAGTGATTACAGTGGACACACACGAGAGATTACGGCGACGCACGCATACTCAGCCTTGTCTAGCTTAATGAAGATGAACACACAAGAAGTGCACACACACACACAGATGTTTTGTAGCAACGATTGACTATAACCCTTTCTGTGTTATTCACCTTAAGCAAAGAACTGTAATACATGATGCATATAAAGAACCAACACTACGCCAAATTCGATCTTCGCAGACGCCGGCAGATGGGCCTTGCAGGCAGACGACTTACTCGTCCGCCTGCAAACATCGGGACCCTTTAGGCCCGCACGCAAAGATACATCTTTGTATACGGGCTTCTTTAACATCCGTCTGCAAAGATAGACGATCTTTGCATGCGGCCTGCTATGCCGCCCGCAAAGATCACTATATCTTTGCATGCGGCCTGCTATGCCGCCCGCAAAGATCACTATATATAGATGGGCAGCCGGAGATCTTCTCCCCCAATGGCATTTCTCTCTCTTTAAAAATCTAAAAAATAGGGGGGAAGGTTTTGAACTTCAATTTCGTAGTGGATTGTGTTTTCTAGAGGTAAGAGTGACTTGTTCCTACCCCAAATATGCAATTTCTACTAGTTTTTTTATTGGATTGATTGTGAGAATTTTGATTCTTTCTCTTTTGTTGCATTGATGCTATTTTGTTATTGATTTGAGCTATAATTGTAGACTAATTTTATTTGATGTTTTTTTTTACACTGGAAAAAAACTTCCATTCAAACTGATAGGTGGTGATTACAATCATCCCTCACCAGACTTAGAACACTAGGCGGGAGATCATTATGCCACTCTCCCATCCTGCGTTCTACTAACGCACATCTAGCAATCTCATGCGCAACTTTATTACAATTCCTGCTACAAACTGGAGACTAAAAAGAGTGAAGCGATCGCTCCTCTCAGAAATTTCAGCAAGAATTGGGGAAATAACCGATCGCTGCCGAGCTCGTTCCTTCCACAAATTCACCAGTTCAAGATAGTTCGTCTCCACTAACAGCTTCTGGACACCGAGCTTCTCAGCAAGCATTAATCCATCCCTACAAGCATAACCTTCCATTACCAAAGCTTGCAGACCACGACTATAAGTCTTAGCTTGGCCCCCAAGTGCCCGGCCATCTTCATCCCAAAGAATAGAAGCTGTTGAACCTTCTTTTGTTTCCAGACGAAAGCCAGCATCAACATTACACTTAATTATCCCTGAATCAGGCGGTCTCCACTTCGGACAAGTTTTGTTCAATTCACCGTTAGCCTCCATTTTTTGGGGATGTAAAATCTGCGAAAGATCGTATGCAGTATCCCTCACCCAGGTCACCGCTCGATCAACCGGCAGCGCCTGTTCACCATGCCTTCTTTTATTCCGTTGTATCCATAAGGACCACATTCCACATAAAATAAACGTCCGTTCCTTCGCCGAACCCCAATGAAGTAAATCCACTAGTAGAGAACGGGGCAAATATCTAGAATTTTAGTCTCGGACTAAATTAGACCCGAGACTAAATCTTTTTTTAGTCCCGATTCGTATTATGAACCCGGACTAAAGGTCACCAGTCCAGATAGCCATCAGACACCGAGTCCCGAAAGAGACTTTGGTCCCGGTTGGTATTACGAACCCGGACTAAAAGTTTCTCTTTAGTCCGTGTTTGTAATACAAACCGGGATTAATAATTCCCTGACCCTTTAGTCCCGGTTGGTGGCTTCAACCGGGACTTAAAAACGAATTTTTAGTCCCGGTT
>CM002482.1:6513223-6555950 GCA_000325765.3 Leersia perrieri | reverse complement strand
TTGTGATGTATTGATGTGAGAATTTGATCTGTGTTTGTGATGTATTGATTTAAGGATTATTTGTTAGAATGTTGGGATTAATCGTGTGCATTATTGATGGTGATTTTGTTGTGTATTTTTTGATGATTTGCAGAAAATAAAAATAGAAAAAGAAACAACTGGGATGGGGGATGGGGTGCTACCTTTCCTACTTTTTAGTCCCGGTTGGTGTTACCAACCGGGACTAAAAGGGAGTTTTTAATCCCGGTTTTTTAAACCGAGACAGATGGGTATACCTTCAATCCCAGTATGGTAGTCCCGGTTGGAAAACCGGGATAAAAAAGGGTTACGAACCGGGATAGAAGCCTAGTTTTCTACCAGTGATCCCATGCCCACGTACCTGAGTTCAGCCGTGGTAATTTAACTCCAATCATCCGATTCGTCTGCCCCCAAAAAATACGAGCTATGGTACAATGCATCAGCACATGAACAATGGTTTCATTCTGCACTCCACATGAATCACAGTTTGGTGTCGGTTCAATATGCCGGTGGTGTAGGATAAATTTCGCCGGTAAGAATTCATGCACAACTCTCCACGAAAACACCTTCACCTTCGGCGGAACATCCAGCCTCCAAATCAGTTTCCATGTATCGTCAGAGGACGTACCAGCCCGTGTGGTAGCATCAGCATTTATCCTTCACGTGTTCAGGAGCCTATAAGCAGATTTGACTGAATAAACTCCATGCTTCTCTGGTTCCCAGGCCCAGTTATCCTCACCACGTCCAGTCACCGGCAAATTCAGAGTAGACTCAGCATCTATAGGTATAAACATCTCCTGCACACGCTCCTCGTTCCATTCACCACTGCCCGACAACAGATAGTCAACAGTTGTGAGCGGATCTCCATCTCTCATCGTGATCGGTCTCCCATTGAAATGGCCGGGATCCATCTGTGTTTCCAAATCTTGGTAGAAGAACCGTCACCAATTCTCCTTATCAGACCAGCTCGCAGCACTTCTCGGCCAGCCATAATCGCCCGCCACGTCGAGCTAGCTCTCTTCTTCCTTGTACAGTCAATGAATTCAGTGCCATGGTAATATCTCCATTTCAACACCCGAGCGCATAAAGATTCCGGATTATCCATCAGCCTCCAACCCTGCTTCCCAAGCATAGCTAGGTTGAACAACTTTAAATCACGAAATCCCATACCACCCTGACATTTGGGCAGCGTCAGGCGTTCCTAGCTTAACAGTGCATGCGCCGGCTATCCGCTGAGCTGCCCCACCAATAATTAGCAATTGATTGCTTTATCTTCGCGCATATCCCCACAGGTAACAAGAAGCAACTCATCAGATACGTAGGAATAGCTTGTGCAATGGACTTGATTAAAGTTTCTCGACCTGCACAACTCGCTTCTTTTCCACTCCAACCTCCTATAGCTCCCCTCACCTGAGTCGGAATGTAATGGAACACATTATTAGTCTCCCTTCCAACTAATGTTGGTAGTCCCAAATACCTTTCTGCTAAAGCTTCACTATGAATGTCCAGGCATGTACTGACATCCTCCTTCATCTCCTCTGAACAATGGGCACTAAAGAAGATTGCCGATTTGTCCTTATTGACATTTGTCCTTACTGACCAACTGTCCAGATCCATTGTGGTAGATGTCCAAAATCCTTCTCAACCGATCGGCCCCTCTTTGCGACGCCTCAGTAAAGACAATGCAGTCATCCGCAAAAAGGTGCGAAATCCACGGAGCATGAATCCCAACACGCACTCCCCGAGATAAGTGTACCAGCCCTAACCCCTTCAGAAGACAGGACAGTCCTTCAGAACACAACAAGAAGAGGCAGGGTGAAATAGGATCACCTTGCCGAATACCCCTAGTTGGCTTAAAACTCCCAGATAAAGCTCCATTAATCTGTATACCGAAGGATACCGATTGAACACATTTCATCACCAAGTCAACAAAATCCCCACGGAAACCAAGTTTGGTCATAATTCATTCCAAATAAGACCACTCCACTCGGTCATAGGCTTTCGCTATGTCAAGCTTAATTGCACACACACCCATCTTCCCCTTCTTCCTCTTCAGATAATGGGTACACTCATAAGCTATCAACACGTTATCCATGATAAGCCTTCCAGGGACAAAGGCACTTTGCTCTTCCGCAATGGTCTCATCCAAAATGCAGCGAAGTCGATTAGCCAAAACCTTAGAACAAACCTTATAAATCACATTACATAGCGAAATCGGCCTGAACTACTTCATCTCCAAGGGATTCTTACACTTGGGAATCAAGACAATTGTGGTTCGGTTTATCTCTTCTAGCAAAACACCCCCATTCAGAAAATTGAGCACGGCACCTGTCACACGCTCACCTATCAAATCCCAATGTCGCTGATAAAATCCAGGAGTCAACCCATCCGGCCCAGGAGTCTTGTTGGCCCCCATCATGAACACAGCCCGTTTCACCTCATCCGGAGAAAATTCTGCCATGAGTTGCAAATTCATCTCCTCTGTTACCTTCCTCAATGGAGAATGGGCTCCATTTCTAACTCCGGCTGGGCAGTGAACAAATCCTTGTAGAAATCAACTGCCACTTCCTCAATTTCATCATGACTAGACACAACCACACCATCCGGTTTCCTCAGAGTTTTAATCCTATTGACCCGAGCTCGTTCCCGTGCGTGCGCTTGGAACAGCGCCGTGTTCCTATCGCCATCCTTCAACCAGTCTAGTCGGGATCTTTGCTTCTCCATACATTCCTCCCGTGAAAGCAATTCAGAGATTCGGGCCATAATTTGTCGTTCCTCCCTGGACGGACCTGAACCAATCGAATTACCTCGTAATTGTTCCAGGGCCGTCCTTAGGCGCTGCAACTCCTTGCGTACCGAACCAAAAACGTCCCATGTCTGTAAAGTCGCCCGCACCCTATCAAGCTGACGGCACACACCCGTTAACGTGGCTCCATCCACCTCATCACTCCAAGCATCTTGCACAACCTGTGCGTAAGTTGGATCACGAGTCCACATATTCTCATACCGGAACTGCTTCCTGTTGCCGTGATCTGCGTCGGATTGAGCCGAGCTCGGTCTGAACATGCCAGACTTTCACATCACCAAACAACCGAAGCAAATCACTCGTAGCTAAGCCCTTGTCTAAGCGTACCTTTATATTATCTCCTCCTTGCTGTCTATTGTCCCATAAACGGAAGACCAATAAACCCCAAATCCATAAAACCACAAAAAGACACAACATCGCTGAATCCGTCCATCTGCTTCTCTGATCGAACTTGGCCACCAAATTGTTCAGAAGCATCCAACACTTCATTGAAGTCACCAGCACAGAGCCAAGGAAGCTGAATATGACGCTGCAACGTCTTCAAACAGTCCCAACTCCTTTGCTGCAACTCCCTTCTAGATTCTCCATAGAAACCGGTGAATCTCCATAAATCTTGCTGTGTTGCTGGATCAAGAACAGTAACATCAATGTGCATTTTATTATAGCTCTGAAGTTTCAGCTCCACCTCCGTACTCCACAATAGAGCTAAACCTCCTCCTCTAGCCAGGCTTCCAACCCCAAAACCATTCGGGAAGCTGAGGGAGCGTTTCAACATGTCCACATGTCAAAAAAACAGTTTTGTTTCAGAAAGAAAGAGAATGGTAGGACGATGCAGCCTGCAGAGACTACGTAATTCTTGAACTGCCTGGGGTCGTCCCAGCCCCCGGCAGTTCAAACTGAAGATTTTCATTGTGCCCAGCAGGGACTGCCTCTTGCAGCCGCCGGCGATCGTGCATCAATTTTCTGAGTCACCGTCTTCTGTTTCTTAGCTAACTCGTCGGTAATACAAACCTTCTCACCTTGATCCCCATTGATCTGACTTACTCGGGAAGTAACCAGCCCAGCTGGAACTATAGCTGACACATTCGCCTCAGTGACAGCAACGTCAACCAAGAAGGAAGAAGAACTTGCGCTCTTCGATTTCCGTTTGCGAGCCACCAAAATTCCTTTTTCAGATGTACCTGAAACGTTCCTAGGCTGAAAAAGCTGCCTGGAAGCATGTTTCAACAGCCCATCTGTACCCCGATGTTCGGCAGCACTACCTTTTTTCAACGGGGACGTCACCTCCTCATCCTCCTTCTCTACTCGATCATCAGACCTGGCCGAGCGACGATCATCATTACTGGTCTGAGATTTAGTATGTCGTGATCTTTCCGAGGAAGAACTTCCCAAGGAATCAGCCATAGCATCCGAGAAACTTTGAAGTTTCTTCCTCCTCCGATCATCAGGCGCCTGAAGAGGTAAGTCGCAGGGCAAACCTCCATGCTCTTTCCTTGGTGCCGGATGTGGGCAATCAACCTCTGAGTGTCCAATCACCCCACATGAAAAACAGAAGAACGGCAAACGCTCATACTGGACCTCAAACCAGACAGGATCCCCATTCTTCTCAGTCTTCAACATCACGCCCCTCCTGAGCGGCTTATTGACCTCAATAGCAAGAGCACGTAGGAAAGCACCACTAGCCTTGCCGTCAGCCGCAACATCCATCGTAATCACCTCCCCGACAAGGCCCATAGCTCTTTCACCTCGGTGTTTATTCATCCAACCCAGGGGAAGATTCAGTAGGCGTACCCAAATTGGCATACGCTGAAAACTTATCTCAGAAGGCCTCAACGTCTCATCATATTCCTTGAGAACAACTGCATACTTACCCACCATCCATGGAGAACCCATCAAGGCTCGATCCATCTCTGGCTTTCCACCAAATTCTGCCACAAACAAGTTAGCACTCTTCTCTCCAATAGATTGGAATTTCAAGTCAAACGGGTTACCCCAGGCAGGACGCATTGCACTCTGGATCGTACTAACATGGATCGGCGTCGGTGATAAAACCTTACCCACCAAAGCCCATTCCACAGAAACATCAACTCCATCTCCTTCATCGTCACTGAACGAGGCGAATTCTCCTTCCTCTGCAGTTAGGCTTAAATTCTTCATCAGTTCGGCGACATTCACCTCCGACGCACCTTCACCACCGGACGAAGCCATGGCAATCAACGGGTGGACAAAAGCTGCAAAAACAAGTGCCGTACGCAGAGGAGGTACGCACAAAAGCGATTCCAACACTAGAGTCCCTAAGCGGCGCGAAACCCTAATGTGAAAAGGTTTGAAAGAGGTCGACGGCGCCGGACTGGCTAACCGCCGATATGCAGTGGCCGTCAACGACTACACAGCCATTAACGGGGCGTGGGTACCGTGACCGAGTGGTCGCCAGCGCAGGCTAGATCTCGCCGGAGAAGCGAGCGCTAGCAGATTGGAATCGCTTACCAGAATCGCCTCTCTGATCGCCTCCGAGAAATCCGGAATCAGTTACCATTTTCCTTCTTAGTTAAAGTGCTAATCACTCAGCTACTACAACAACAATTAACTAATTTAATTTTATTTGATGTTAGAACAAATGGTAGACCTACAACGATTATTGATGTTTTGAGGACTTTAGTTAGCAAAAATGTAAAATGTGATTGTGTTTTTTTAACCCTAGATCTATGATGGTGGATTTTTGAACCCTAAATCTAGTAGGAGAGAGAAGTGATAGTATATGAAGAATAATATAAATTGTTGTTTCCTTTTTATGGTTATTCATATGTTTTTTATATTGGTTTTTCATATGTTTATTTTTGGTAGAAAATATTGTTTGTAGAGTTAATAAGGGATTTAAAAATATTATTTTAAAAAGTAATAACACCAATTTGTGTAAAACTAAATACTATTGTTTTAAATTTCAAGTGGACAGAGATTGGATGTATGGTTCAGCAAGATACAAGACCCCATTTTTAGTGGAAGTTTCAAAATTCATTGATGTGGCGAGGGCACATGCGGCCTCCTTGGGGAGGAAAGAGATCATTTGTCCATGTGTTGATTGCAACAATAAAAAGGTTTTTACCGTTCCGGAAGAAATCAAGTCACATTTAGTTAAGCGTGGATTTACTCCTGATTACAAGGTATGGTGTCATCATGGGGAACTTGCCGATGAAAAATTTGAATACAGAGAGCAAGAAAACAATGACATAGAGATCAACATACCAGAAATTTTTGGATTTGATCTTGAAGAAATGTTACGCCATGCAGAACCAGAAGTGTTGACACAATCAGTGCGAGGCATGGATAACTATGAGACATTGCAGAAGGCGGCAAAAGATTTATTGTACAATGAAGCTAATGGTTGCCCGAAAGAATTCTCAGTCCTACGGACAGTGCTAGAGCTATTGAGGTTAAAGGCAGCCAACGGTTGGTCCGCAAAAGCTTCGATGACCTTTTGACTTTACTCAGTAGGATCCTCCCAAATCCAAATTTGTTGCCACTAAACACATATAGAGCGAAGAAACTGATATGCCCTTTATTACTTGGTGTGGAAAAGATTCATGCATGTCCAAACCATTGCATTCTCTACCGCAATGAGTATGCCGACTTAGTTAGGTGTTCGTACTATGGGACGAGTAGGTTCAAATCAACAACCGATTCATATAATGACGTCGGGGGAGAAGATCAGTCATCGACACAGCAGAATACAAGAAAAAGTCCTGCATTGGTGATGTGGTACCTACCGGTAAAAGATCGGATCAAGCGTTTGTACTTGAACCCTAGGGACGTAGAACTGGTGAGATGGCATCATGAGAAACGCAAGAACGATGGGATGCTCCGTCATCTGGCTGACGGTCAACAGTGGAAAAATTTTGATGCTACGCACCAAGTTTTTTCCTCGGACCCAAGGAATATAAGATTTGGGCTAAGTACTGACGGGATGAATCCATTTGGTGACTTGAGTAGTACCCACAGTACGTGGCCTATTTTATTGACAATGTACAACCTTCCAAGTTGGATATGTCAGAAAAGGAAGTATGTGTTGTTGACCATCCCTATACAAGGACCGAAGCAACCGGGTATCAATACCGATGTATTTCTCGGACCATTTCTACAGGACATGGCAGATCTATGGAATGAGGGGATGAAGGTCTGGGATGAGTATGTCAACGACTTGCCGGCAAATTATTCACTATCGGGACAAATCAAAGGAAAGACCGGATGTGTGATGTGCGTGGATAGGACATAATCTATGTATCTATCTTCGTCAAGTAAATTGGTCTACATGAGGCATCGTCGATTCCTAAGAAGCAAACACAAGTATAGGTTTAATGCAAGGTTGTTCGATAAGACAGTTGAGGATATGTCTGCACCCACACCTTGAGATGGCAAATGGGTTTTTAGTATGACCGCAAACTTGAAGGTACTTCTAGGCAAGTCAAAAAAAAACACAGAAACGAACAAGAACCGGAAAGGAAAAATATGAGCCAGCTGTTCCCTTCAAAAAGCATTCTTTGTTCTATAAATATTTGCCATACTGGAAAGATCTCGAGATCCGTAAGTCGATTGATGTCATGCACCTTGAAAAGAACGTGTTCGATAGTATTGTTGGAACTTTGTTAGATATTCCGAGTAAGACTAAGGATGGTCTACGCTCACGCAAAGACTTGGTCAATTTGGATATCAGAACAGAGCTCCATCCCCAGACAGAAGAAAACGACAAAATTTTACTTCTCGCCGCAGGATTTATGCTAACAACGGAAGAGAAGGTCGCGTTCTGCAGGTCCCTACATAGTGTTCGAGTTCCCACAGGATTTTCATCAAACATAAAGAAAGTAGTGTCGATGAAGGATTTGTCGCTCTCTGGGTATAATGCACATGATTGTCATGTCATGCTGACCACATTTCTTCCAATTGCAATTAGGGCAATTTCTCCGGAGTTCATCAAAGTCGTATTGAGGAAGCTTTGCTACTTTTTCAACAAGATATCTCAGGAGGTTTTAGTTCCAGAAGAACTTGCTGAGCTTCAAACTTTTGTGATAGAGACTATATGCCAGCTTGAGATGTGCTTTCCTCCATCATTTTTTGATATGATGGTTCATCTAATAGTTCATATAATCCCGCAGATTCTGGAGCTCGGTCCATTGTACTTGCACCAAATGTGGACGTACGAGTGTTACATGTCCACACTAAAGGGATATGTCTGCAACCGCGCTCACCCCGAGGGGTCGATGATAGAGGGTTACACAACCGAAGAAGTTGTCGAGTGTTGTATAGATTACCTTGAAGATGCCGATCCTATCGGTGTACCCATCCCTCATCATCAGGGCCGATTGTCCGGAAGGGGTATAGCAGGCAAGAAAAGGTTCTACGAAGAGGATTACAAAATCATTGAACAGGCACACTATAGTGTTCTACAATCCTTAGCTATAATTGAGCCCTATTTTGAACAACATTTGGAGCAATTAAGAAGAGCACATGAGAAAAAGTCCGAAGATTGGATATTGAATGAACACAAGAATAAGTTCGTCCAATGGTTCAGGGAGCTAGAAATTCTAGATGGTGATTCAATTGATGAAATAACAGTGAAAAGGTTAGCGTTTGGGCCCAGTAATTTAGTCACGTCATGGCAGGCGTATGAGATTAATGGGTACACTTTCTACACAAAGTCAAAGGACAAGAAGGGTCTAGCCCAGAACAGTGGAATTCGAATCGATGCACTTGACAATTTAGGGGTGAAAACCACCTATTTTGGATTTATACAAGATATATGGGTGCTTGACTATGGATTGAACTTGTCATTTCCAATTTTCCGGTGCAATTGGGTGAGACATCCAATAGGTGTATTTGTGGACACCTTTGGATTTACAATTGTTGACCTAGTCAACTTAGGCCATAAGGACGATCCGTGCCTAATGGCTGATCGTGTAGCTCAAGTTTTCTATATCGCTGACCCTGCGCACAAGAAGAAAGACGTTGCCATACCGTTGAAGCAAAGAATTGTGGGAGTGGACGATGTCGAATACGTTAAAGATTACAATCAGTACGAAGTGATGCAATTGTTTGCCGACCTACCTCATAAAATCAAGGGCGTTGAAGCAAGATGGAATGAGAAGACCATGAAGCCGTACATGCGTATTGATGTGGATGGCAAACTTGGGAAACTTGTGAAAGGGTAGATTTTGTTTGTAATCACCATTGTAACGTCAGTCATGTAGGATGTGTTTTTGTGAATGACAGGACAATCGGATGGTTTGTAATTAATTAATCATCCCCGACTATCACATATATATTTTGTTCACCAATATGTCGTAATATTTGAACATAATTTTTATTTAAATTTCTATGCAAAATTATAAAAAGGACAAAGATTACGAAGGTCAGAAATTATGTTTTACTGTAAATTATCTCAAGCGGGCTCTTGTACCCAACCGCTTGCAAATAAGATCTTTGCAAGCGGGCTCTATTTACAACCGCTTGCAAAGATGATTTTTGCAAGCGGGTTGTTATGCAGCGTGCTTGCAAAGATGAAATTTTATCTTTTTTATTCTTCTATACCGTTTTGATGTAGCAAAGAAAAATAATTAACTTTTATACACCAATATATTTTTAACATGTAAAGGAATACGTATAGGTTGTCCTGTAAAAGTTTCAAGAATTTTTGAGCTAATTTACTATATTCCCTATATTAATTGAATTTCTACGAGGTTATTGAAGGTAATTCAAGATCGAACTACGTGTCCATCGAGTAAGATCCCAAAAATTCTAGAAAAATTATATTTTGAATCACGTGTTCCATTGGAGCCTATGTATTGGAGATATATTAAAATATAATATATCTTGAAGGATAATAAAAACTTTTGTATACAAAGTAGGAGATAATAAATATAATAATACCTATATTTGATCAAAAAATTCTATAAATTGGCGTGGCAACATGTATTTGGTCCATAAGCTTGCCATAAAAAATTAATTGATTTTAATAAAGTTGGACCATATATTATTCATAAATAGACACATCTCTCTTTAGTTATAAGAAACCAAGTGAGAGATAGGAGCTTTTGTGAATAAAGTATGGTCCCATATTATTAAAATCATTTAAATTTTTTATGGCATTCTTATGGAACAAAAACATGTTGTCCTATCAATTTTCATAATTTTGTGACCAAATTTATGTATTATCGTAATAATTATGTGTTAATTTATACATATAAATGTGAATTGTCTATAGAAGACAATTAAATTTTTCATCGTTACCCCGAACATGGGAAACTGTGGAGCATAGGAACCTAAATATAATTTTTTGTAAATTTCTTGCATCTTACTCGATGGACACGTAGTTCAATCTGGAATTAACTTCGATAACCTTGTAGAAATTCAATTAATATAGAAAAAATAGTAAATAAGTGCAAAAAATGTTGAAACTTTTACAGGACAACCTATACGTATTTCTTAATGTATGAAAAATATATTGATGTATAAAAGATAATTATTTTTATATATTACATCAAAATGGTATAAAAGAATAAGAAAGATAAAATTTCATCTTTTGCAAGCGCGCTGCATAATAACCCGTTTGCAAAAATCATCTTTGCAAGCGGTTGGTATATGCGCCCGCTTGCTGGATTACCGTCCGCCTACGAAGATTACACTATATAAGGCGAAGGAGAGAGTTTTTTCGTTCATTCCCTGGCGATTTCACAATCGACGCCGTCAGGCTGTCCAATTTTCTCCCCACCGCACCGCCGATGTGCTCGTCGCTCTCCGGCCTCCACCGCGCCTCCAGATCTGTTCCTCCGTCGTGCCCCCGCCGCCTCCGTCGCTCTACGGCCTCCACCGCGCCTCCCCCGCCCCTCCGCCGCTCCCGGTCCCCCGCCGCTCATCCGCCGCCGCACCTCCAGATCCGTCGCGCCTAGCTCCGCGTGCCGCTCGTCCGCCGCCCCCTCTCCCCCAGATCTGCCGCCTCCACCGAGCTCCGACGCCGCCTCCACCGAGCTCCCACGCCGCCTCCACGCTGAGGTGGTTCCTCCATCCATGAGTTCCTCGCCGGCCTCTCTCTCCTCCAACGTCTCTACGACGGCCGACGGCGCCGGAGGCCGCTCGCCGGAGTCAGGCGCGCGCGGCTCCCTCCCCCCTGTGGCTGCGTGTGCCGATGCCATGACGAGCTCACCGGCGCCGTGCAGGTGGCCTTTAGGCCGCCGCCGCGCTTCGGGACCCTCTGCCACCAAACTGGGCTTGGTGGACGGCTCCCTCGCCGCTGTCGACGTCAGCGTTGCTGCAGCCGCCCTCATAGGGCTCGCCTGTTGTGAATGTTGTTCGGTTTGTGAATTTGTGATTTGGATTGTGTGCAAGTTTGTGAATTTGGTTGTCAAGTTTGTGAATTTGTGATTGCCATATATATTTAGCTTCACCATCCCTTCTATATATGTTTAGCTACACCATGCCTTGTCTATATTTTTACATCATGCCTTGTATATATTTGTACATACACCATGCCTTGTATGTTTCTAGTTATGCCGTGTGTAAAATCTATCACCTGTTTTTTCATCGTTTTGTAGCCATCTCTATATTTTGTTCCTCATCTATCCTAGACGGACACTTACAGTGGTGCTTGATCCGGCTTACTATGACAAAGAAAGATATATGGAATTCTTGGTTATGCTTATTCTGTAGGTCTGAATCTCATAGTTTTGAAGTACAAAATACATTTAAGTGCTGTCGAAAATATTTTGTCGGTTAACACTGTCGAAAATCTCTGAACAGGGCACACAAACTGTATGTACGTCAAGGAGGCAAGATTGATGTACCTCGCCCCAAACTTTATCTGCAACTAGACTTCCCGGTAATTACTTAATTTTTTAACACAGATTTTATTTGAATTTCATATCTTAAGTGTAATCCGTAAAATTCTTTGTACAGTGCTTAAAACAAACACCCAGGACGGTTCTTTGTGGGTATTATGTATGCGAGATGATGAGAGTAATCGGAAGATTTACAACTAACTACGAACTGGTGTGTACCTTACAATATTCAACATATACTCGTATTAGTCTCAGACTTAACATGTTTGTTTTTTTCGCAGCTGCGGAACGTTCTACCTGTATCCCAGAGTATGGACAAAAGAACACTATGGAACCTCATTGCCGACATTGTGCTGTTCATCCACTGCAACGTATGCAATACTCTCAGCGAGTTCTTCGATCCAACCACCGCATATGCTAGGGAAGAACAGTATAGATCACTACGCGAGTGGGAGAAGCCGAGAAGCCACGGCCACGAACAGAATAGGGGGAGACATATAGCATGTTGGAAAAAGATACTCTTGGAAAACTAATTATTGTAATATTACTTTTATCATGGTTCGCGTATGACAATTAGCTCTATTTAATACGTGTTTCGATGCCTTATATATGTTTGACATTTCTCATCTCCGTTCTAATTAATTTCTAATTTCTTTAGGCTATTTAAAAATAAATGTATGTCATGTCAACTTAATTAATGCGTGCCTTTTAATTACTACAACCATTTTAAAACATTTTAATACGTTTCTTATATCTATTTTTATTTTAAAAAAATAATTATGAGGTGGTCTATTTAACAAGCCCGCGTGCAAAAATCAATTTTTGCAAGCGGGCTATATTACATGTCTGTTTGTAAAGATTATCTTTGTAATCGGGCTATATTACACGTCTACTTGCAAAGATCTATCTTTACAAGCGGGCTGCATTACACGTCGCCCGCCCGCGAATGTTTGTATCCTTTTGCAATTGGACGGCGGAACCGCTTGCAAAGACCCTTACGGCCCGCTTGTAAATATCGTTTCCTGGTAGTGCAGGCGACGACGTGACACACACGCCGAGCAACGTCCTGTGACCGAGTCTCACGCACACGCTTGCACGATCCGCACATGCACAGCCACTAACTCCTGCATGCCATGCCTCCAAAGTTTCGTGCGTGTGACGGCCGGCCTCCTAGCTAACAACCTGAAGACTTATTCTCCTAACACATGCAGCACACGGATGTGTTAAGTGCTAATTAGCTAGCTAACTAATTGACTCATGAATGCAGCAGGTGTTTAGCTACTCAATCAACGTGACCACATCACGTTTAGACACCTGCAACATGCTAATGCATCACACGTCCAACACATGACGTGGTATCCTATATGCAAGAATTGAAACATGTACAAGTCATCATTAATGCTAACAGCCGCCGCCGCATCCGAGAGGAGAGGGCCAGAGGCAGCAGATCTGGCCCTCCCCGCGTCGCCGCCACGTGCCTGCCTCCGTACGCCGTCGCCGCCACCCGCCATCGAGAGGGGAGGAGGATGCCGGCGCCATGCCACAGAGGAGGAGGACGGCGCCGAACCGGAGAGGGAGAGGAGGAGGACGGCGTCGAACCGGAGAGTGAGTGGAGAAGAGAGGGAGTGGGAGGAGAGGGAAGAAGAGGATGAAGAGGCTAGCGGCTTGGGGGAGGAGTGGAAGGTTTAGGGTTTTGGGGGTATTTTATATCATTGGGGTACGATCAGAGTCATCAAATTTGGATGGACGGCCAGTGATTGTTGGGCTAATCGGGCCCAAACAGTCCCGACTCTCGTTCCATCTTTAATTTTTTTTTCTATTCTTTATCATTGTATTGCACCACTACGAAGAGACACATAAAAAAAGAGTGTTAAATACACTAATACATTTTTCATATGTAATAGTCTACGTATAATTTGTATGGCAGAAGTTTCAATATTTTTTGTATGTATTTACTATTTTTTATATATTAAATGAATTTCTACATGATTATCCAAAATAATTCAAAATTAAACTACGTGTACATCAAATAAGATTAAAAAAATTAAAAATATATATATATTTAGGCTCATGTGTTACATTCTATCCTATGTCTTGGAGAGATAGATGAAAAAATAAATTATCTTATAAGGACAATTCAAACTTCTTTTTCTATATTACCATAGAATAATTATAATAATATCGATATTTGATAAAAAATTCTACAAATTGGCATGACAATATGTTTTTGGACCATAAGCTTTCTATAAAAAAATTATATGATTTTGATAATGTAGAAATATTTATTGTTCACAAATAAAGACATTTGTGTTAAGTTATAAGAAATAGTGCAAGAAATGTGTCCATTTGTGAATAATGTATGGTCCTACATTATTAAAATTATTTGAATTTTTTTGGGAAGCTCGTGGACCCAAAATATGTTGTCCTGTCGATTTTCAAAAATTTTTGACCAAAATTATATATTATTGTAATTATTATGTATTAATTTGGAGATAGAAATTTGAATTGACCCTAGAACATAATTTAATTTTTCATATTTATCCGGAACATGGGCTACAATGAATCATATGAGCCTAAATATAATTTTTCTATAATTTTTGGCATGTTACTCGAGGCACATGTAATTCAATTTTGAATTAATTTCGATAACCATGTAGAAATTAAATTAATATATATATAATGTGTATGTATAAAACATAATTATTTGTATCTGTTACTTCAGAATGGTACAATAAAATAAAAAAGAAAATAAGATATATGATAAAGATCATATGTTTAAACTTGTATACACTTCACAATGATACAATAAGTTGTCTGGTAGAAATTTCAAGAATTTTCGAACTAATTTACTATTTTTTGTATATTAAATAAATTTCTACATAGTTATCAAAATTAATTCAAAATTAAACTGCATGTGTATCTCATAAGATACCAAAAATTACAGAAAAATTATATTTGGCTCACATATTCCATTCCAGCCCATGTCCAGGAGAAATATGAAAAATTAAAATGTCTTGTAGGGACAATTCAAATTACAATACAATAATTACAATAATATCTATATTTGGTCAAAAATTTCTGAAAATTGATATTACAACATATCTTTTTGTCCATAAGCTTGCCATGAAAAACTTAAATAGTTTTTTTAGGCTAACTTAAATAGTTTTAATAAAGTGAGAATATACATTGTTCACAAATGGATATATTTATCTTAAATTATTAGTGAAGAGTGTATGGTCGCATTTTTTAAAAATTATTTAAGTTTTTTATGGAAAGCTTATGGACCAAAAATATGTTGTCCTACAAATTTGTAGAATTGTTTGACCAAATTTATGTATTATTGTAATTATTATGTTTTAATTTGGAGATAGAAATTTGAATTATCCCTAGACAATAATTTAATTTTTCATCTATCTCTGGGACATGAGCTATAATGGAACATATGAGCCTAAATATTATTTTTCTACAATTTTGGGCATCTTATTAGATGCACATGTAGTTCAATTTGGAATTAATAGAGAATATGATAAAGATCATTTTTTTGAATTTAGTATGCACCTCAAATTTCCGCTCAATCTTATGTTTAACATAATAATAGAGAATATGAATTGAAATTATCAATTATTATGCAACAACATGTTTATTTCTATATCTATTGAGGCAAAATTAAAAAAAAACTACTCCCTCTGTCTCAAAATATAACAAGTTCTAGAAAAGTCAGAGTCTAACATTTTAAACTTTGACTATTAGTAGTGAAAAATTCAAATTGAACTATCACGTAAAAACGATGCTACTAGATTCATCATTAAACAAACTATTATAATATGCAACTCTTTTAATTTTAAATAGAATATTTTTATAAATATTATTGGTTAAAGTAGTATCTCGAAGACCACGACAACTCAAAAACTGCTTATATTTTGGGACGGATGTGTTATATGATAAACATCCAAGAAATAGCAATTAATATAAAACAATGCAATTAGATGAAAGATCGTGATTTTAGAAAAAATCCGAAAAAAGAACCATCAAATTTGGAGTTATTATTATGAGTGAGAAATACCAATTACAAATTTTAATTGTATATTAAAAAGAGAAAGTTGAATCATTCATGTGTTCTACATCTCAATCTCAATCTACGTGGCAAATGATGACAGATTTTCTTATACTTTATGTTACGCTGTTTTAAGTTTTGTCATAGATGTTGGTACCGAACCGCCGTCGCATATGATCCATGACGAAAATATACGTCATAAGAAAACGTCATAGATGGGCCATTTTCTACTAACACCTGTCCATTATAACCGAATTTGTTTTGTTGCAACGATTTCTATGGGAATTGGGTAAAAATATAGTATTATGTCCGTTTGCGTTATAAGACCAGCGTCCTTGGTGGATTGTTGGAATCGTGTTTTATGTAATTTGTTTGTGCCACCTGTTATACATGTATAATTACTGATGTGATGTAGATATCACTCGTCTTGAGAGTTACTACCTCTAAAACTATAGCAACCTTAGTCCGGATTTGACTCTCCATGGTACTATGTATCTGAGTTAAGCCCATCCGGATTCATAGTATCATGATATGTTAATCTACACACTAAGGATGCCACATATTTTGGGATAGAGGGAGTACTCCTTCTATAAAAAAAACCTCCAGGTTATCAATCTGGACATATCTTATGTCCAGATTTATAGCTAGAAGTTAATTTTTTATTTTACGCAGGTGTAAACATCTAACTGGTTTTCTATATACTGTGGCATAAAAGGCAGATGCGCATGCTGGAGTGGTATAATTCATTATCATATGACTAATTTTCTTTTTCGAGAGCATACGCCCTCTGTCTAAATAGAAATTCCTTGCTCGGACCACCATTCCTTTTTTTAGATAATGGATTAACCGGCCTTGACTTCAAAAAAGCTACAGCCACTTATTACATAATTCATAAAAAATTGACACAAAGGCTTAGACATGAAAGCCACAAAACAAAAGACGTTGAGGAAATCAAAGAGCACTAACAGGAGACAAGCTTTATTCTATTCTATTGCTAAATTTCCAACCAAAGTAAGCAAACACTTGCATATCCAAAGTCTCCAGTTTTTGACATGCAATTGAAATGCATTTCTTGTCCTCGTCATGCCTTTGTAATTATGCCCAGAACCGAAGGCAGTATGTTATTCTGAAAAGTACCTACAGATAGGATTTAGGTATGGTCTTGTCAAACACCACCTCGTTCCTACTTAACAAAAGAGCCCAACAAATAGGAGATGCTCCTATTAACATCAATCTTTTAACATTTGCATTATAACCCGTCATTCAATTTCCACCCATGTCATCAATGCTATTTGGTGATCTCAATCCCAAAGACATATAGCCTAATCTCCACATCAATTTAGCATAATGACAATCAAAGAAAAGATGTTGGATAGATTCATCATGTCCACAAAAACTACAATTCAAATTACCATGCCAATTCCTTTTTTCAAGATTGTCCTTTGTCAAAATCACTCCTTTAAACAAGTACCATAAAAAACTTTTATTTTCAAAGGAAGTTTTAGTTTCCAAATCTCTATTCTTATCTATATGACCATCATTAATTAAAGCCGAATACATAGACTGAACAGAAAATTGACCATTCTGATGCAAATTCCATCTAAACACATCATTGTCATTGTTTAAGTTGACATGAAGAATACTTGCAACAAAATTATACCATTGTACCCTAATATTTCCAGTCAAAAATCTTCGAAAAGAAACATTAAGGGGAACAGTAGACATTACAGATGCAACAGAAGCACTCTTTTTGCGAACAATGTTATATAAAGATGGATATTGCTGTTTAAAAGGTCTATTTCCAATCAAGTATCCTCCCAAAATCTGATTTATGATCCATTATTCACCATGAATGAACCCAAAGCAAGAAAAGCAAAGTGGGAATCACCAGGTTTTTACCAAACTCCGTCCTCATTTATAAGTTTAAACAACCATTTACTCAAAAGACAAATATTTTGAAGCTCCAAATTATGAATTCCTAGCCCCCCTTGTTCCTTCGGTTGACACAATATACTCCACTTAGCTAGTCTATACGTTTTCTTATGACTATCATTTTGCCAAAAGAAACATGATCTATAAAAGTCCATTTTCTGAAGAATCCCTTTAGGGATCTCAAAGAAGGAAGCCATAGACTTCACTAAACTTGACAAAACAGAATTAATTAAAACCATTATACCTCCTACTGATAACAGTTTGCCATTCCAACTAGTAAGCTTTTTTTCCATTCTTTCCTCAATATGTTTGTAGTCAGAATTACTCAATTTTCTAAAATGAATCGGAATGCCTAGGTATCTCATTGGAAGATTACCTATCTTGCAACCAAACAAACTAGAATATAAGTGCTCATCCTCCTTGGCTTGACCAAAACAAAAGAGTTCACTTTTATGAAAATTAATCTTAAGACCAGATAATTGAGCAAAAACATTTAGAATAAACTTCATATTTTTAGCCTTTTCAATATCATGGTCCATAAAAATTAAAGTATCATCCACATATTGTAAAATAGAAAGACCATCATCAATAAGATGTGGAACAACACCGACAACTTGTCCATCATCCTTTGAGCGATTTATCAAAATAGCCAGCATATCAACCACTATATTAAAAAGAATATGTGATAAAGGATCTCCTTATGTCAACCCTTTTTTTGTTTGGAAATTAGGCCCTATTTGGTCATTAACTTTAATACCAACATAACCTCCTTGAATAAAAGAAACAACCCAATCACACCATTTTGATGAGAAACCTTTCATTCGCAAAGTTTGTAGTACAAACGACCAATTAACTTTATCATATGCTTTTTCAAAATCTATCTTAAAAATTACACCATTTTGCTTTTTCCTATGTAACTCATGCATAGTTTCGTGTAAAATTAAAACACCTTCCAGAATATTTCTACCTAGAATAAAAGCAGTTTGTGTTGGACTTATGACATTCTGAGCTACTCCAACCAACTGATTAGTTGCTACTTTTGTAAAAATTTTAAAACTAACATTAAGTAAACAAATAGGTCTATACTGTTGTATTTTAATAGCCTCTTTGCACTTAGGTAACAAAATAATTGTGCCAAAATTAAGGGAATGTAAAGGTAAAGTTCCATTATGAAATTGGTAAACTAAATCCATAAGGTCAGCTATAATTGTATCCCAAAAGATTTGATAAAATTCAGCTGGAAACCCATCTGGACCCGGAGCTTTGTTATGTTCCATTTGGAAAATAGCCTCTCTGACCTCATTTTCTGAAAAAGGTGCGGTTAGAAATTCATTTTGCATTTGCGATACTTGAGGAATATCATCCCTCCTACAATCATCTAGACTTAGATGAGCAGCTTCCGGAGGACCAAAAAGATTCTTATAATAAGTAGTGATATGTTTTTTCAAATTAGCATCACCCTTAATTATTTGATCCTCATGTTGCAATTGGAAAATTCTAGTTTTCCTATGTTTACCGCTAGCCACAAGTTGAAAGTACTTCGTATTTAAATCACCTTCTAATGAATTTTTAACTTTAGATCTTTGATACCATTTAATCTCCTCCTCTCTCAACAAAAAAGCAAGACGAGAATTCAAAGCCTGTTTAATATCAAGTTCCTCCTGAGAAAGTAAAGCAATTTCTACTTTTTTATCTAAACCATTAAGTTTATCAAGCAACATTTTTTTCTCTTTTTTATTTGTACCATTAACATTTTTTGCCCAACCTCTCAAATGTTGTCTAAGCTTACAAACCCTTGGTCGCCCTGCCACTATCCTCCCCAACCATTACCACCTTGCCAACGACCAGCATGCCAATTACTAGCACCATGACGTCCTGATGTGCACGGGGGTGGCCTGATCTTTCGGTGAGTTGAGATAACTACGATTTGGAAGAAACGTTGACGATCCGACTACAACCGTACGAGACCATGTTGTGTTGCGCCTTAGCGATCGATACACCTCTCCGAGGGTTTGTTGATCTTGTCGGTGCAGATCAACCCTATTCCTGCAAGCAATTGAGAACAAGCAAGAACAAGATAACAAACAACTGAATTGCTAGATAAACAAGACGCACAAAGATAAATCGATATACGATAGTGGGGTTCCCAACAAGCAGACGGACTGTCTAGCCGACACGTGCGCTGCAAGCGAAGTAGCAATGGCTAAACTTACAATTAACAAAACCCAAATAACCCTGAAGGGGTAGCTAACTATTTAAAGGAGTGGGAGGACGTCCTAGGGTTCCCTAGGGTCATGCTCCACCAGGTTGGGGTGCACCCCACTTGGGCCCCTCTTGGACCAGGGTCCCAGACGAAGTTACAGGCCCATAGGCCCATTATTGGTGATGCAATGTCTTGTTTTCGTGATTCATGTTGACTTGAATGGAATTTGGCTACAAGGCTGAATCCGTTGGAATGAGGAATCCGAAACCTTTCCATCAAGTACTCATGGGCCAAAAACGGAGTTCGCATGAAGATTTGGCGGCTGTTAAAAGTCAATGCTGCATCGGGTAGCCGAACTAGCTTCCACGCAACTACCTGGAGAAGTGCTTGACTTGGTCCCCAATCAACTTCATTCATCATACACATCTTCCTTGAACGCCTTTCTTCCTTCTTCTTGATCAGTGCAAATACACCTGAAAATAATAAGATGCAAAATTCATGGTGTAGCATCATTTGCTCAAATCTATCGAAAGTAAATACTAAACAGAATGAATTCACCTTCGGTTCAATTATGCTTGTAGACTTGGTTGTATCCGAGGTAGTGATATTCTCATCACGTCCACCTCCCCGGCCTCTGGATCCACGACCTCCTCGCCCGAACGACGTCCTGCCGCCGGCGAACCCAGGATGGAACTGCTGCTGACCACGTGAAACAAAAGAAGCTTGCCCCTGTCCAGCACCTTGTCCTCCATGCTGACCTCCTTGCTGACCGGTTTGCTGGCCGTACTGACCTCCCTACTGGCCGGCCGAGCGATCCATGCCCGACTTCACCGCGGCGGCGTACGTGAGAAAACCAGAAACCCTAGAACGCCGACATGTTCCTGTTCTCGCGAACAATGAGATTAGTCCTGGCACCGGCCTATAGGGTATATTGCGCCTCCATACAGACCGAGCCCACGGTTGCAACAAAAGAGGATTGAAACATAACTTTGAACTTGAATTTAAATTTTGTAAAGTATGCGGAAGATATGGGTAATCGCCATAAATGTGGAGAAGTACGTGGCCCAATTCAACCGTAGAAGCTGTTTTTTTTTTGACATAGGATGTTGATTATTTTAAACAGCAATTCCGCTGTTAATGGTAGCAGAGACCCTTGATCACCAAAAAGTGATCACATATATGCACAAAGTAATACCAGAACCTACAACAAATTCCTTGCTCGATCGGACCACCATTCCTTGCTTCATAAAATTCCTCGCTTCCTGAGGGTCTTACGTAATAGGAAGCATTTTGTAGTCAGGCGTACATTTAGAGCTATTACACAAGATCACTTCACTGCCTGAACTTTTTTTTCTCATTTTTCACCCTATACTATAAAAAATTGCATTATTTACACCTTCATTTTTTTCAATAAATTATTTTGTCTCATTTCACACCTTGAAATATTGAAAATCGCAAAATTTACACCTTAACAACATTTTCCCTTTTTCTCAATATGAATGGCGTATTTTTGAAGAAATTTAGGTAGGATGAATGTATGCATTACGACTAACCCCTCAACATTTTTATAACTTTTCTCTATTTTCGCTGATTGAAAGCCTACACAGTGAAATTTAAACAATTGAGTTTTAGATTTTTTAAATTTAATCTGTTAATTAGTGAGAAAGCAAATACGGGATTTGCATACCGGGGGATCCGTTGTTACAAAGACATACAAGACTTCATAACAAAAATAGAGTAGAGACAAATTTTATACAGGTTCAGACCCCGTTAGGTAATATCCCTACTTCGTGTTGGCGGTGTACCCGGTTTTCCTTTATCGATAGATAAGACTTGCCGCCAAAATACAATAAACCTAGAATGCTACTCTATAACTAGTATATAGGGGTATATTGCTTATGTGTATATATGTTGGGCAAATCGAGGATTGGAGGTTGTCAACGAGGCACTTCCATATATCTCTGATGTCTTCGGTGGATTCGGTGTCTTTAAACTTTGGTTGAACTTCTCTCTAGAGCCCTCAAGGTCCTTGAAATTAATACCCTCGAGACTCAACATGGACAACCTAGTCGAACTCATAGATTCCGAATAGGAAATATGGCTGAATAATGAAGGAATAAGACCAAAACTATTCGAACTATATCTCCTAATATAGCATGTTTCTCTAGCCTTTGTTTAATTATATATATCTTCGGTGGGTTTCTCTTTGTAACCAAATAGGTCTGCAGAATACACAGTTACAATATACATACCATATACCATGTACTATGACACAAACAAACAGTCATGAAAAAATTAAAAATATTTTGAAACTTTGATAATGGTGACATCTATGGTTCTACAAAATTTCATGTCAAAATATAACTTTTGTAAAATGAAGTATTACTTGGTGCTTGTAAAGGATATTTGGGCCCATAAAAATCTTAAAGAAATTTCTGATGGAGAGGAATAATTTTTGTATTAGGCTTGTTTACGTCCAACTTGATATGTGAAGGTTGTTTTTTCCTCATAAAAATGTTTTTTTTTAATTTTCGTGGGTGGACCACATGAAGCATACCCTATATTAACGATTAGTAACCGGCGGTGCTCTAGGACGTGTGCACGAGAAAACATCTGAAAAAACTTTAAATTCATGAACCAAAGTTCTCTACATTAATTCTTATAATATTGTCATGTCCAAAATGTAATATTTGTTATGGTTGATTGTTCACTTATGTAATGTAATGTTATCTCTATATGAGTTGACGTTCTTGATCACCAGAAAGTGAGAATATAGCATAAAGTAATACATGACCGTAACCAATTCCTTGCTTGGGCCATCATTAATTCTTTACTTTTCAAAATTCCTCTCTTCCCCAGGGTCTTACTGCAGTAAGAATTAACAAGGCGTATTCCAGCGTCCCTCACAGACCAGCACACTGACGGACACGAGTATATAATTAGGACATTTGTTTTCAGTTTTCTCTACCCTCGCGCATGTTGCAAATATGATCTGGCAGCAAATTGGATTAACATAGTTGACGCACATTGTGCCCCTTCAAAATTAATGTTGTTCTCCTCAAAATATTTTTTTATTAGGCTTGTTTTCATCCTAACTTGATATGTGAATGTTGTTTCTTCCACATTAAAAAGTAGATTTTGTCATTTTCGCGGGTGACCACATACAGCACTGCTTGTGATAACGATTAGTATAGGCAGTGCTCTATGATGTCTATCAAATAATATAGACATATGTCCGAAATTGGATAGTATATATGTTTTTTATAATAATTGTTCACTTATGTATAGTCGCAAAAAAATTAAAGATTGTTCACTTATGCAATGTTACCTCTACATGAGTTTATATTCTTGATCACCAGAAATTGAGAATTAGCATATAATGGAGTAAAGAATCTATAACAAATTCCTTGCTTGGGAGCCGTTGGCTCTCTCTCGTTGAAAAAAAAATTCCTTGCTTGGGTCAGCATTCGTTACTTTTTGAAATTCCTCTCTTCTCCAGGGTCTTACTGTTCTGTAGTAGGAATTAACATCGAGTATGCCAGCGTCCCTCACACGCCAGCACACTCACATATACACGAGTATATATAGCGTCCCTCCACCCTTGCTCATGTTGCATATATTATCTAGCTAGCAGCAAATTGGATTAGCACAATCGATCGATGAAGCACATTGTTCCCCTTCAAAACATTAATGTTGGCATGTCTGAGGAGGAGCGATCCGGAAAAGAGCATCATCATTTAGATGGTAATTCCTGGCGGCAATTGATTTGTTGTGTTTTCATTTTATTAATACGATAATATAGTGTTGCATGAGTACAATTAAAATATATACTCCCTCCGTCTTTAAATATAAGACGTATTTCAATTATACACGGTCTACGGTACTTTACTTTGACCATTAATTCATTCTATAAAAAATTATTAAAAATTATAAAATTTACATCATATGAAAACACATTCAAATACAAATCTAATGATGTCACATGCATAACACTAAACACCAATATAATTGGTTTAACTATTAGTCAAAACTTTTAACGACTTATATTAAAGAATGGAGGGAGTAGTATGAGTCTATAGTTAATTGATGAAGTAAAATAGGGACATGGGTGGTGGACATCGAGGAGGCGATCAAGGCGAGCGGGAAGGAGACAGTGGCCGCGGCGGCGGTGCAGCAGCGGAAGACGGGGTCATGCATCTACCGGGTGCCTCAGCGCATGAGGAGCCTGGGCAAGGAAGCGTACTCGCCGCAGGTGGTGTCGTTCGGCCCCCTGCACCACGGCGCGGCGGCGCTGCAGCCCATGGAGGAGCACAAGCGGCGGGCGCTGCTGCACTTCCTCCGGCGTGCGTGCCGCCCGCTGCGCTACTTCGTGGCGGCCATCGAGGGCGTCGCGGAGCAGCTGGAGGGCATGTATGACGCGGAGGCCATGCCGGCGGAGTGGCGGCGGGTGGAGGGACGGCTCGTCGACTCGGCGAGCTTCGTGCGGCTCATGGTGATGGATGGCTGCTTTATGCTGGAGGTGGTGAGAGCCGCGACCGCAAGGGCGCACAATGACTACGAGAAGGACGACCCTGTCTTCGGCTGGCACGGCATCGTCAACACCATGCCCTACGTTCGCCGGGACATGCTCCTGCTCGAGAACCAGCTGCCACTGCTTGTGCTACACAAGCTCGTCACTGTTGAGAGTGGCCAACCCGATCCGGTAACCTTAATTGCAGATACGCCATTCGTCTTGTTTTTACCAGTGCAAATTAATATGCACAAATTTTAAGCCACACTAAAAATTTATTTATTTGACTACAAAATATATATGCCCGTGAGTTACAACGGACAAACCCATAAACACAATTTTACAAAGCCGAACAAACTACGCTCTGTGTCATGGATATTTTGTGTTTAAGACAACTAGGAAGGTAGCCCGCACAAATACGCAGGCATGTATTTTATGCTTCGTTTGAAAAAAAAATCATTGACATTGCGTTGATAATATTTTTCTACGCTATTTGTTATCTTCATACTATATGCTTGTATAATATTTTACACACTCTTATAAATAGTTATTATAATTTGTTTCATCATATTAGAAAAGAAAGGTAGTCTTAGTTTGTTTAGAAAACTGATCTAACAAATTAAATTAAGTGTGAGCTAAAAGTAAGTTGTTTCCCCCTTTTTTTTCCAAATTTAATATTTAGGTGCTCCTTTTAATAACAATTTTTGCTAATAAATATGTTTGATTTGTATAGTCAACATAACTCTCCCTCTAATTATTACCAATAAATATATATAGTATGGAGTATATTTTTAGGATTAAAAACCTAGTCAATATTTGTCTTAGGAATCAAATTTATCAGAAAGAAATATAACGTTGAAACCAACTCTATGTTTGGCACGGGGTTGGAATGGTCCTGCTTCTGATGGGTATGGCCTGCATGCAGCCAACGCAAAAGGCGGGTTGTATTGGTCAGACGGTTTTCTTTACGTGCATGTTTGACCCAACCCAACCCATCGTATCACATCCCCTGAACCAAGGACACCCTAAATATACGGGCCTTTATAATCTAATTTGATTTCATAGCATGATGAAAACACATTTGCAAATGTTGGATGCACAACATGAGAGGCTAGTAGCGGTACGGTGAGTGTGGTGTGTTCGTATGAGTGAGTGTGTGTGCGCGTGTATATGAGTATATTTGATCATATTAACTACAGGCACATGACTACGTACGTTCTGGCTCGTACTACTTTAATTATTTTTTCACAGATAACTTATAAGATGCACATTGTGTTTTTAATTATTCTATTGTGCATGTCTTCAAAATAGTGTATAATAGTGCAATTGTGTTATTAATTATTTCATACATTTTATGGTAATTTTTCCTCGATAAAACATCATTTTAATAGAATTTATCATTTATGTTTGGATGCCAATCAATCCGTAATGTATGAATGCAACTTCTGTTGTTGAATAATTTTAAATCTTAAATGACAGTTCGGGTTACATGTATTGTCCCTCGATAAGTATCATTTGTAGTTGAATTTATAATATTTTATTTGGATACGACATTTCAGGTTAGCCATGCATGTTTACAGAATGATTTTTCTTCTTTAAATAATAGTGGAGTCAGTGCAGCCGATACATGCCCACTCAATTGCAATTTTCTATCCGATGATTGTTGGGTCATATTTATGTAACGCCTCAGGTATCCACATACCTAGAGTGCTACACTGAACCTAACAAAAAAAACTAACTCCTAAAATTTATTAGAAATTTCGGAAGAGTCTCCTTTGTATTTATGGACATCCACGACAGACAGTTTAATAGATAAACAATAACCATCAACCCAGAATTCCAAACCAACAATAAGACCACCTAAACCGCAATAAAATAATAAATACCACTTTAAACGTCCTTTACAAGTCTATATTAAAATTTATGCTAATCAAACTAATGAGCTAAGATTATGCAAGTGTGTGCAAAAGGTGTTGATCAAGGAGCTACTCCCATCCCATGCATGTCTGGATCACTTAGTACCTAAAAAACCAAATAAAACACAAGAGTGAGTAAAAATACTCAGCAATTACAACATAGAACTAAAAGATCATGCACTTGGATACAGCATATCAACCATAAAAGTACATGGACATCCTTTAAGCGTTACCGATAAGCCGAGTAAAGCGGCGCCAGCGCTTACTCATAGAATCATGGACATAGAATCAAATAAACTCCATGACTATGCATGGTATTTGAATTTTCAAAAACTGAAACCAACATCTCAACATGAACATATAACTTGAATATAAACATGAACATAGAATATCAATAGAGATAAATACGCATGAATGATTAAACATAGCAGCAAAGAATACACAACAAGCCGTCCATTTAAACATTAGCAAGTTCGTCATGCACTTGCCTTTTAACCTTGTCAGTCAAACGGTGTAACACCTCTCGTACCGGAACCCTCCACACCTGTGGAGAAAATCTATATATTAGGCTCTAGAACACTTGCTATGACTTCCGGCAAAAATACGAACCAAAAACTAAATTATTCGTCGACCCGTAGAAAAAACAATGAATTTTTGAAATTTCAGGATCAGATCGACTTATATTTATATTAGAAGCATCTACTGACTACAAGAATTACATTACAACACTAATTTGCGAGAAAAACAATGAATTTTAGAAATTTCCACCAATTTCCCCTTCTTCTATCTTCCTTTCCCTTCTCTCCTTTGAGCACAGGAAGCGGCAGCAGCAGTACACGGTTGTTTCGCATAAAACCTGCAGGATGGAGCCCGGCGACAGCGATTGATTCAATCACCAATGCAAACAGTTTAAAAGTTTAATATAGAATTCACGGTTGTTTAAAATTTATCATCAGAAAGCTTAATTTTTATTCTAACTATAACTCAAATTACCTAAAAAGAAGGAGAGAGAGGGGAAGGGAGAGGGCGAGAGAGAGGGTGGGAAGCATACGTGAGGAGAGGGAGACGTGTGGATCGGATTTTTTAATTCAGAATTACGTAAAGAAGAGTAGAGAGGAAGGAGATGAGAGAGAGGGAGGGAGGCGTGTCGCGTGCGTGAGGGCTGATTTTTCGGTTCAAGCACGTGATGACTTCTTTACTTTGTTTTTAGTTTTGAGATTGATCGAATGACTCAAATTAACGGATTCACCAATTTAAAGAAAAATCAAAGGCTAGATGTTTTTCTTTTTTCATAGAATTTCTTAGATTTCTCTAATTTATTAGAGCGCCATGTGGCAGTGTATGAGCGTTTATAGGATGTTTAACAGAGTTTTAGTATATAATAGACAGATGGATATTTAGTCAAACATTTTAAATTTTGGTTATAAATAATTTCAGAAATACATACCGTAAAACGTGTTGTATATTCATGTGTGTTGTCCGTGCACGATTAATTGCATCATCCGATTTCAATGACAACGCCCCACCTCATCAACCATTCCCGGAAAAATGGTTGTTGGCCTAGTGCCACATGCTCAATCGATCCTCCCAAGGTCTACACGACTCTGCCTCGCACCTTGTGCGGGCATGCCAGCATCGATCAAGCCACCTCATCGGGTCTTCTGCTCTAGGGCGTCACCTTCTTTTTGTTCAACAGCAGACGTGTCTAAGTAGGAGACCATCTGAATTTTAAAACTTAGCTAAATTATTCTGAGCACGTACATTTGTCTGTTCTTAGCCCTATGCATCACAGTCGTGTTTAGAGACCATCGCCATCAAACTCGTAAGATGACCCTATTATTTTTGATTCTCGGATCGGCTAATTTTTTTTTCATTTCTTGTGAAGCACATTTCCCTGGCCGTTGAACATTGTATTTTTTTTCCCAAAAAGAACGCTGCACATAATGTTCCTTAAAAAATTAATTAAATCTATTTTCAAATTTATAATAGCTACTCCCCTGTCCCATAATATAAGAACTATTATTGTTTTAGAAAATAATAAGGATCTACTAAAATATTCACAATACCTCTCATTAATATACCTGTCCCACTATATTTATTTTTAAGTAATAGATGGAATTATAGATAACACATTACATAATTTAAAGGTTTGTAATATAGATATTGCAGGATATGCATGGAAACATGCAGGTCAACATAGAAGGATCAACTTTTAGTGGTAGATATATGAGCCACAAATTGATTATCTGAATGCTAGAAGTACGTCTTATATTATGGGACAACTTAAAAGATAAAAGTTTTTATATCATGTGATGGAGGGAGGAGCAGGGCCGGATCCAGGAAAAATTTATAGTGGGGGCTGAACGAACTAGACCAACATAAATCGAAACATCTCTTATATATAAACTGGCTACATGTGTAGTTTAAAGTACATATACATCGAATTAATGATATGTAGGGAATTTTTTCCATACCAAAGGCCAATGTCTAATAGATGACTTGTGATGTCCAATTGCCATTATTCTTCATTAGTAATCTATAAAAAAATGCAAATTAACGAATAATCGAAACGGACTTATTTAGAGACTAAGGGATAGAATGGAGGCATGGAGCATAGCACTAATTTCTTTTGAGGCACTAACATCCGGCGTGTTTTCATTTCTTCGAACTGTTGGATGATTTCCTCATCACTAATACTTCTGAAAATCTGCTTCTCAATGTAGCAAATCATTAAGTCATTTAGCCATTCATCTCCCATTGTGTTTCGTATTTGTGTTGGCAGTGTTGTTGGAACTAGAATAATACGTGAGTGTTCTTTTTGACATGTTGACAATCTAAAAATGTAGAAAGTAGAAACCAATTATAATTTATAAATTTCAGTCACAATCTCATTGAACTTGAAATCTTGAACCATTAATCCACAATTTTAGAGTATGGAGGTTACCGATTTGAATATCAGTAATTTGGTCTCAAATGTCAATCACGAATCACTATCACCGGCTGCTGGCTGCTGCTGCACACTGCGTCGTTGCCGCCTCGCCGAACACCGCTCAGCGCCCCAGCTGGCCAGGCGGCCAAGCGGCTCGCGGTCGCGGCCCACCGCTCGCTCGGTCGCTCCTTGCCGCGCGCGGCGCTACCTGCTGCTCGCCTGCTCGCGTCGCCCCGTCGCGGCGCCGCCTGCTGCTCGCGTCCCGCCGCCTCGCCCGTCGCCTGCCTGCAGCAGCTAGGGTTAGGGGAGGTGGGGAATGGACGATTGGAGCACTGGGCCATTGCCCATCGCCCATTTGCCCATTGCCGCCAGATTGGAGAAATGGAGTGGGCCGGGCCAATTTTTAAAGATTAAGCTTATTTGCTCGTGGGCTGTCTTCGTTGAATCGTTGCTGGCCCAAATCGCGAAATTCTCCTTCTTCAACCTCCAGCCTCCCCTCCAGCTGATCTCACGAACCTCCAGCCCCCACATCCCATTGATCTATGGAGAAATTTTTAGTGGGGGCTTAGGGGGTCTTGATGGTGCTGAAAGTAGTAGTGGGGGCTCAAGACCCCTCCGCCCCCACTGTAGATCCGCCCCTACACCCCTGGGAGGGAGTAATACATAACTAATTATGGTTCAATGACCTGTCACATTTCCCATGTCATCAACTTAATAAGCCGAAATTAAAGAGCTTAAACAGACTGGTCATTATGTCCAAGTGTTGCACTGCTCTTTGTCATCACATACATATACACGACTCTCACTAATCCAAATATTTTGGCAAGTAGTCTTATTAAATTTCTTTTATGGACTAAACACTGACTTTGCATTAATTGGTGCCTGGATGCATGCAGGGCGGTCATACCATCAACAAACATGTGCTGCGGTTCCTGTCTCCATCCACTACCACCGAGTTCATAGAGAACACCGTCCTCAAGGGGCTCCACCCATTGGACCTCTTCCGCTGGAGCCGTGTGTACGAAGAGACCACAGAAGTAGTAACCACACAAGCTTCCGCGAAGGGCGGAGTCATGGATGATGACGGCGTGCCCTCTAGGCCAAGGTGCGATATCTCGGCGATGGCCCTAAGCGACGCGGGCATCCACCTAAAGAAGCTGCAGTCCAAGAAGATCGGCGATATCCGCCTCGAGGGCCGCGTGCTCTACCTGCGGACGCTCACCATTGACGAGCTGACGGAGCCTATCTTCGCCAACCTGATAGCGTTCGAGCGGGTGCACGTCGGCCTGGACTGGCCCTTCCGGAGCACATCCTACCTCTTCTTCATGTCCAAGCTCATCAAATCGGCTGAGGATGTTGAGTACCTGTGCGCTAAGGGGATCATCATGAACGCCCTCGGCGACGACAAGAAGGCTGCTGAGGTGCTCAGTCATCTGTCGGCCGACCTGCACGTTTACCCGCCCAAGGACGGCAACCGGCTGGCCACAGTGCACATGCAGATGGAGCAGCACTGCCAGAAGAAATGGAACATCTGGCGAACTCATATAGCTCGCAAATACTTCAGGAATCCATGGGCGCCATTCTCCCTTGCTGGCAGTGTCTTCTTTCTCTCCATAACCGTAGCATCCAACATTCACAACGTGCTTCGTCATCGTTAATATATTTAATTTGTACATTTATATTCGGATTCCGCGGTCCGCCATAGTTAATTTTCCTCGCGGCAAATAGTGTGATTGCTGAAGTAGTTCAAAATTTAATTATATGCAGAAATATCTTTAAGAATGGTCTATAAATTTCACCACATATCAATTATTAAGGTGCACGACGCCTAGATTTATATTTGGTTTCAGCTGCTGTTATTCTGCTCTTCATTCAGCAATGGATAGACATGGGAGGCAATGGGAAGTCCAGTGACATAGTTGGGATAATTTCCACGGGATGAAGAATTGGAAATTGAGTGACATATCTGTGAAACAAGGAGTTGCTAACTCTCACAGTTTTAGATTTCTCAGAACCATCAATCATGATTCATTAGCACTGAAAATAGCTGTGAATTTCATAGTGCAAATACATACTGTTCTGCCGTTGAAACATCGAAGCAGATGGATACACTTCCCCCACTAGATTAGATGGATCTACTGAAAAATAGGATAAATCATCTGTGCACTGTCGACGCACTGTAATTTCACTTGCCGTCCTTTTTATGGCCGCTACCAGAATAGCTACACCAGTTGATCAACTGCATCTGCATGTGTGCAGTAAGACAATATTACAGTGCTTGGAATTCATTTGGACGGTTGATCATTCGTAATCTAACGTATTAAAATAAAAGGTATGGATGCAAAGGTATTTTAAACGTAGACCAGGTATTAACTTTAGCATTAAGTGGAAAGTTACAATAGTAATCGCCAATGTGTGTCGTAAGGGCAATCCATTCGATCCACCGTGGATGCTGATTTAGGAGACTGCGATCGAGATGCTTGTAACGGAGGCGGCATTCACGAAGGGAGCTGGCGACCAGCAGATGGTAGCCGTGTAAAGGGTCAGCAGTGTGGGGTGCGACACAGTCTCTGCGGGTAGCGTGTAAAGGGGCATTTGGACGGTAGCCGTTATCTTTCCATTGGTTGACCAAATTAAGGACTTGTACGGTGGCAATCAAACGAGAATTCTCAAACAGACCGTTCAAAAAAAAAAAAGAATTCTCAATCAGATGGTAGAAAATGTCTCCATTCACAAGCAGATGGAGCGTTATATTCACTACCACCGCTGTGGTCTTTGCTAGTAGTGTAGAAATAATCTAAACCGTATACGTGACAATATTTTTCTATATTTCTACTACCATTAATTAGGACGGCAGTAGAAATTAATCCAATCATTGGATTAAAATAGATCAACAGTTTATATTGATTTCTACAGAGCAGTAGAGGCCACCGGAGTGAGGCTATACACGAGCCCTAAGAACTCAATTGGCTAGCCACGAAGGCCTCGAGTGTGATTCGATGCCAGGTTTAATTCTTGGTACGACCAAATAACAAATTATTGATTTATACCCAATTATGTTAACCATTCAGGACATTAGATATTTTTAAAAGGATTATATGAACGTTGGTTTTTTCTTTGTTGGATGCAAAGTGAACCATGAAAATTCCTGTGAAAGCATGAAATTCTGACGTGGGTAAAGTGCGCCTCTGAGCTTGGAAGCTTTGCATTTTATTTTTCTTCCTGCATTAAAAACTGAAGCAAGAGTTACACGATTGGTCGTGTGCACTCCAGGAAACATGTGGAAAATTTTATATAGCATTCATATGAAAATTACATCCTCCGTTTTTGTTAGTTTGGCGTTGTTTAAGCTAACCAACGTCAATGGATGGAGTATATTGTGGTGAATTCACTATGAAGGTTTGAGCTACAGCACAAGATGAATTAAACCACTGGCTTGGCATGTGCAATGACTTGCTGTCAGTAAATTCATTGTGTGTATATATAACCCTTCGGCTGGGGGAGACAAAATCTTGGATAGGTAACTAGCTCGTTCCCTCTTTGATCAGCACAATACTCTATACGTCGAGCAAGGAAAAGTTCCAACGTCTGAGGCATGCACATTGTTGCTCCCCCGGTGTACTGTATAAAACACGTCTATCGGACTTTGAATTCTCCATCCCGTGGAGATCCAAATGTGCATTTTTTTTAGCTCTCCTGATTTATGCCTAATTTACTTGTTATCATAATTTTAGCATTCAACGTTTAATATCAGTTTTCATGCGGCCAGTATATAACAAATTCTTCGTGCCATGATTCGTAATTAACCCTAAACAGCAAAACCTGAGCCTATGAAACTAAACAAGCAAAAGGTAGAGCTCAAACTGAGAAAAAGGAAAAAGAACTCAGAGCGACGAAAAAATATCATAAAAGCTGATGAGTACCCGGCGACGAGTACCCTAATTTTCCCTCTCTTTCACGGTACCAACGACAACTGATAAAACAACTTTTGGATTTTTAGCAGCAAACATAATCTTACATCCAAATTAACTCTGGACAGCAGCAAATCTGATGATGGTTATAACTGAAACTAGCAGAAGAAACAAAGATTCGATTTACAATATCTCAAGCCGAAAACCTAGATTGAATATCCTACCACCCGTGCTCCAGCAGCAACACGATTAGAAGATGAGGTATTACCAGATACCAACAGCAAACTCAAGAAGTGATCACCTGAACTTGCTCTATCTCCACACTAAAACGGCGGCAGAAATACTTTCATGTAGATGGGATCGCCATCTATCTGGTTCCTCGAGAAACTCTCGACTGAATACCGAAAAACAAAAAAAGCCTCCTAAACTGTTGTAGACCTGATACATAATGACGGCACGCAGGCCCACGGACCCAGCTACAAACTGGTTCGGACTCAACAAATAAAAACGTGATCGATCTAATCAAGGAAAACAAACTCTAATTACATTGGTAATCTGGCCACAAATGACCCTAAGATAATTAAGCTAACTAAATTGGTACTTTAATAGAACCAACATATATATATACTTCTTCAATTCTCTCTGTACGTGGCTCACCAACCCAGTAGCATAGTTGTTCACTTTTCTCTCTTTTTCTTGCTTCACGTAAACATGCATGGAACCAATGGGAATTAAAATGTCCGGCTTGGGCACATTATCCTCCCTTTCTTGAAATAAAGTCGTCCTCGACTTCATATTAATTTTGTGAGGCCCCTTCTTCTTTACACAGGGAATCATCTCCGCTTTTAAAGCACTATTGAGCTGTGGTTTTAGCATATAATTAACACCATGATACACAAAATAATAATAATTGGACCTTTCTTCATGGATAGCATTGCGATCAAATTGCCATGGCCTCCCCAATAACAAATGACAAGCTGTCATTGGCACCACATCACAATCTACTCTATCAATATAATCTCCAACAGAAAATACAACTCTCAACCCATGAGTAATTTTCAGCGTGCCGGCTTGATTTATCCACTGAATATAGCGCGGTGTAGAAAGCCTCCGTGTAGATAAAGATAAAGCATGAACCAAATCTGAACTAATGGCATTAGTAAAACTACCGCCATCAATTATTAACTTGCATACCTTATCTTGAATTTTGCACGTGGACTGAAATATATTGCCACGCTGCCCCTTTGCATCAACAGTAGAACCATCACGTTTTACCTCACGTGCAAGCATAGATAGGCCCTTTGTTGGTTTAGCATCATCATCCATGGTTGGATCATCAACATCAGGATAACCTGCGGCGTGAGTACAATCAATACGCTCACCTTCAGAATTCTCTGATAGACTCTCAGAAATATAACCGCCTTTGGTCATCAACACCTTCTTTTGATTAGGACAATCTCTCATATAATGTCCTCTTCCTCCGCAAGTATAACACTCTACACTTCGTGATTTAGAAGATGCAGCGGTAGATTCAATTTTAGATTGAGCTTTACTCACCGAACTAAACTAGTAGGCTTGAAAGACACCGACCTACTAGCATCACCTCCATCATTTTCTCGCTGAAAAGAACGTGTTCGACTAGCTTGACGATTTTTCAATTGTTGCTCTGCCCTTTGAGCTATGTGCACTAGACTCTGTATATCATAATAATATGACATCTCAACTCGATCTTTCACATCAGGATTAAGCCCATGAAGAAATCTGGACATAGTAGCTTCTTCATCCTCTGTTACACCTGTGCGAATCATTAATAATTCCATCTCCTTATAGTACACATCAACAGTAAGATTACCTTGCCCAAGTTGCTGCAAACGCGTATACAATGATCCAGTATAATATTCAGGAACAAAACGACGAGTCATAACCTCTTTCATATATCTCCAAGTGTGTGGATGACCCGCAACACGAACCAATTGATTCCACCAAAACAAAGCATAACCCGTAAATTCAATAGATGTAGCACGTACCTTCTTCTCCTCTGAATAGTTGTGGCTGTTAAAGATGTGATCACAACGCATCTCCCACTCCAAATAACTATCCGGACCACTCGATCCCGAAAAAGAAGGCATAGTAATTTTTATCTTACCAAGACCTTCATCCAATGGAACCCGAGTAGCTCGACCAAACCTATTATCATGATGTACATCATTAGCAACCCTCTCCATGTAAGCAGGACCTCAACGAGGAGAGCGCGGGTGGCGACGATGATGTACACCCCCATCAGAGTGCAATCCTGGGCTCTCATCCTTGGCATCATACTCACGAGGTTCAGGTGGTGGCCATCGGCGTCGATCATGACCAGCATGTGTCCCACGTGGAGGCGGCAAACGATCTATGATTGTAGCAATACTCCTCTCAAGCTTCCTGAAATTAAAATCCACATGTTTCTCCATATAACGACATGCAACTTCCAATCCATCCTTAACATCTGCAAGCAAGTTAGCATCGAAAACAAGCATAGTAACCTCTTCCTTATCAAAATCATGGTGAGAACCATGACTGCTCTTTGAACCTCCAGATTTAAACGTTGTGCAAAATTCTAAAATTTAGCAACTCAACTCTACCGTGAAGAACCACGCTCTGATACCACTTGATAAGTACCCGGCGACGAGTACCCTAATTTTCCCTCTCTTTCACAGTACCAACGACAACTGATAAAATGACTTTTGGATTTTTAGCAGCAAACAATCTTACATCCAAATTAACTCTGGATAGCAGCAAATCTGATGATGATTATAACTGAAACTAGCAAAAGAAACAAAGATTCGTTTTACAATATCTCAAGCCGAAAACCTAGATTGAATATCCTTCCACCCGTGCTCCAGCAGCAGCACGATCAGAAGATGAGGTATTACCAGATACCGAACAACAAACTCAAGAAGTGATCACCTGAACTTGCTCTGTCTCCACACCAAAACGGCGGCAGAAATACTTTCATGTAGATGGGATCGCCATCTATCTGGTTCCTCAAGAAACTCTCGACTGAATACCGAAAACCAAAAGAAGCCCCCCTAAACTGTTGTAGACCTGATATATAATGACAGCACGCAGGCCCATGGACCCAGCTACAAACTGGTTCGGACTCAACAAATAAAAACGTGATCAATAAACAAACTCTAATTACATTGGTAATCTGGCCGCAAATGACCCTAAGATAATTAAGCTAACTAAATTGGTACTTCAATATATACTTCTTCAATTCTCCTTGTACGTGGCTCACCAACCCAGTAGCATAGTTGTTCATTTTTCTCTCTTTTTCTTGCTTCACGTGAACATGCATGGAACCAATGGGAATTAAAATGTCCTGCTTGGGCACATCAAAAGCAAAGGAATGCAAGTTGAACGTGCCACATTACTGGAGAAAAGATCTTTGGCCGGATGCCCAAAATCCATAATAGTCCCGGTGTGGGTTAAACCCGGGACTGCAAACAACTTTTAGTCTCTGTTTATAATTTTAATGGGCAAAGACGATCTTTAGTCCCGGTTGATGTCACCAGCTACGACTAAAGATCATTTTTAGTCCCGGTTCACACTATTTCAGATGACGTCAGGACGTTAGAAATATATTGTCCCGGTTTATAACACCAACCGGGACTAAAACTAGAGAGAGCGTACAGAAATATATAGATTTTTAGTCCCAGTTGATGAGAATAACTGGGACTAATATCTCCTCCGCCTGCTCCTTTCCTTTTTGTTCTCGATCTCCGCGTACAGAGGAGATGCAGCGAGAGGAGTACGTAGTAATTAGAGGCTTCTCACAGACTTAGCCAAATTTTTCTCCACCACCTTTTCTCTCCACTTTTTCTCTCAACTCTTCTGCACGATCTCTCTCTCTGGGCCAGGCGCCGGCGATGGTGGTGGCGCTGCGGAGGCGGCGGCCCACACTCCCCTCCGCCAGATCTGGCGGGAGGTGAGGAGCCGGTGGCAGGGCAGCGGCGGGGCGAAGCCACCGGCCATGCGGAGGCGGCTGCCTCGGCCTCCCCTCCGCTAGATCTGGCGGGAGGGGAGGAGCCGACGACGCAGCGAAGGCGGCGATTGTGCGGAGGCGGCAGCCGGCGACCAGAGGATTTTTTTTAGGTTTTGTGCTTGATTTGTGATGTATTTGGTCCAAAAATTTGAGGTGTGTTTGATCTGTGAGTGAATATGTGTGATGTATTTGTGATGCAATTTTTTGTGAATTTATGAAGTATTGATATGTTATTTTGGGTGATTTGGGGATTAATTTTGGATGGAGTGATTAGTAGAAACAATAAAATAAAAGGAAAAAAACTACCAAACATCCCATCAGGGCGCCCCATCGGACTGCCAAAGAATGTTTGGACCAAAAATAAATTTTTATCACTGGTAATTAGAACCGGGATTAAAGATGGACATTTTTAGTCCCGAATCGGTAGTTAGCTACATTTTTGATAACCGGGACTTAAGATAGTTACAAACCGAGATAAACAAGGCTTTTTCCAGCGGTGCCAGCTATAATTGTTCACCAATTATGCACACAGTGTTTAATGAATGTTATTGGGTGAGCAAAACCAAACTGATTGGAGAGAAAAATCAGAGGAAATTGGATGGCATACTCTGTTCCTCTGCTTTTCTCTTATAAGGCCTTGTTTAGTTCGTGAAATTTTTTGGCGAAAATATTACATCAATGACCGGATGTCGGGAGGGATTTTCGGATACGAATGAAAAAACTAATTTCATACCTAGCCTGGAAACCGCGAGACGAATTTTTTAAGCCTAATTAAGCCATCATTAGCATATGTGGTTACTGTAGCGGTTATGGCTAATCATGGCCTAATTAGGCTTAAAAGATTTGTCTTGTCGTTATAGCCTAACGGTGCAATTAATTTTATTTTTATCTATATTTAATACTTTATGCATGTGTCCAAAGATTCGATGTGATGTTTTTGGGTGAAAATTTTTTGGGAACTAAAAGTAGTGAGCACATGTACTATGTTGTCATATGAGAACCATACTGTGTAGAGTTTCTGTGGGAAATGCATGAGTTCTGTAACCGCTCCGGGCTCCGGCCCAAAACATATTTACATTTTGGGATCGATGGATGGAGCAGCTAACAGGCCATATATTAACAGTTAAAGACAAAAGGTTGGAAACACTAGAACCAAGTAATGTATACGGTGAAAACCACATATTAGGTAGAAACATGGAAACATTTGATACAAGTTCTGAAAAATCTCAAAAAAATGTAAATAAATAGCCCTGCAAATTTTTAGGAACAAACTCAACTTCGTTAGTGATATAGAAAATTAACAAATAACAATATTCCTACTTTTTTATTTTTCTTCAATATTTCTTAATTTTATATCACACAAATATGTTGATTTTATCATTAAAAATTTTCTCAGTTGTCTGATATTACCTTAGCTATTTATGAGATTTTTATATATTTTTTGAAAACTTTTATATTGTTATTTATTGTGTGTTTTATAATTTTTAAAACTCAAACAACAAATAACAATTTTCAGAAAAAAATCAATAATAGGTAATTTAATATTAGACAACCATGCAAAATTTTTATGATAAACTCAGCGTATTTTGTGAGATACAAAATTGAGAACATTGAAGGATTTGAAGTATAGTGTTATCTGTTAATTTCATAACTCATTGCCAAAAATATTTTTACCATCTGGGTAGGGGATACAGAAAGCAAAAAAGACACAACACCAGACATACATATCGTGCCATATGACAAGAAAAAAAGATGTGTAAATTTTTAAATTTCATAAAATCCGCTTATGAATCCTTTCATTTATGTTCATGGTCGCATTATACATCGACCCATCCAAAAAAATAGCCATTTTTATGTAGCAATAAAAAACAATCCTTTTGTTTTTCTGACAGAGATCAGCCTACATATCCATGTCCTGTTTCATTTTTTTCAGTAAACCTTTGTCTGTTTACGTTCGTATACTGACTACTAGACATCCAGTTTTCAGTATTCCCTTGCATGTTTATATGATCAAAGCTCCTTCTACCACTACAAGACAATATCCTGTGAACACTGTTTTATAAGTACATGGTCATATCTTTTTCCCCACAAATCGGTACATGCCACATGCCAGGGCGGGTCATTGCTACAGAACCCCTAATAGGTGGCGGCTCCAAACAGCTTATATGTGATGGTTTTGGAGTCATCACCTATCGAGCGTCACCTATACTATAGGTAATGATTTTAAAACTTCCACCTATACTGATTATAGGTGGCGGTTTTTATAAAGAACCGCCACCTATGGTGGTTGGTTATAGGTGGCGGTTTTGGCTTTAGAACCACCACTTATAGTTGGTTATAGGGGGCGGTTTTAGCTTTAGAACCGCCACCTATAGTTAGCAAAAAAAAATATAAAAAATGGCGGACCACTGGCGGACGGGTGGCCGCGCCTTCGCCGCACGTCGTCGTCTCTCGCCGGAGTTGTCGCCGTGCCGCCGTCGGGCCTTCAGCGCCGCGCCCGGCTGCCGTCGTCGTCGCTGCTTGTCGTAGTCGTCGTCGCGCCGTCGCCATCGCCAGAGTCGTCATCGTTGCCGCGCCCGGCCGCCGCCTCCGTCCCCTGTCCTGGAGGGACACCACGGAGCTCGCACTACAACAAAAATGGATGCGTCACCGCAATCCCTTGGTCACCGTCGATGCGTCGCCGCCGGTGCTGCTCACCGTCGATGCGTCGACGCTGGTGCTGCTCGCCGTCCGAAGGGAGCCGCTGCAGCTGCTCGTGAAGACCCGCTGCTGCTGCTCGTCGATGATGAGGACGCGCTGTTGCTGCTGCTTGCGAAGGCCCACTGCTGCTGCTCGTCGATGATGAGGACTTGCTGCTGCTGTTGCTCACCGAGGATAGGCTGCTGCTGCTGCTCGTGGAGAGATGAGGGAGGACGCGCTGCTGCTGCTCGCCGAGGAGAGAAGTAGAAGGATGAGAGATGAGTGAGGAGAGGAGGGGAGGAGTACAAGGAGGACTGGTGACTGGCGGCTGACGGGTTAGGGTTAGGGTTTGGTTGTTTTAATATTATCGGGGGCACGATCAGAGCCATCGAATGGACGATCAACGGCCAGAAATAGTTGAGCCATTTGGGCCGAACGGGCTTTAACGTTTTTTTTTCTTTTTATTTCATTGCACCATTGTGTGAAGTAACACATAAAAATATTTATTGTATATACACCAATATATTTTCTATATGTAATAGACTATTTATAAATTGTCTGGTAGAAGTTTCAAGAATTTTCGAACTAATTTATAATTTTCAAAATATTAAATGAATTTCTGCATGGTTATCGAAATTAGTTCAAAATTGAACTACAGGTGCATATAATAAGATACCAAAAATTTCATAAAAAATATATTTGGCTCACATATTTAATTGTAGTCCATGTATGGTTGAAAGATCAAAAATTAATTTGTCTTGTAGGGACAATTCAAATTTCTATCTCTAAATTACCACAAAATAATTACAATAATATCTAACTTTGGTCACAAAATTCTGAAAATTGGTATGAAAACATATTTTTGGTCCATAAGCTTGCCATAAAAAAATAAAATCGTTTTGATAAAGTTCGACAATATATCGTTCATAAATGGATATATTTATCTTAAGTATAAGAAACTAGATGATACCCTGCGCGTTGCTGCGGGATTTTGTATTGACATATATGCAAATCTAATAAAATAAACAAAGTACTCAAAAAGAAGGGAAGGCATTTTGAAATTCTAATATATCAACCTTTGAAAGGAATCATCAGATAACAACACACATGCTGTTTCACTTTTAGAACATGAGATCAAGTCTTCATGTATAAAACCTCCTAAAAATATGCCTTGCAGAGAAAATATGTGTTTATTATGCCATAATGGAACAATAATAGGATAATGTTAAAGCTCAAGAGTAAGCTAAGTTATCTTGTAGCTACAACAATTGATCAATGCTTGCATGTATATTATTTTTGTTGGAACTGTTTGAGGCTAGTTATGGCCTAGATGAAAACACTTTATTGCTGATCTAAATCTAGCTAGGTTACAAATGCTAAAAATAAGAATGCTAAAAATACTTGATAAATCCCTTTTTCATATATGTATCTCAGATGGAAGTCTGAAGATCATCAACACATCTAAAGAAGGACAAATATGAGTTACCCAAGATAAATACAAATTCAGGAATTAAATTATGCTAATTGACTGACTGATGTGAAGGCAAACATTGATGAGTCGATGAACTTGGACGTGTATAAATACTAAGTTAATTTAAAGTTAATATAAGAAGTTGGAGTTTGTACCATTGTTACTAAAATTATAAATTCAAGTAATATTGGTGCAAAGATAATCATGGAGGCAGGGACTCTGCAGGATATGTCACACTTACGATTGATCGTTACATAAACAACTGCTGAAGCCAAGAATGAAGGATTGTGCAAAAAAAAAAAGTATGATAACTCAGTGCTGCATATGATAAAAACTTATCCCTATATGAATCACTGCTTAACTGAACCACAAAGTTCCATGTGCAACAGGACTGCCTGAAGGATCACCTTACATTTTCTAAATTATTTACCTCAAGGAAATATCTGCAGTATTTTTTTCATCTGGTCGTTTATAGCAAGCTACATTATCACCAAATGAACTGAGTTCATTGAAATATGATCAGTGATAGGAATTACCTGCAATGATTCAGTGAAGCAAGTCTACTACTCTCGGTTACTGGATAGATGCAAATTAACATGAATAATAACAGAAACGGAAAAAGAATGGAAAGCAAAGCATAAAGGAAATCAGATCTATAATCAGCAATTAAAAAAATGATTTATAGTGGTATGCATACCGTGGAAAAAATTTCCCAATAGTTCAACAACATAGGGCACTAACTGGCAAAGGAATCTGTGTCATCCAAAGAACCATGCGATGAGAGCAAGAGTTAGTCCTACAAAAGAGAGTAATTAATCTGCTAATAAAATTCGTTTACTGAAATCTATTGATCCCCATTGAACGTTGGTAATTGAATTGCAAAGAAATTGGTTTTACTGCACACTCTACGTCCATAACAATATTGATTAAGAAGATATTGAGCTTGATTTCTCATGAGCCTACACTGGAAGAAATGGAGATCAAGTGGAACGAACAATCGACCCAGTAACGTGCTTGTTTGGATGAGGAGCAGCACCAACGTCAGAACTCTGTACCGCTTCTTTTGTACAATGTACACGATTAGCACCAATCACTGGCCTATATGTATATCATAGAAGATGAAAAGGGAAGGCGACCAACCGAACAACTTGTGCGGCTGTTACAGAAGACGAAGATGAACTGACGGAAGTGGGAACCACCCAGCCGGTCTCCGTTTCTTGCAACACCTTAAGGACCCGAGTAGCTAGGCAAGGAGGAGGTGAGCGGGTGACACGTTCATTTGCGGTGCGACGCTTGTGCTTCCTGTCGGGCTCACATGGAAGCGGCATGGATGGTGAGGTGAGGCGGCAAGCGGAAGCGGCACGGCCGCACGGGCACGCTATTGTGGCGGTCGTCCTTCCTGGTGGTGCGGAAGGAGTGAAAGCGTTGGCCGCGTTCCTACTTCCGAGT
>CM002482.1:6485196-6507332 GCA_000325765.3 Leersia perrieri | reverse complement strand
CACGACAAACAATCTTTGCCGTGCGCGCGATATATGGCGCACGGCAAAGGCTTGTTTGCCGTGCAGTTATATGCCGTGCAGCCTTTGTCGTGCGCATAGGAAAAAACCGCACGGCAAAGGCTTTGCCGTGCGGATTTGGGGCTTTGCCGTGCGCTCCAGGCGCACGGCAGACACCCTGTTTCCCGTAGTGACGCCATGTGACGTGAGTGTTACACGGATCCGACTCCGACATACGCATCGCGGCCGCAATAACTCGACTGCCCGACTGCTCCTCGAGCAAGCATGTGCATGTGTTGATTTAATCAACATGCATGCTCTACCCAACCATGCTATATGTGCATGATGATTTTCTTCTTTTGTATAGTCATCATGTTTATTCGTTCTAATCTAGTAGCTAATCTATTGAGATTAATTACTCCTGACTAATTCTTATACTAATAGATTGATCTATACGTATTTGTTTCTGGTTTGGCATATATCATCCGAGTTCAACTACAAATCCACAGGATCGGCAAGTCTTAATCGGATGCGGCGCCGACTCTGGAGGCCGACTCATATACGCACTTGGCCATCGTCTCCTTGTGTGATCTCGTCCGGATCGTGCCTAGTTTCCTGGCATACACATGCATATTAGGGAACAATCAGCCTACCATTGGAGGAGAACGTCATCATCAATTCAGCTGCCACTCGGCCAACCAATAAGATCCAGTCATGTATATGCTGCATGCATGTATCTGCAGAGAACTTGTGCCTCCATACGAGCAGCAAGCTACAAGATTAAACCCATACAAGGGAGTTAACTAACCCCTCCATATATGCATTCATATACTATAATTCACGGATCTCTTTTCTATTTGCTAACAGTAATTAAATTTGCCTTGGTTATCTGCATGTACTACTGTGCTTAATTCTCCCGATGGTATGGCGTTAACACAAGGCCTAATCGGAGGTCAACTATCGTCATCAAGGTGGACGCTATTGCAACTAGCATTACAGCAGCGGCACAGCCAAAATAGTGGCGCAACACCATAATTATGACAACAATTACGCTGGCGACCTTGGCGAGCACGCCACACCCTACGGCGGCTTCACACATGGCGCAAATGACGACCTACATGTTCGCCTGCGCCGTGTCTACAGTGATACCAATAAACTGTCGAACGACCCCACGCCAGCTTACTCGGCCATCAACATCAAGCTCGTGGGATGATGCTGATCTCATACTCCAATGTTTTGACATCGTCGATTGCTTCAACAAGCATATCCGGCTTATACATCATCAATATTTCTGATGGCCCGACATTATCGATATCTATCTCAAGCAAGTGATGCTTATTTCCTCTCGCTTTCTATCTGGCCATGGCCATGAGCCATCGAGATTCGGATATACAGAGTTAATATTATCAATTCAACACTTCGCTCCCTCTAGCTTTCCACTCGGCCATGGCCCCGAGCCGTCGAGTTTGGACCTAGAGTGGTCAGCACCATTATATCGACAACTCGGCCCCCTATAACTCTCCACTCGGATACAGCCATGAGCTTGTCGAGTTTGGATCTAGGGCAGCTGACATCATCATCGACAAATATCTTCGGTCAACCAAGTACTTACAAGCTGCTTGTAAGTTATCTTTTATTTATTCTTTACATACATGATATTTTTATTATTTAGTTGCTTCGACTGTCTGCGTCAAGTGATTCTCACTTGATTAGCCAGTCGGGGGCTATGTGATATATACTACAGGTTTTTTCACTGACAATGAGTCAGCTACCGTCCAAGTGCTTGCGCCAGTCAGGGGCTCAAATATTATCTAGCCAAATACGAAGATCAAGAATATCGCCGATTATCAAGGCATACAATTTCTTCACCGACTATGACATCAGTCGGGACACGCCTATTACTTCATTGGGTGATGTGTGCCACTGAGGGTTGCATTACTTGGCCATCGCTTCATTGGTTATTATATTACTTTGAAGACATTACTCGGCATCCAACACTTGGACAACGACACACAGATGACTGGTATTCTACATACGATCAATAAAAAGCAGTCGACTGTTATAACAACTGGATAAAAAGTAACTGACTACTATAACAACTAGATGAAAAGCAACCTTCTGCTATAACAACTAGATGAAAAGCAGTCGTCTGCTACAACTAGATAAAAAGCAGCCGACTGCTATAACAACTAGATGAAAAGTAGTCGTCTGCTATAACAACTAGATGAAAAGCAGCGGCCTGCTATAACAACTAGATAAAAAGCAGCGGCCTGCTATAACAACTAGATGAAAAGCAGCGGCCTGCTATACAACTAGATGAAAAGCAGCGGACTGCTATAACAACTAGATGAAAAGTAGCCGACTGCTATAACAACTAGATGAAAAGCAGCCGATTGCTACAACAACTAGATAACTCGGTTATCGCCATAATTCGAGATGACTAAAAGCCTCTGGCATATCACTTGGAAAATCTATTCATGTGATCGATGCTAAGTTGAACTTTATATAGCACAGTAAATTTAAGCATGCCCTTTGCGCTTTAAAGTGATGGAAAATCATATGCGGTTTACTCGGTGCAATTCGTAATATGCGACATAAGAGAATAATGAACTATTTTGGGGTTTGCTTATCCTTATTAAAATTAAGTTGCGAATTATTACTACTCTAGTAAATTCACTCGCCTAAAAAGCTTGTTAGTGAAATATTATGCCTCTGTCATATAATTAACTGGATGATCGATGCTAAGCTATTTACCTTGAAATTGTCAAGACGAGGATACATGTATATCCGGTTAAAAAATCGTATTTGGCTCTAGCCATGCGTATGATATTGTGCCTCTGGCCTATTGTCCAAGTGATTCACTTGGATGATCGATACTAAGCTACATTTATGGTGTGGGTGCTTAATTCGGAAAGAATAAGTACAAGACTTGACTCTAAGCTTAGTTGTTTCCCAACTAAGAATAGAGTCGGGGGCTACACTTATTAGGTGCGTCTATTCGACGCTTCTAAGATATTTTCCTTGATAAAATCGAGATGATTTGTTGCATTTGGCTCCGGCAATGCAGATTCAGCCTCTGGCCTATCACTCGGGTAATCGACGATGAGACCGAGGCATAATTCTAAGCTTAGTTGCTTACCAACTAAAAAGAGTACATACAGCGGGTTGGTTTCCTAATTAATCTATAGCAAGCACTGATGGTTTTCTAAATGGACTCGGTTTCTACACGTCATGTACAGGAGGTTGAAGTCGTGTGTGCAAAAGCAACCGGATTATCAATGGGAGCATGCAAGTCATGAATGAAGAAACAAGATCAGATTGGCACCAGAATTATCATCTATATAGATTAATCAGTTCAGCGCCTGCAAATTAGTCAGTCGCATCATGATGGTATGAAGAAGCCGGTGTTAATCACCTAACTCAGTTCCATGCAGAAGAATTAACACCCTGATTAACATATTGGTTTGCTAAGACGATCTATTATTTGTCAATTAGTGTTCAAGGAAGTTGCACCAACATGCCTCAATTTATCTCCTGCCCGTCTTATATGCAAGCCATGTACATGTGTTCATGTATATGCATACAGCAGCAAGCCAGACAACCAGTCAACTTCAAGGTCAATCGGATCAGCAAGCTCTAATCGGATGCGCCATTGACTCTAGAGGCCGACATGTATATTTACTCGGCGATCGACGGAAACACGTAAGGACAACCTGTCGGAAGATTGTGTCCAAGCCATACATAGAGAAGTGCTGGTACCATGCCAAACACTTAGGCGAGGCTGCAATTTCTGAGATGTTGTTACCTTTATCATTGAAGACGCCAACGAATTCTTGAAGCTTGTCCCGTACGTTTGTCCGACAGAGAATGACCAACTCGATCATTTGTGACTACTCCAGGAGATCGACATCGTGGTGGCATGAGTCGGATTCATGCAGTTATCTCTTGATCATGAAATCTATCCAAGTCTGAAGTGCACAAAATTAGACATCAAGGCCAACAAATCGGGAGCAAGAATGTGCATGATGGATTACTACAAGCTGAAGTCTAACAATAATCACCCGGCTGTGTATGCATACAGTCATTCGACTACTTGATCCGCTAACCAAATTACTCGACGCCCCTAATTATTTTCTTCAGATTTGATGATTAAGTTCTATTAGACTCTAAGTTTAGTTGTTTCTCAACTAATCATAGTCGGGGGCTACACCTAATAGGTGCATCTATTCGACACCCCTATTTATTTCTTGGATTTCTATGATGGAGCCCTCCACAGCCTCTTTGCGATATGATCGAAGGAGAATTCTACAAGAAAGCACACAGGAAAATTTACATGACGAAATGAAGCACTTGACATTGATCAAGAATTATGAAGATAAGTTGTAACTCGACTGTAAAGGACTCGGGGGCTACTGTAGAGGATATGGGTACCGGGTACCCACTCAGCCTGCTTATCCGACTATAGATAGGAGGTGAGCCCACATACATGTAATATGTAATACACTAGGACTCGGTTGCCATATTGCCTTTATCCCAAGGCAAGGTATAGAGCCCGGCTGAGTACTGCCTAGTATAGATTTAGGAAACCTAAGCTATCCGGCTAAGGTATTCCTCATTGTAACCCTACCCCCATCCTATATAAGGGGAGTAGGGAGCCCCTCAAGGGAACCAGATTGCAACAAGAGATTAACAACACCCGGTGGATTACATCCAGAAATCCACCGAAAGCTGGAGTAGAGTATTACTCCTCATATTGAGGGGGCCTGAACCAGGATAAATCGTTTTTTTTATCTCGTGCGTAACCCTATAAGTTTTATTATCCGTCTTTGTTATAAAAACTTAGAAGGAGAAATATTCATTGTTCCTTGCACCTTATTTGTAGATCAGAAAACCAAGGGACAATAATAATATAGAACAAGTCGGAATCAACCCTTCCATTTTGTGAACGAATGGTAAGAAAATTTCATAAAAGCTGGTTAATCTGAATGGGCTGGTAATCAAAATTCTACTCTTACAAATGGTCAAAGCACTTGATGCCAGTATCCCATCAGAATGAAAAGAAATAATATTGTTCTGAAATAATGGAAAATACAGTCAATCCTTCAAATGATCTGAAACCATCATCCTATTGAGAAAGGACAACATAATTCTGATTAGTCAGAAGATAAAATGTCCTTGTGAAAAAGTAGGAAGATAGAAAACCACTACAACTGATTTGTGATTTAATGACGATGAAAAAGTATCACAGAAAACTTAAATTCGTCATAGATGATCCCCTGTGATAAATACAACGCGTCACAAATATCGTCATGGAAGGTGCGTCATAGAAAGTTTCTGATGACGAACCATCTTTTTTCGTCATGGATCTATGACGATTTTTCTAGCGTCATAAAATCTATGACAATATAGTTTTNAAGTTTCTGATGACGAACCATCTTTTTTCGTCATGGATCTATGACGATTTTTCTAGCGTCATAAAATCTATGACAATATAGATTTGTCATGTATTATCGAACATTCGTCACTAGCTAATCCACGTGGATTCCTTTGATAGTTGTAGCTATGACATTGCAAATCGTCACGGTTCACCATGACGCTTACAATATTTTATTACTGTTTTTGCTTTCTAGTAATTCAGTTACCAGTACATGCTCAAGTAATATTGTAAACAAACTTATATAGTTGCACATGAGTGATGCCAATAGCACTTCATATTTTTCATTCAATATATATATCACATAGCATAAAAGATATCATCTAGTGTTTCACCCTAAGATAAGCATCCTACTGCCATATACAAAAGACATACCACTCAGCTAAGTTAGACCATCTAAATCAGTCCAGAAGCATAATACAGTTCACTGACATGCCACCAAAACACAAAAGTCATTTGTACTACTTAGAAGTATCATACCCAAAAGATCTTCCCCTAACAAACTACTTTGATGTTCAGTGATCCATTGATGATTGGGTCTGCTTCTGCCGTATGAAAAACCGGAACATAGCCTCCATTTCATCTTGTTTCTTCTGAAGACCATCCATTTTCTCATCTTGTCTCTTCTTCAAGTCGTCAATCTCTTCCTGATGCTTCCTTTTCAATTCAGCAATTTCTTGTTGCTGAGATTCAAGCTGTCCAGTAAGTTGATGCTGCTTCCTGGCATTATCCTCTTTCTCTATTCTTAGTTGATCACGCAGCTCTTGCACATGCATAGATGAAGTAGTATTGCCAGATTTTTTAGGGGGAAATCAATATTTAGCAGATGTTAACATGGATCATAAACCTCCTTGCTGTTAGCAAAAGATGTGCTTTCAAAAATCCAGTGGGAAGAAAGGATATTACAACATCCGCTTGGGCAATAGAATTTTGACTTGCTTGCAATGTTTGATCATTCGTCTTATTTAAAAAATTAATATAAATATAAAAATGATGAATTGTGCTGAAAGTATTTTTGTCAATAAGTAAGTCACAAACAATGTTACTTTCATAATATTTTCAATAAAACGATTGGTTAAACGTTACGAGAAAAAAAATCGAAACTCTTGCATTGCATACACTCATGGCCCAATTGTGCATGTGGTACTTAGTTGGTAAGGTGTAAAGTAGAATATTAGAAGGGATCGGAGTATATATAATATGAACCCGATGGCCCTTTTTCCTCTTGTCAGCTGTCTGGCCTTAGAAAGTCGTACATATACTTGGATAGTTGAACGCTTGGATGTCACTTTTACCTGAGAGCTGCCATAGTGTTTGGGGCTTAATTTGGGCTTGGGAGGCACAAGGATTACAGCTATCAGCAAGCAAGAACAAGACCGCTCTCATACAGACCCGGTTGGTGGAGCCGCGGGCCAACGACCATGGACGGCCGCCAGGCCTTATCGGCGTAGGTGCAGTAGAATTTAGAATTTTCTTTCTACCCTAACTACTCTTGTGGTTCTGCCATTGCTTGTTACTCGGAGTAGTAAGCAACAAGACAGCGGCAGTAGCATGAACAAGAACTGTGGCCGTAGCGACGACGACGACGATAGCATCGTCTCAAACAACAACGGCGCAAGGTCAACACCGACGACAGAAAGAAGGTAGAATGCTTTAATTGTGGCGTATGTGAGCATTTTTCCAACGAGTGCCGCAGAACAAAGAAGAAATTAAGAGGCTCACTTGGCTGTTGTGAGAGATGAACCGATCTTGTTGTGAAGTCTGGCTGCTAGTAATGTTAAATAATGGCAACAAGAATACCGAGTGATTGTTAGAACTATTAATCTAGCTAGTTGCACAGGATTCTTTAACGTTTAATTAGGAGATTTTTTATGGTATTCCTTCACATTATACCTCAAGATATCTCTACCGATATTGCGAGGTACTAAACTAAATCCAATTGTTGATTCAGTTGGATTTTTTTTTGAGAGAACGGCAAGATTTATTGATTAGGAAACAGAATTACAATCTTGCGGCAATAGATGCTTAACACAGGACGGGGCTTGATTGCGCCAAACCGCACAATGCCTTGTCCGTTTAGCAAGCTGCGCAAGTTCATGAGCTATTACATTATTCTTCCTATTACAAAATCTAACATTAAACTCTGACAGCCATGCCGTCAGCGCTCGCAGTTCCTGAAGAAGAAAGGACCATTGAGACCGGTCCTGATTCCCATCCTTGATCCTAGCTATTACCATCTGGCAGTCTGATTCAAGGATAATTGGCTGGTGAATCCACTCCGCCACCAGTCGAACACCTTCTACACAAGCCAGCAGTTCTGCCTCTGCTGGGGAGGAGCAAGATCTGTAGAATCGCCAGGACGTGAGCAGAACTGCACCATTACTGTCCCGTATGATGATGCCAGCTGCACCATTTCCTTCCTGCTCCAAATAAGCCCCATCAACGTTTACCTTAGCCCATCCTTGTGGTGGCTTCTCCCATTCACAGTTGCCCTGATTTGGTCGTGCTTTGGAAGATGGATTCTTTTCTCCTGGATCCCAGATAATAGACTTACCTTTGGGATTTTCCTTCTCCTGATTCATCACCCCCAACATATGTGCATAAGATTGAAGAAACGAGACTGAGGCAGCTATGTGTGTTACCTCATTACCATGCACATCACCATTGCGGATATGCCAACAGCGCCAAAGAAGGAGGATGGCATCCCAGACTGCACCCGCCACCTGATCTAGCATTAGTAATAGCCAATCGGGACCAGTCCAATTAAACAGATCATCAGGTGGAAGACGCCAAACCCTGCGCATCTCCGTTCGTAGCGCTCTGGATTTAGTGCAGCCCACCGTTGCATGAAACCCATCCTCCACCTGAATTCCGCATCGTTCACAGGTAGCTAGACGAATGATGCCCCTGTCTTTTTATTGTGTTGCGTTGGCAGGCAGTCCTTTGCTAAGCGCTAGGCAAAAATACGAACTTTTTGTGGAACCTTGGCCTTCCAAATGTTGTTCCATAATTGCCTGTTACCATCAGGGTTTGTGCTACTGGCACCTTGGTGACCATCCTGTAGCAGTTCCGACAGGGCGACATGGTAAGCTGTCCGGACTGTAAACATACCAACCTTGTCAAAATGCCAGGCAACAAAATCTTCTGCTGGGAAGGACGGGAGTTTGATAGAGAGAATTGCTTCAGCATCCGCCGGATAAAATATGGCACGAATTAAGTCTTCATTCCACCCATGTAGGTTGTGATCAATGAGATCGGCAACCCATTTCAGCCTTGATCGTCCCATTCTGCCGATTGGTTTCAGATGCTTCTCCCTGGGGATCCAATTGTCTCTCCAAATTTTAACTTTACTGCCATCTCCAATTCTCCATATAACTCCTTTTTTGAGAAGCTCAAGTCCATACAAGATACCCTTCCAAGATGAAACCGACGGGAAAGCCGTATCCAACAGGTGGCCGTTAGGGTAGTATTTGGCCTTGAGTACTCTGGCACATAAGTTTTCTGGGAATTGGATGAGTCTCCACGCTTGCCTCGCCAACAGGGCCTGATTGAAAAGTTTGAGGTCTCTGAATCCAATTCCTCCCTGTCCTTTCGGCTTGATCAGTTTTTGCCACGGCATCCAATGAGTTCTCCTATGCTTTGTATCTTCTCCCCACCAAAATTGGCGAATCATCTTCATATACTCCTCACACAGGCCATCAGGGATCTTGAAAACACTCATTATGTAAGTTGAGAGTGCTTGCAAGACTGAGTTGATTAAAACTTCTTTACCGCCTGCAGATAAGTACTTCTCACACCAGCATGACAGACGTTTCTCAAATTTCTCCTTTAGCGACTGAAACTTTCGCCCCTTTTCTCTTCCAGTGGCTGTAGGCAAACCTAAATATTTCTCCTCAAAATCCGGTTTCACAATCTTTAAAATATTGCAAATATCCTTCCGGGTATCATCATCACACCGTTTGCTGAACATAACTGAACATTTCGTCGGGCTCAGAAGTTGTCCCGTACACCGTTCATATTGTGACAGAGCACTCTGAATGATCCTGGCCTGCTCGGCATTTGCTTTGAAGAACAGAAGGCTATCATCAGCAAAAAGGAGGTGCGAGATGCACGGAGCTCTCCTTGGCACCTTCAACGGCTGAAGAGAATTATTTACCACTGCATTGTCCAGGATTGTCGATAATCCGTCGGCCACAAAGAGAAAGTGGTAGGGGGATAAAGGATCCCCTTGACGCAGACCTCTTGTTGGCACAAATGGATCTAGCATCTCACCATTAAAACGAACAGAGTATCGCACGGAGGTAACACACTCCATAATCCAACTGGTCCAAGTAGAACTGAACCCCAGCTTCCGAATAACCCCCTCAAGCTAGTTCCAATCCACTCTATCGTACGCCTTAGTGAGGTCGAGTTTATAGGCACAGAACAAGTTTTCATCCCTTTGGCAGCTGTTAATGGTGTGAAAACACTCAAGAGCAATGAGAGCATTATCAGTAATCATGCGATCAGGGATGAACGCACTTTGAGACGGGGATATAATGTCCTGGAGGTGTGGCCTTAGTCGATTAACCAAACACTTCGCAATTACCTTATAAATGACATTGCAAAGGCTGGTAGGACGATAGTCTTTCAACACATTGGCGTCTTTGCTCTTAGGGATTAAGACAATGGTTGTATCATTTGCACCGACGGGCATACACTTCTCCTGGAAGAAGAGCTTTACCGCGCGACAAATATCCGTTTTCAGAATCTCCCAATTCCGCTGAAAAAACCTTCCCGGGAAGCCATCAGGTCCAGGCGCTTTCAACGGACCTATCTGAAATAAAGCATCCGAGATCTCCTCATCTGTAAAATCCTTGCACAACTGCTTATTTATATCATCAGTGATCTTTGGTTGCACTAAGGTTAACAGTCCCTCTGGCCGTACGGATACATCCGCAGTATAGAGATCTTGATAGAACTCCCTCGTGTGCACTTTCATTTCATCCGTTGATTGACACCAAGTGCCATCCGGCCTTCACAATTTCACTATTTTATTCTTCTTCTGACGCCACGAAGCTTTCCGATGAAAGAATGCAGTGTTTTGATCACCTTCTCGTAGCCATGATATACGCGACCACTGCAACCACATCATCTCTTCCCGGTACAATAGCTCGTCCAAACGATTAGTTATCGCCTGATAATTCTTGTCATCTGATCCCACGCCTGTGGACTGCAGGTTATGGAGATCTTGTCTCAGTGATTCAGTTGGATTTAGTTTAGTATCTCGTGGTATCGGTACCTCTCTTTGCTATAGTGATCACGTCATGTGTTAGACCTGTTAGCACAAGCATGCATCTAGTAGCTGAAATATTGTAGTATAGCTGAAAAACGTTATGTGCTTGCGTTGGTTTTGTCAATAGTTAATGGTTGTATGCATCTGTCGGATTAGTTAGTGCTAGCCAATCCATGCATCTGTTGCATGCATCAGTCATTTGCCACTAGCTTCGTGCATGCGGCTAGCTAGTGGCTGCCGGATTAAGTGGATAACATGCTTAGCGCGCGGAAAGGCAGTTGCCTCGGGACGAAAATCTTAGGGCCTCATGCCCTAATACGGAAAATGTGTTTTTATAATAAAAAAAATTAAAAGGTAAAATTTTCGTAGATGTGTTATTCTTGGTTCAAAAGATAAATATCGAAAAACTACGATAAAAAAATCTTAAAATCGATCTAAAATTAAGCTTGAAAATTTAAATTTTGGTTTTAGTTTATAATCCAATGACGAAGCACTGAGAGTCTTAATTAGCGATCAGTCGCGCGTTGAGTAGAGTGTGCAACTAGATTATCCTTTCCCATAATGGCCCAGGTGGATTTCTATTGGCGGGGGCGGAGCCACGTATGGGGCACCTTGGGCTTGGGTCCCAAACGTGGCAAGAAGATCACAAAGTAAAATTTTAAATTTTAGTTAAAATTCGTTCAAAAATTTTGTATTGTAAAGATTGGGCCATAGATGTGGCAAATTTGTGCCTCCGTCACTGTCTATTGGGTCTAAATTTTGCAATATGAGGAAGCTGGGCGGGCCTAGAGTCCATAGGAGAGAGATGTGTGAGTGTGTGACCTAGTGGGCTTAGCCCGTTCATACCTTTTTTACACGTTTTGTTCTTTTTCGGCCTATTTCACTGTTCCACGGTGACCTAGTGGTAGCTCCTCCTATGCCCCTTTGTCCATGCTCCTCGAGAATCGATCCCTCTCCCTCTTTCCACAGTTGTGGAATTGGTGGCGTCGGGTACGGCCTAAAATTTCTAAATCTCCTTCCCTTGCGAGTGGCGGCTTGTGGGGTTGAGAATGTACCCGCGCGCGTCCACGTTACAAGGAGCTACGGACGCACAAAGAATGAGAAATTTGCCTATATGACACATTAAGATGTGGCTTTGACAATTTGACATCCGAAACATTTGTTTTGATAAAATCAGGGGCGGATCTACAGTGGGGGCGGAGGGGTCTTGAGCCCCCACTACTACTTTCAGCACCATCAAGACCCCCTAAGCCCCCACTAAAAATTTCTCCATAGATCAATGGGATGTGGGGGCTGGAGGTTCGTGAGATCAGCTGGAGGGGAGGCTGGAGGTTGAAGAAGGAGAATTTCGCGATTTGGGCCAGCAACGATTCAACGAAGACAGCCCACGAGCAAATAAGCTTAATCTTTAAAAATTGGCCCGGCCCACTCCATTTCTCCAATCTGGCGGCAATGGGCAAATGGGCGATGGGCAATGGCCCAGTGCTCCAATCGTCCATTCCCCACCTCCCCTAACCCTAGCTGCTGCAGGCAGGCGACGGGCGAGGCGGCGGGACGCGAGCAGCAGGCGGCGCCGCGACGGGGCGACGCGAGCAGGCGAGCAGCAGGTAGCGCCGCGCGCGGCAAGGAGCGACCGAGCGAGCGGTGGGCCGCGACCGCGAGCCGCTTGGCCGCCTGGCCAGCTGGGGCGCTGAGCGGTGTTCGGCGAGGCGGCAACGACGCAGTGTGCAGCAGCAGCCAGCAGCCGGTGATAGTGATTCGTGATTGACATTTTGAGACCAAATTACTGATATTCAAATCGGTAACCTCCATACTCTAAAATTGTGGATTAATGGTTCAAGATTTCAAGTTCAATGAGATTGTGACTGAAATTTATAAATTATAATTGGTTTCTACTTTCTACATTTTTAGATTGTCAACATGTCAAAAAGAACACTCACGTATTATTCTAGTTCCAGCAACACTGCCAACACAAATACGAAACACAATGGGAGATGAATGGCTAAATGACTTAATGATTTGCTACATTGAGAAGCAGATTTTCAGAAGTATTAGTGATGAGGAAATCATCCAACAGTTTGAAGAAATGAAAACACGCCGGATGTTAGTGCCTCAAAAGAAATTAGTGCTATGCTCCATGCCTCCATTCTATCCCTTAGTCTCTAAATAAGTCCGTTTCGATTATTCGTTAATTTACATTTTTTTTATAGATTACTAATGAAAAATAATCGGCAATTGGACATCACAAGTCATCTATTGGACATTGGCCTTTGGTATGGAAAAAATTCCCTACATATCATTAATTCGATGTATATGTACTTTTAACTACACATGTAGCCAGTTTATATATAAGAGATGTTTCGATTTATGTTGGTCCAGTTTGTTCAACCCCCACTATAAATTTTTCCTGGATCCGCCCCTGGATAAAATGACACTATAGCTGCTTCATTTGTGTGATATTCTGGACTTCTCTTTTCTCCTTTTTGACTTGTGAAATGTTGGAAATAGCCCTAGCTTTGCTATTTGGTTGACCGGGAGCAACAGCAGCAGTGCAGGAGCGGCCGCTGGTGCACACGGCGCTGGCGAGCGGGAGTGGCGCGCACGCGTCGGCGAGTAGCCGTGGAGGCGGCGTGCGCGTTGGTGAGCGGTGGGGTGCGCGTGTCGGCGAGAACCGAAAGCGGCGGGCGCGGCGGCGAGCAGCGGAGGCGGCGTGCTCGTCGGCGAGCGGCGGCAGCGGTGCACGCGTGGGCGAGCGGCGCGGCGGTGCTCGGCGGGCACGGAGGCGAGCAGCGGAGTCGGCGAGCGCCGGCGGCGAGAGCAGCGGAGGCAACGCGCATGTGGGATTAGGCGCGGCGGCGTCGCAGCGTGCAGGCAGGGGAAGCGCCTCCTCGCCGGGTGACGCAGGGAGGAAGGGAGGGGGCCCGACGGCGAGCCAACCCGGCGCTGCGCACGGCGGAGAAGCGCGTAGGCAGGGGAAGCAGCTGGCCGGTGCGAGAGACTTCAGGCGCCGGCGGCGCGCTGTGCAGGGGGAGGCGACGTCGTTGCGGCGCCAGGCGGCGACGCCGAAGCCCTTCTCTCTGGATTCACTCGATTCGTTCCGTTGTTTTGATGGTCTAATGGATATGCCAGGTAGTTTGGTCATTTCCCGTGCGAAAAATGAGAAAAGATACCAGATATCATTTAGAAATGTAGAATGTCATTGAAATAAAACAAGCACCTCTTTACAGTGTCATTTTGTCAATACAGATGTTTCGGATGTTAATTTATCAAAGCCACATCTTTGAAGTGTTATATAGGCAAATTTCTCCACGAAGAACAAGCATCAGTCAATATGCTCTCTCTTTTTCCCCTTTGAGATATGTCATCGAAGCATCAATTGTTTTAAATGAATGCATAAGCTTCTGTTTGACTTATTCGCGGTTAGCGCACAACAGCACAGTATGATGAGGAGGGTTGGTGTGCGGTACCTGACTGCAAATAATTAGTTGTGACTGTAAATAATTGGTTGTGTTGTCTTTTAGTGGTTTCAGGTGCTTATCAGCAGTATTGGCGTGAAATATGTTGAGATTGTTCACTTGCCTCTTCTGTGATTAGGAAGATTGCAAAGTACGAACAATATCAGACGGTCATCAAGCCTGTCGACGCATCCGCAGCATAAGATTCGTTCTTGTTCTTGTCCGGTCACCGTGGATTTTGATTGCATTATGCAATAATCTTGATTTCTGGTGCACAGCCATCACCGTGCGAAGGCCTGAACAAGAGGAAAAATAGGGGATCGATCTAGGGGCCACCAAGCGAGAAGACAAGAAAAGAGAAGGGGTTATTAGCAAACATCGTAGGGAAGAGGAGGGCGGTTAACTGAAAATTTTCCTCGCTTCTATTCTATCCGTTGGATTTAGATCGGATGGCGTACGATGGCTGAGTGCATGAGTGCATTAACTTCGTGGTATGCATAGGATACGCTGCCGTGTAGCGCTAGCCAGTATCATAGCCATCGTATACATTCTTTCCTTTATTTTTCTCTTTTTTTATTTGGGTAGAATTTTTACGTACCAAACATCTATGCACGTATGTCCAAATATCTATGTATGTCTGAGGTTTATATACCCAAATATTATGTATGTATTGTTAAGGATATTAGGGGTACAAAAGTAACTTCTCATTACCCTTTTAATCAATTGAGCAATAGTGAAATTCCCCAAATCCTTATTTCTTTTGTAAAGTTCACATGGTATCAGAGTGGGATTGTTGATCCGGTTGCTCTCTTCGTTCGCCCGTTTTGCTGCCCCTGGGAGGAGAAATCATTCTTCTAGGCGCGGTCCATTTGATCTTGGGACCGCCTATTCAACAGTCACCTGAAAAAAAAAACAAAACTATCAGTCGATTGTCTAAGCCGTTGGATTAGCATCCAAAGGCTACTGCGTATATAAAACAACAAAAGAAGGTGGCCCGCCGGGCTTGGATCGCTGCTCTTAAACGGGCGTGTGGAACTGTGGATTCCTTAACGGGTCTTGTGAATCTGTTTTGTTTCATGGGCTGTTTAATGGCTACATTTTCTCTTTGGGCCCGTAGCACAATCTGAATTTTTTGGGCTTCACGTGTACGGTTGTGGTCTGCGAATGGACAAATGGATTGAAACAGAAATGGGAACACGCGTGTGTATGGTAAGTTCAGAGAGAGAGAGAGAAGGAATTGCATTCATCTTTGTTACGTGGCATGTCTTAAAAGTACACCTAACTTTCCACCAATCAAAGCTTCAATCAAAAGACAAAATATGCAGCCACTTTGCGGCAAAAGTCTTCCTCACCCCATCATTTTCAAAACAAATGATGGTCGAGGAACTAAGTAAAAGCTTAACATGGGCAGGAGCAAGCCTAAGTCCATGACCGACATTCATTTGCTGATCATATGTGCTCGCACACTCTGTCCTCCATGCATATCTACATACGGCAGAGAAACAACAAAAAATATCAATAATTTGTTTAGTTGAATCCTAAGGACCAGAAGATTAAATAAAGCTATGGACAGGGGTACCTACCTGGGTGCAATTTGAATTTGTATTAGTGCAGGATTTTAAATTTTACACCACTGGGTGAGTTTAAAGTTTTGAGCTTGGAGTTTGATGTGCACCAGTTATTCGGTTAGAACTGGAGGAAAATTGCACAAAAAAATCATAAATTGCATTAAATTTTATGTAAAGTTGCACAAGCATATAAGTACAAAATATATATACTAGGGGTGCAATTTGAAAGTATATTACCGCAGAAACAGAGTGTGCGTTGGAAAAGGGAGAAAATCTTGGAATTTTGAAATTTCACATGGCAGATTAAAATTTCACATGGCAATTTTAAAAAGAAAAATTGCACAAAAAAATAAATGAAATTGCATTGAATTTTATCTATGCTGCACACGAGCACAAATGCAAATATATATATTCGGGGTGCAATTTGAAAGTTTATTAGTAGTGCAGAAATAGTTAGTGTGCATTGCAAAGGGAAAAAACTTGTAATTTTTGAAATTTCATGTAGCAGATTCAAAAAAACTATTTTTGGCAATAAATCTGCAAACCAGTAGAGCACAACTTCCCCCACTGCAGCATCTCATGAAGCAAAGTAAGGCCCACACAAACAAAAACACGGTCACGGTAAAAACAAATCAGAAAACCAAAAGTTAAACTCCAATGGGACCTAAAAACCTAAGCACCGCCTCTAGTTGTTTGTAGAAATGCAGAAATAGTTGCATGTGTTTGCAACATCAAAAATCAAAACTATTATTCGGAAAAATGTTTGCTGCTGCTCTTGCCGGTTGTACTCTAGTTGCACTCTGCTCACAAAATTACAGGTTGCAAAACATGCAAAGCAGAGAAATGGAGATCATCAGATCATGTGAATTCCTGGTCGCTAAAAGTTCACTCTGTCACTCAGCCCGCATGGATTAATGGGCCGAACAAAATTGAATCAACCCGTTACAGAGCGGACCCTACAAGCGCACGTATCGTGAGTCAAATCTGCCGGTGGCAAAAATCGACTGACAGAATGCCAATTTTTCGGGCACCTGACAAATAGCAAACCCGTTTGATCTTTGAAGGCAGCAGCAACAATTTTTGGGTTTTGTCAACAAACAGCAACATAAGTCGGTTGATGTATGCAGCAAGCAGCGATCATCCACTCCCTCGATCTACATCAAGTAGCAGCAGCGTCGTCGATTTGTGGCATGGCCTGAAGTAGCAGGCAGCAGCAGCCACCACATCATCGTCTAGTTCATTCTCAACCAGCAGCAACAAGCAAGCAACCCTTTTCTTTGCCAGATCTGTCCCGATCCATCGTCGATTCATCGCCCGCCGCCGGCCGTCACCATCAATCTGGGCATGTCCGCCCGTCGCGGCCAGCGCCCAGCGGCGCAGCGTAGTCCTCTGCCCGTCATGGTCACCATCCTCACCGTCGTCGACTCGTCGTCCACGCCACCGTCGGTCGCCGTCCTTGCCGCCCGTCGCGGTGGGCACCAAGCCGCCCTGGTGGCCGTCTTTGTTCGTCGCCTCCATCTGTCGCACCCGTGTCATCCTCAAATTGAGCTCGGCCTAGTTTCCGCACAGGAGGCAAGCCATCGCTGCCATCGTCATCTTGTTGATATCTATACTTCTTTTGTTGCTCAATATATACTCCCTCTGTCCCCGTATGTAGGGAGTGAAAGGTTTAAAGTTTGTACTTTAATCTAAGGGATTTTACAATGTTAGATGAGTCCTAGATCAGTCACATCTTATTTCAATTTTTTCCTATTATACCCTCAACAATCCATTCATTCCTTTCCATCCATTATTTACTAAGGGGTATACTAGTCATTCTTACTAATCCTTAACCTTTGCAAAAAATGGTAAAACACCTAAAATATGCGGACGGAGGGAGTACCAGCCACCAAATTCATCGATTATTCTATCTATTGTGCTTGCTAGCCATGGCTGCAATATACTGCTTGCTCTGCTAACCGTTGCTCGATCATCTCCATCTTCTGTCATGTTACTTGCTGTTTAGAAACATTGTGTCTCAGCTGCTAACAAATCTATTGATATCCTTTTGTATTTTGCTAGTGCCTATTGCTATCTGGTGTCATATTTCCTTTGCTTGGTATCAAGTATATCCATCCAATTCTACTACATATCAAAGTCTATTGCAAATATTTCAATTTATCGAACTTATGTCATTCTATCACTCCTTAGCTCCACATCAGAGCTAGTCATCATCACTTCATCAGCTCTCCGTCGAAGCTGAATCTATACATTGTCACTTCTTCATCACCATCTCTCCGTCGGAGTTGGTTTACCACGTCCCGGCTTCCCGTCAAAGCTAGTGTCATCATACCATCGTCACCAGCTCCCCGTCGGAGTTGGTCTTCGTCATGTCCCGACTTCCCGTCGAAGCCAGCGTCATCATACCATCATCATCAGCTCCTCATCGGAGGTGGTCTTCGTCATGTCCCAGCTTCCCGTCGAAGCCGACATCATCATCAATCAACGAAGGGCCAAAGTACAGTTTGTGAAGGTCCTTCACCATCATCATCAACATTGCCGAATCAATAAAGAGCCGAAGGACGGTTCGTGAAGGCTTCAAGTACCGAGGGCCGAAGGACAATTTGTGAAGGCACCGAGGTTCACTTCATTGAGGGGGATGGTTTATCTTCTTCTTCTTCATTCAAGCGCAATCCTCTTTTTCGTTTCTTTTTCGTTTAAGGGCAATGCTTCGACAACATCTTCAAAAATGGACTTTGTATTTACTGTAGTGTCACTAATCCTAGTATTTAGTTTCAAATGCAATGCGTACACGTTACATTTGAGGGAGGTTTTAAAGATATTAGGGGTACAAAAGTAACTTTACATTACCCTTGTACGCATATATTGCCCTTTTGGGCCTTGAGCAATAGTGAAATTCCCCAAATCCTTATTTCTTCTCTAAAGTTCACATGTATAAAGTATATATGCATAAAGTTAACTTTATAGTATAAAATCGATGTATATAAATTTTGGTTTGCCTCGGCTATACTCTTGTTCGTGGGCTAGGCCAACTAACTAGCTACCTGTATGCTCAAAAGGTTATAAATCTAAATAGTGTTTTCTCGTAACTTATACTTCCTCCGTCTCAAAATACAAGTATTTCTATGTTTCTAGGTGTCCAGATTCATAGCATCTCCAATAAATCTAGACAACCTTTTGCCTATGTTTATTTAAGATGCTCTGAACCTAGCAACTAGCTAGAAATATTTATATTTTGGGACAGAGATAGTATCCGGCAGTCCAAGTTATAAATCTAAATAGTGAAAGAAATAAGCTTTCTGATAATTATATTGGGCCACGTAAGCAAGTAAATATATATCATCAAAATAAGAAAGGAACAAAACGGATGGGAAAAAACATCAACCGTACTCCAATTGGGACACGTATTTGAGTCCTAATCATAAAGGGAAGCTCTCCATGGGAAGAAAGTCATGTCGCAAGAAGACCGCAACTGAGTCAATTATTAAAATAGCAACTCATAATAAACGCCAACTCAGAATAGCATTAGTAAAAATTAGTAAAAGACATCTCTCTAGAACTCTATTCACGAGTGCAACTCTATCGCCAAAATGCCATATGGATCAAATTATCAAAATATGTAACCCTTTTACCCCCCGAGGCTAAAAAGTCGAGCAGACAGGCGTCAAGGGCAAAAGGGTCAACGAGTGGCATTTTGGATACAGAATTGCACTTGTGAGTGGTATTTTGAAGAGACATTTTTTATTAATACTATTTTAGAGTTTCCAGTATTTATGAGTGATATTCTAATAATTAACCCCACCTCACGAGACTCATAAAACAACATATTGACGTCCACGACAGCCAATGGAGAGATCGCGGAATGGTGGGGACATGTACTAAAATTACAAGAAAATTATGTGCCTTTGGGTGACTGAGTAAATTATTGACCAAATAGAATATGGGCTTAATTAGTATGCAACGTATCTAGTGAAAACTAACCTCTCCGTACAAACTATGAAAACTTCAATGTAAAACACACGATGCTAATCCAAAGGTGCACTCAGGAGAGGTGGGAGGGGTGATTTGCAAAACTTCATTTGTATATCATCCCTCCCACCTTCCTTGAGTTTTGCAAATCACCCCTCCCACCTCCCATGAGCGCACCCCTTGGATCAACATCGTGTAGCTCAGATTGAAGTTTCCGTAGTTTGCACGAAGAGATTGGTTTCCACCAGACATATTGCCTAATTGATATAATTGAAATATACTTAAAACTTACAGCAACAGCAAGCCCAACCTCCATCCTCTTTCCTTGGTGCAGCTGGGCTTTAACCAGACAGCCCATTTAAGAATATAGCCCAGTTTTAAAACAAAATTGATATCACAAGATATAAATAAGTACATTTGAATTTTGCACTCCAAAAGCTGCTTTTTTTTAACACAGGCAGTAACACAGTAGATATAAACACATGCACACTCATCCCTATCAACACAAAAAAACTGCTTTTCAAGTATAGGGACTTTGGGTGAAAGAAAGAAGGATGTTGGTCTTGAACATAATTGTTTAAACCTTTATTTGGAACTAAATATTTATTGGCCCTATGATTATAAAAAATCAAATTTAAAGCATAATCTCATTACCACATATTATGGCCAATATAAAGGTCATCTATATAAGCACCTAAAGTCAAGAAACGATGATTAAAGTGGCTAGTGTTCTTGATAGGAGAATTAAGGATTTCCATAAAATGAAAATAAAAGGTCCGGACACTAAGAGCTGCTTTATAATAGATGGTTATTAAAGAGCAATTTTGCTATGCATCTGTCGCATGACTTTTTTATTACAAATTGTTCGATTTTTCCACCACCCATAAGATCTGTGATTTCTCCACCACCATAGGATCTGCTTTGTGATGTGTGCTAGTGTTAAGTGCGAAATCTGAAAAACACGGGGAAAGTTTTCTTTGCCAACCGAGAAAGCTGCACGACATAATTGTTGTTGTATAGAATAATAGATGTACTGAAGTTACATGTAAGTTAGGTTATAATTACATTTGTAATTAAAATGCAAATACAATTTATTTACTATGTAATTACATTATAATTGAAATATAGTTACAGTGTCATTTTAAGTATTTGTGTTGATAAATTTTTAATTAGTACATACAAACTATACATTGATCTAGAAATAAACTACTACCTCCGTAATTCAACTACATGAATATATGAACCTGATATATCTTGTATTCAATATGTTGATAATTGATGAAATGTTTCAAGGAATAATAATGAGATTAAAAGTGTTACAAAGGGAGATTATTTGATCTTTTCAAGTGAGGAGCAATTATGCTCATTATCACATTTGTAACAGCCATGTTAATGTCCATCAATAGAGGTTTATGGAATGCTGAAATAAAGCTATAGTTATGCACATTATTTCAGCCATTTCATTGTTATTGATGATTATATTTCAGTTACATGTAACCCTCTATATAAAGATGCAAAAGATCATTAAGAAATTGGAGGATTCACTCTATTGTGTTCATACTCTTGTTGTTGCCATTCTATGTCTCTCTACGCTCTACATTTCACATTATAACACGTTATCAGCCCGCTCTACTGAGCAAGAACGAGCAGTGAACTCACCGGGCTTCCTTGCGTCGTCCTCGACGTGGCAGGGGCTGTGCCGGTGGATTCACCGGCCACGGCCCTAGGTCTCCTCCCTCCGGCTTCGCTGGCCATGGATGATGACGCCGCGACGACGTCGCCGCTGCACGCAGCTCTGGCTCCAGCACCTTGGCAGCTCGCCATCGAGCACCAAGGGCACCTGACACTTGCACCGAACCAGATAGATTTCTGGTGGAGTCGCCGCACTATTACGAGTCCCAGAGATGGACGGTAGAGGTGCGGCTGCAGCCCAACGGACTACCGGAGGAGACGCCAGCGGTGTTGACTTCATTCTGTCCACACCATGGATGGACGAACTTCCATCGCCGCAAGCATTCCTCTATTGACCATGGCTTCACCATGGCATCAACACATCCACCCCTGCACCCGCATCAGCGGGCGGCGGCGGCAGGTCGATGACCGATCGACGATGACCGCGCACAAGCAGTGGCGGCGCCCACCGGCGACGCATCGGCTACCTCCAATATGCGATGGCGGCGGCTCCGGCTGCGCCGGCCGCACCGGCCACGCACTAGCCCAACTGGGCGTCGGTGCCTGCGCTAGATCAGCGGCGGCGCACCGGCCCACGAGCTACACCCGCGGCGCCGCGCACGTGACAGCAGGTCGGCGACGGCAAATGCCCCGGCGACGGCCGAGGCTCGGTCACGGCGACGTCCCGGCGCCCGGCTCTGCAGCTTTGGCGGCCACTCGGCGCCCGGCTCTACAGCTGCGGTGGCCACTCGGCGGCGGCATGCCCG
>CM002482.1:6378425-6477168 GCA_000325765.3 Leersia perrieri | reverse complement strand
GACGACGGCGATGATGGAGCGACGGCGGCGAAGTCGCGTGGGGGTGTCCTCGGCCAGATCTGGCCAGGGAGCACCGGCGGCGGCTGGCGGCGACAATGGGACGACGGCGGCGAAGGCGCAACAACGGTGGCAACGACGCGTCGACTTCCCGGGACGGACGATGGCTGTCGGTTTCGGCTTGCGGCAAGACGGGTCTCCATGGTACGCCGGTGTTCGGTGATTATCGGTTTCAGCGCATGGCGGTGGCTGGCTACGGGAATCGATGGCGGCCGTTTGTGGTGGTTTGGACGACCTTGGAAGATCCGGCTCCCCTCTGTTGGATCCGGGAAGGTTTGGCGCCACGCGGCGGTAGGTGGTTGCAGCACCGGGGCGTTTCTGCTCTGGGCGGCTGCTGGCCTGCTAGATCTAGGGGAAAGCGTTCGGGACACCGAGTGGTCGTGGCGAGGTGGCCCGTGGAGGTGCGGCGCAGAGGCCAAGTGGCGAGGGGCCTTGGCGGAGTGAGGCGTAGAGAGGGCACACACAGTGTATCCGGCGACGCTTGCGGACCGGTTGTGCTGCCTTTGGGTTTGGTTCGGCCGGCGACAGCCTTTGGTGGTTTCGACGTGTTGGCTCTTGGGCCAGCCACGCCGACGTTGGTGGGCATGTCGATGTTCGCCGTGACGGCGAGGGTTCTGTGGGGGTGTCATCAGTGTGGCGCAGAGGGCGGCAAGGCGACGGCGATGTGTTTTGGCGGCCCGAGGGTGATGCGGGTAACCAGATCGAGGCAGAGTCGTCGGGTACGCCACCAGGCGGGTGTTTCAGGCTTGCAGCGAGCGCCTTTCCAGACTTGTGTCCTCTTGTGGCGGCGTCTTTGCCGACAAAAGATGGCCACGTGGGATGGACTAGCACGGGGGAGAGGGGATACATTCTTCTCTCTCACCCTCTCCCCATCCAACCCAACCGGGTGGATGGTTCAGGAGTGCATCGGATGTCAAACTTCCTCTTGTTGGCCAGTCGGCGATCAAGCGCTTGAGCAGTGGCTATGTGTTGAAGGTTGCGGGTGGCAGTTGTGGCCAAGCATGGCAGTTCCTTGACACGAGAAGATGAGATGTTTCAGGCGAAAGCCTAGCCTGTGGGCTGGCATGGCGGCGGCGCCTGTGGCGTCGTTACCCTTCTTGGAGGCGTCGTCCTTGAAGATCCATTACCGTAGGGGTGTCTTTTTCCTGTCTTGTACTTTGCTTTCGGCTCTTGTTATAAACCTGTGGTGTGGCGTCTTTTTTTTGGATTATAGTCTTCCGTGTTCTTCTATATCAATATATAAAATTCACACTTTCTTATGCGGCTCATTAAAAAAAAGCTCGTTGGCGAGTTTTATACCTAAAGAAAAAAACTTTTCTGCAATATACACCATGTGTGACTGAGCTTAAACTATAGTTAAGGGCCTGTTTGGGGATCTTTAGATTCAAAGAAGCAGCTGTTTGGTAGCCAGCTTCTGAGAATCTGGAAAAGCTATGGAACCCAGCTTCTCCAGTTTCTGTCTTATTAGTTTATTTTCCAGAATCTGTAAATGCAGATTCTCAAAAGCTATAAGCTGTTTGGGGCAGCTTCTGACAACTACAGCTTTTGCGAGAAGCTGCAATTGGCAGAAACAAGCTCCCCCAAACAGGCCCTTTATACCTCGAAGACAGTATGGCCGTCTATTTTCTGCTTGAAAGGAGGGATGAAGATTTCTTGCAGCTCATCAAGTCGTTTTCTTTCTAGATGAATTGATCACTAACTTCATCATGTGACATATCCTGTTTCTCTTAGGAAATTCTTAACATGAAAATTAACATAATCATAGTCAAGAACTTGGTTTATGCATGATCACCTAGACTTATGCGAATTGAGATGATTTTATGACTGGAATCGATTAGAAGCCTTGAGTGTCGCCGTGATACGCATGATCATCTAGACTTATGCGGACTTGAGATGATTTTTAGAACGTAATCGATCAGAAGCCTTGAGTGCCGCCATGATTACCTTGTTGATGTACTCCGATGTGGATCGGCGCCATGAGATACTGTGAGAGAATCACCAGATGTTGGGAGGTCGCCCTTCCATCTCCCAATACGCTATTTTTTTAGATCGGTGGTACTTAGATTTCTGGTGTTTATAAACAGAGAAGGAAAGAAGGGCCATTGTCATCCCATTCCTTCCTTTTATTTTATAGCGTTGGGAGCCGGGGGTGAGTCCAACAAGAGGATTAATTTGCTGCCGATCATAGCGCTTTGTCGGCGAACGTGGAAAGAGAGTCCGAAAGACCCTCTCTCCTTTCGGTTAGGGAGAGGTGTGGGCTTTGGTGGGCCTAGCCCAACGCCTCAATATGGCTCGTTGGCCGGTGTTCAATCCAACAGTTTCATGCACTAACTTCATCCAATGCCATATCATGTTTCACGTACCAACTTCATCCTGCGACATATCCTGTTTTCTCACTGACATGTGGGTCTTTGGGTCATTTGGACCCACATGTTAGTCAAAACTGCACCATATAATTGAGTGCAGAGAATCCTAGTGCCCATTTCATATACTAGTTTGGTTCTCTTTGATGAGTCATCTGTTGGCACGACAAACGATGGTGTGCATGTCACATGCATATGATAATTGAGAACAAATTCTCTTTGTGCAAGTCTGCAAGATCAGGCCCTTTCTCAAACAGCAACCACAAGTCCTAAACACCCAAACATAATACCAATCAATCCAAAACCATGTAATTTCAATCTAACAGTTGAAGAAATAGCCCGCCGTTGAAGAGACGATGTCTCTCTATCAACCTGTCCCTATCGTGCTAGCTATTAATTTATGAAAATAAGATAAAACATATAGCCTTCGTGTTGAAAAAGTGCAATTTGTAATCCAGCCAAAGGTAATGCACACAATTATGGTCTTATGGACCTTTGTGGGGGAATTTTAATTGTCACTCACGATAAAAAGAGGTCCTTTTCAAGAGTTGGTGCGCTTGCATTAAGAAAACTAAGAAGGTGCACACGGTAAGGATTTTGGAACATGGGATGGTTTTTTAACAGGACGGCAGAATTCGAAATAGAAAACATCCAGTAAAACACTCACTATAAAAATTATAAAAATTCTAGTAATTCATGACGGACAAATTCTGTCATAAATCACTAAGAAACCATCACAAACCAATGTTTATGACGTTTTTAGATTCCATCATGTATTGAGCGTCACGGATTAACTCGCGTGACGAATTTACAAAATTGTCGAACGCGATCCATGATGTTTCTCAACCATCACACAATAGTCCTAAGCCCGTATAGCCCAACCCAAGCCCAGTGTTTATGACGGAATAAACATTACAAACGTAGGCTAGTATTCGTCATAGATTGAATAACCACATCATCATGAGTATGACATGGCTGCTGACATGGACGCTGACGTGGCTGCTTACGTGTACAATGATGTTATTATCGTGACCCATCAGTATAAAAAATGGCCCACTTAGTGTCACGACCCACCCCTGGGCCGAGCTCGCTAACACATGGCAGCTCTATAGGATATCAAGACTTCCCGGTCAGTCACCCATCCCAAAATTACTCCAAGTCAAGCACACTTAACCTTGAGTTCTCTCTAGATGAGCTCATAGAAAAGAAGTTGCAATTTGTTGGTATGAGTATTCTATAATTGCTATTAATGGGTAAAACGTGTATTATCCAACAGGTAGGGGTAAAAATGGGTCCCACATTCAAAATTTGCTCAAAAGTTGTACCAATTTGCTTGTCTATAAGATCAATTAACCCTGTAAAATTTAATTGAATTTGACAAAAAATTATAGTGTGAACATGAGTTTAAAGATTTTAGGGTCCGAATTTAACACTATACCAAGTATAAATAAGTATGAGTAAAGCAGTGTGTCCTACATTTAAAATTTGCTCAAAAATAACATAGGTATGGGTATGGATTACCCATATCAAGTAACAGATATAGATGAGTCCATGCTGACTATATATAAAAAGATTGGTCCATGTTGATTGTAACAAATTTTATAGAATGTCACTAGTTAGTGGGCTAGATTGTGATGAATTTAGTGAAACGTCACCATATTATGGGTCTGATATCCATACTCTAGATCCATAACGGATTTGTGTATAGTTAATGACGTTTTCTAAATACGTCATAGGAAATCCATCATAGATTAACTGTTTTCTGGTAGTGACGATGGGTACAAAAATAGGCAAGGTACGTGTTTGAAAGAAACAGATACAATTGAAACGGTCTAGAGGGGTGAATATACGCAACCTAAAAATAATCCTGCAAACACTTAGCAGCGGAAGTCAGATCTCCGGACAGTCCGGTCCAATGGTCTAGACAGTCCGGTGGGTCCGGATATTCTGGCAAAAGTGACCAGAGCCTCCGGACCTGCAGTCACGAAATTCCTCGAGAGGAATTTCCAGAGAGTGCAGGAGGAAGAGGAAGCAATACAGAAAGAAGACAAAGACACAACGAGTTTTTACCGTGGTTCGGACCCAAAGATTCTACTCCACGTTGAGGCGCTCCGGAGAGCGAGATCAAACGACCTCAAACCTCACCCAACTATCTCACACAAGTTGGCCTCGATCTCCAAGGAGCTCTCGGACTAGCTACTCCCCGAATGATCCCATGATCAAGTCCCAAGCCAGAAGTCCTAGCCCCTAGTAGCGTCCTTGCTCTATCGATCTCTACTTCTATGTGATAGCTGAGTTTTATACTCACTTACCTCGTTAGGGAGAGGAAATCCCGTACAAACTTCTCCTGGGTAACCACATGTCGATTGGCGCTCCGGGCGACACCTAGCTGTCTAGGAGATGAAATCTCCAAGAGTAACAAATCCAACTAGCTAGATCTTGCCCAAGCTCCAAATGTTCAACGATCAAATCCACACACTCTCACAACTGACCTTCTCTTCTCACCTAATCCCTAGATCAATCTAAGTCTAAGTGAGGAGAAATAAGTGCTCTAGAACCCTAGGAGTGGTAGGAAGTGAATGTGGCAAGCCAACCTAGCTCAGAGGGAGAGGATGGGCTTAAATAGCCCACGCACCTACTCACTAGCCATTAGAAACAGGGGGTCCAGACACTCTGGACACTTTGTCCGGACAGTCCGGACCTCCTAGCCGTTATACCGTGACGTGTAACTGTGATGTCCACTAGCTGTTTGAACGGTGGTCCCCCTGTCCGGACGCTCCGGTGAAAGTAACCGGAGGCTCCGGACAACCCATGTCCGGACACTCCGGACGTGCAGTTCCAAACGAAAACGTGCAAGTGTTGTACATTACAAGTGTGTGTCTCAGACGCTAGTGTAGACTTGATCCTTTAGAGCATTCAGAGGTTGATCCAAGTTCTAACTAGCCGATCCCCCTTGATAGAACGGCTTTTCCTACGACTCAAAATATAAATGCGGTCCTATATCTAATCCTTTGAGCCGCTCCGCCGTCCTAATCATCTTCATTTAGATTCACGCACAATTGGAGGGTCACTTGTCTTCTTGCAAAGCTTCACAACTCATTAACAATTGTTAGTCCCCTAATTAATGTTGTCAATTATCACCAAACCCACTAGGGGTGGATTAGTGCACTTTCAACAATTAATCATGAAGAACAAAACATAGCAATTTGGAGACGAGTTTGCTCTAGGGAAGCTTGCATGAATCCATGATCAAACATCTTTGTTATCTGAAAATAATGTTTGAGGAAATTTTGGCATGTCTAAAAACCATAACATTTTTTATCTATATTTAGTTTGTAACGGAATATAGTATAATAAAAGGGAGCACCGCCTTTTGTACCTCTTGGAGAACATACAAACAGCTGTGACTACTCTTTCTATTTAAAATTGGATGTCTGCGAATCATTTGTTTAACTAATGCCATGTTGGGTTGTAGCTTTTATTGAAGTCAAAGCCAAATTTATCCATTATCTAAAAAAAGAACTTGTATACCTCTGTCTTTCCGATGATTAATGAAACAAACTTTTGAATAGTGTGAAATAAAATTAAGATAGTGAGACGTAAACTTATAAACTTATAGATAAGATTTAATGTTCAACAATGCAACATTCAAGAATACAATAAGAATATCAAGAAAACAATGTCTATAACTGTAGTGACCTGAGTTTTTTTGCCGTAAAATTATTTTAATTAAAAACCTAATTTCAAATTTTTGGTTCATCGATTGTATAATTAGTTCTAAGTGCCAATTAGATCTCAACCCCTGTACCAAAAATCTCGGTCCAAATATCCCCTTCGGGCCAGGCTCCTGTGATTCTAAAAATCCCCTCTCCCTTTGAGCTCAATAATAACCTCTGTTCCTTTTTCAAAGTCCTAACCCATCTTTTCCACGAACATCTCTTGTCAAAATTCTTTCCTTTTCTCCTCGGTCTTATTTGATCTTAGTCATACCCAAAAATTTAATCGTAAGATTTCTTTTTGCTGCAGTTAATCTTTTCTTGGAAAGAGTTATCCATCCCCTCGAACCTGGAGGTTGTTCCCCAATTTTTTCCCCCAAATTCAAATGCCAAACTTTGAATCACCACTTGATGTGCCTCAACTCCATATCCAAAATACATAAGAAGATGTTAAAGCTTTTTCCTTGCCCTTGGGCCCTTTTCCCTTCTCTCCTTTTAGCCCAACCGGCCTCTCTCCTCTTTCTTTTTCCTATTCTCTCCCCACCACCTGGGCCTCGACCTGCTTCACCAAGCCAACACAGCCCAACTCTTCTCCTCCCTTTCCCCCCCCCCATCGCACGAACGGGCCACAACCCGCTAGCTGGATGCCGCAGCCCAGCCTTACCCCTTCCCACGTCGCCACCTCGGCCCACGGCCCGCTCGCACGAACGTCGCCAGCGCGTGGCTACCGTTTCCCCTCACGCGCGCGCGACTGTGTCTTAGCACCCATCACCGACAGTGCGTCCCACAAAAAAAGCAAATCGAGCGGACGCCCGTTCGCCGCCCCGCCGAGCACTCGTCTCCCTCCCCTCCACCCGGACTGCCGCCACTGCCGGCGCAGCCGTTCCGCCCAACCCAATCTCAGCCACGCCACCGCGTCGCGACGACCGCGCCGTCCGCCGGTCACCTTAACTCCCCTCTGCCCCACTGCGCCCACCTGCGACGGCCACATTTATTCTGTTAGGCCGAGCCGCTCGTTGAGCCTCACCGTGCCCATCCACCCCACCTATCGCCGCCGCGTGTCGCCTCACCGGTGTTCCCCACTCCTGACCCCGCCTCTTCTCGCAAGACGACGATGCCGGCCACCTTTACTCCCTCTTGCCGCTCCTATGCAGCGTTAATGCGCCTCGCTGCCGGGCCTGCCACCGTTCTTATCCCTTCCCTGCCCGCGGCTATAAAAGCCGGCAGGACCCCGCTCGCCCCATCCCTTTCTTCCCCAAGCCGCTGTCCCGGCATCCTCTTCCAGCGCCGCCGCCATCGCTCTCTTTTCCCCCTTCCGTCGCCGGCGACCCCGTAGCCCATCACCGTCGCCTCTCTCCCCAATCTCGCCACACCTATTCCGCCACCGGCGTTTCTTTTTCCTCAACCTAGCCCGGCGCCTGTCTCCTCTTCGCCGGCACCCTTAGCCGCCACCCTCGCCGCTCTTCTCTCTCTCGCTCTCTGTACCACACGAGAAGAAGAGGAAGAAAAGAGGAGAGAAGAGAAGGAAGAAGAGAGATATGACAGGTGGACCCCACAAACCAGCCTCTTCCCTTCCCTCTCTCTCCCGGATGCCTCACTCTCTGGGCCAGCCGACGAACATGCTGGGCTTCGGTCCACTCCTTTTTCTCCACTCGGTTCAGCAAAAAAACATGTCCATCCCCGGTCCCTCCATTCCCCAGACACAGCCCATTCCCATAAAGAGATAAGTCCAATAGAAGTCCCCTTTTTCCCTGCATAGCCCATTCTACACAAACGAAGTTTACTTTAGGTCCCTCCTTGCCGACTCTTGCGACACCAAATAAATTTCCCCTTTGATCAGTTTCTCCACCGGCCGAAACCAGGAAAAATCCATTTCACGTCTTTTGACCTCAAGATATATTTTCGGATATTTACTTCCAATATCCAAAATAAATCCTTTTGTCGATATTCCAGAAATGCCGTCAGCCTCCCAAAAAATCATATATTTCAATTCGTAAGTCTGGTTGACCCCGTTCAACTTCCAAAATTCCTCTAAAGTCAAGATCTACCCTATGGCACTACTAATTGTATTTATTTTATAGACTTCGGTAGGATTTCTGTGTGTGCTCGCTAGCGAACGTTCATCCCGGAGGTCTTCTCGTTCGAAGCCATAAAATCAAGAAGCTGTGAAGACCCGATGGTTTTCTTGGAACAATCGCGTATCGGATTTATCTGGTTATCTCGGAAGCATGAAGACCGGAAAAACGTCACCCAGGCAAGCCACCCTTTGATCATATTGCTCCTAGTTTATAAATAAAATGTTTGCAACTCGCATTAGGAATATGCACGATTATTTTCTACCCGGCCTCGATGATTATATCGATGGACCTACCCAATAGTTGCATTATTTTTCCATAGGAATTGAATACTTGTGAACCCTTGTTGATACACCCCGATGGTACTGTTGGCCACTCAGGCTCTCGAGTATGACTGTCCGACTAAACCCTCAAACTTTACTCTGTGATATGACTTTGGGAAAAAGGATTGCGAACTGTTTTGAGAAATGATTTGCGAAGTGAAAATGAGTTTTGCGAAAAATTGGGTAAGGCTTGACCTTGAGGGTATGGACAGGTTTTCCTGTTTAAGGACCGGTTCCTTTGGGAATTCCATCCGAGCATATTATCATGCGACCACGCGGGCTACGTGGGTATGCCTCTGGATGAGTACTTAGTTAGATTATGCTTGTCTACATGTTGATGGTTGGGGGACACAACAGGGTAAGGTGTGTAGTGCGCGACAGGCCGTTGGGTCCTTACGTACGTAGGGGGACTCAGGCCCTGGGATCGCCGGGGTCTGGCCTTGTGAGGGGGACACGGGATTCATAGTATCCTGGGTGTGTGCCCTAAGTAGACAATGGCTGCGTGAATAGCCTGATACTGGTTGCGCGGTTAGTCGACCTGACCATGCAATGTGGGAAAGCCTAAACTAACTATGGAAAAACCTTGTCACGAATTTCCGATTCCTGATCCGTTTCGGTGTTAGCTTCGTGTCGCGTGTCGTGTGGGTAAGGCATACAACCTCTGCAGAGTGTTAAATCTATTCGAATAGCCGTGCTGACGGTTAGGAGCAAATGTGCGGTGATTCTCTTAACGTAGTTTTGTTTTACCAATGTTTTTGGAAAACTCTCTGGGATGGAAATCATGTGTTGCGAGTTGGATTTTGGTGTGTGATTGAGAGGCCTTCGGGGCCAGAGATACGATTGAGAGGCCTTCGGTGCCAGAGATAGGATCCACGGGTCCAGGAGTTGAGGCATCAAGGATGCTCGACGTTGAGAATGGAATATGGTTTGCGTTAATGCGATTCGAAGAAATTGTTGAGATATGATTTGAGCTTCGTGATAAATCATGGTTGTGATTGTGTTGCCATACCCCGATATATTTACTGTTACAGTTGTTAATTAATGAACTTAATTAAAATCCTGACACACTTGTAGTATCTTCAAGAAAATTGTTTTACACTTAAAACTAGCCGTTCTTTGAAGCCTGTATATTACACTTTTCCCCGTGGTTTGCGAATACGAAAGTACTCACCCCTCTCTGTTGTTATTTTTCCTTCCTTGCTGCTAGATCAGGTTGAAGTTATAGGCGCCGGGGAGTTTCGTTCCTAAACCCAAACCACTGCCTGTGGCATGGTGTTTTGGCTACGGTTAAAGTTCGCTGCTGCTGCTCTTTATTTGACAATTGCTACCTCTGAGATTACCCGGAGTCGCAATGTAAAGGTATTATCTATTTACTAGAATTGTTTTTTTATTTTATCTTGTTATTGTGGGTACCAGCTACGGGATCCTGGGACTGGTACTCGTTACGCGGTTCCGTAGGGAACAGTTCGCTGTTCCTCTACGGCATGCCCTCCTTCGGGTTACCTATTATGGTGGCCGAGGGGCGGGTCGTGACAGTAACAACCAAAAACCAAATACAAAATCAAAGAGGTGTTCAACATCAAGGATTCATTGTCTGTGACAGTGAGACTATATGTTGCAACATTGAAAAGAAGATATACATACTGCCATTCCAAGCATCTGATACTGGGATGAGAAGGTGAAGATCTTCGTTGTTTTCTTTTCTGGTGGAATTCTTGCGACAACGGAGCACGTCTCACCTTGGTCTCCAACCTCCATCATCAGAGGTTCTCACAATGGCGTTTGAGCATTTGTCCCGCATTGGAGGGAGATCACATGGCAAATAGTTAGGCAAAGTCACATACTCCTATTGTCATAGAAGGATCCTTTGGTACTGAATAGCATCCTGAGCCAACTGCTCTCCGCCATCAGAGCACCACCCATACACAAAGATGGGTTAGCCACTCATGCCGTTGTTGAGTTCTTCATGTGCGTGCTGTTTTATGGTTGTGCACCTATCAAGTGAGAGATGCTCCTTTTATTCAATTTTGATTTTGAGCCATATGTTTAAATGTTGTGCGTTGATACTAGGGTCAACGAAAACCTCTACATTTAAACCACATCACATCACATGCACAACTCTCTCAGCATGCACACTTCCCTCCTGATGCATTGATTCCACTGGCAAGAACAACGCTCACCTTGTTATGCACATAGTATTAATTTTATTCTCATTATACACATCATTTTTGGATGGGGAAACAAACATAAATGGGCATAAGTTAGCAAATTATAGAACGGACATCCATACAATGTCCAATAGGATCAGATGTCATGTTATATGCAGCGAATGTCCTGATATTTGCAGCCAAGCAATACGTTAGAACACGATGTGCCGAAAATGCTATTCCCTCCATTTCATAATATGTGTCATTTTAACTTTTTTCTTACGACATTTGACCATTCATCTTATAAAAAATTGATGCAAATATAAAAAAGAATAGCCATGCTTAAATTACTTTTGATATAGTAAAGTAAGTTACAAACAAAATAAATGATACTTTCATAATATTTTTAATGATCAAACATTGCAAAGAAAAAGTCAAAATATTTTACGTTATACAACAGTACGTACACACAAAATAATCGTGTACCCTTGCGTATAACCTACCAATATCGCCCGCTGCACAGCCGCACATGACAGCCCCCAACCGAACCAAACAACCACGCTACCGAGCACCAATACTAACGCCAACAAGTTGTTCCCCGCCGCACAAACCCACCCAATTTCCAAAATTCTACCTATTTTCCATACCGCCGCTGCCGCCGCCTGCACGAACAGAACGAAATCAACCCAAGTCTCGCACGCCACGCCTTCTATTCCATTGAGATGCGATGGTGAATTCAATCCTCATTGGCCGCTGCGTGCTGCCATGGCGCGGTGGTGGATAGCACACACGTTGGCGAGCACCTCCCTTGATGTCATGTTTTTCCTCTCCTGCCTCTGCACCGCTAACGCCTCCTTCGCCTCCTGCCTCCTCCCTTTCCCTTGTACTTGTGCCCATCGGAAAATAGTGTATTTTATTTTGTTGTTGCCAAAAATAGCATAAAAATTTGGTAGAAACAATAATCTACCCACATACCCATGTAATAGTTATAATATTACTTTATTTCTTGCTATCTGTTTTTATTCAGTATCATGGTTGCCCTGACCATGCTCTTTTTCCTATGTTGCTTTTTGAATTTATTATGAAGAACTAATGTATATATGTCTTCAAAATTGACTAATCTTTTGATATTTATTTGTAGCATCACTGAATATCTCATTTATTTTCTTAGTCCAACACACATAAGGTCACCAAATACAAATCTTGTGTATCTTTTGACTTGGTCTGAGTCGGATTGAGATCCCCTAACAAAAACATTACAACTGACGTATGGACAATCCATGGTCCCATATATCAGTAAGTTAGAGATCTTGATCATTTTAAATCCCTGCTCTTAGAAAGCACGGATAATACCTACAGAGAATGGATAGCATAATACCTGCGCCCTGCGGAGAACGGTGAGCAGCAGAAAATAGTCGAGCCGTGCCATTCCTCTACTTAACATCGTACAACCTGCCCAAACCGGCCGTAACTTGGTGGTACTAGCTGTTTCCGCAAGACAACCCACGCGGCCACGGCCACGCTAGCCGCCCCGCACACACCCGAAATCCACCAGCGAACGCCACCACGAGGCCCCCTCTCGCGGAATTTCACCGGTTCCCTGGGATGGATCAGGCCCCAATTCGATGTTTACCAATCGTGTGCCCCACTGTCCGCAAGAGACAACCCCCAACCGAACAGCCCACGCCATCCGCCGCCCCCGATGCCGTCCCGCGATCCACCACATCCACCCGCGCCAACACCAACACGGCAAATTCCACCACCCATTCCCCCAAACCACGCCGCCTTTCGCCGCCGCCCGCACGGACAGACGCAACGAAATCAACCCAAATCCCGCCCGCACGCCTCTTCCTCCGCTGTGGTGATGCGGCGGTGAACCGATTCTCGATGGCCGCCACGGCGCGGTGCCCCGGCGCGGCGGGCGTGGCGTCGCGGTGGACGGCGCGGTCGCTGGCCGGCGCCTTCCTCGACGCCGCGCTCGTCCTCGCCTGCCTCTGCGCCGCTGCCGCCGCCTCCTTCGCCACCCGCCTCCTCTCCCCTTTCCCCTGCACCTGCGCCCGCCCCCATCTCCCATGCCTCCTCTCCTTCCTCCTCCACTACCCCTCCCGCGCCCTCTCCTCCCTCTCCTCCTCCCTCCTCTCCCGCTTCCCCTTCGCCGTCGATCCTTCCTCCTCCTCCGAACACGACGAATTGCAGGGATCCGTCGATGAGGTGGTCGAGGTGGGTGATGCGAGGCGGGAGGTGGTGGAGGAGCGGGGCGCCAGGGCGGCGCTGCAGAGGGAGCTGGAGAAGGAGCGGAGCGCGGCGGCGTCGGCGGCGGAGGAGGCCATGGCGATGATCCTTCGCCTGCAGAAGGAGAAGTCGGCGCTCGAGATCGAGGCGCGGCAGCAGCGCCGCACTGCCGACGAGCGCTGCGCCTTCTACGAGGACGAGGTGGAGGAGCTCCGCGACATCCTGCTCGTCCGCGAGCGCGAGGCCCGCGCGCTCCGCAAGGAGGTCGACGCCTACCGCCGCCTGCTCGGCCTCGCCACCGACGAGGACGAAGACGAGGAGGAGGACGACATGGTGACGCCTCACTCCACCATGGTCGTGGAGGGCGAGCCGAGCTCGTCCAAATCCGTGGATAATAAGAGCAGCAGTGGAAATTTTGGGATGGCACAATTGGGGAATGATTATGGGTTCAGCTTGAAGACGCCTTTTTCGCCACAGCAATTGGTGACACCTATTCGTGTGGATCATCATCTCAAAGGGGTAATTGATGAGGATATGTTGTCTGCTGCGACATCTGAGAAAATTCCTGTAGTTGGATTTGGATTGAAAAAAGAGGTTGATAGCTGTGAGGATGATGGAACAGAGACGGTCGAAATTCTCCCCCTGTCTGCTCGAAGTTTAGATCAGGTTGCTGATGTTGAACCTGTTGCTGCAGTTGGTACAAAATCTGCAAAGGCGCTGCCTGGTGAGTATCAGGAGGTAGAGTGTGGAGGCATAGACAAGAGTGGTGGTGATTCTGCGGGAAGTGAGAATGATGCGAATATCTATGATGTGCATGTGGTTGACGATATATGCTTCTCAACTGAAGGTATGTAATTATGGAGAAGTGAATCTCAGTTGATTGATTCCTATCTTGTATATGACATGTGCAAACTATAGTGTTAAAAATTAAACCAGCAATTCATTTTGGGGATGTCTTCGTATTTCATAGATAGCATGCGCTATTTATCTTTGCTTGGTTTACATTAATGTTGCCTGCTCTTTGCTTAGAAATTCTGTACTTTGTTTACCATATGCCTCTTGGTTTCTGGTACTGAAAATCAGTTGTTCGTATGCAGTTAAAGGCCTTATTGGACGTTGTTTCTCGGATGCAACAATGCAAGCAGAGAAGATACATAATAGAGTTGCTGCAGATGATCTGCTTGGGAAAAGTTTGAATGCCATTAAGGGTGCACAAGACAAGATAAAAATTGCAGCAAGTGAAAGAAAGCAATCATTACAGCTACAACTCTTAGAGGACATAGCTAACCAACTTCAGGAAATCAAGGATGCTGCTGAAGCAGGGCGACAGTTGCATTGTGCCTCTCCTAGAAATTTAAAGAAAAGCTAGGTCAGTGCTGATTATAGCTTGCTGTTAATTACTTTAACGCTTTTTATGCACTAGATGTATATTACCTTAGTTTTAAAAATAACATCTTGTCAAAGAAGCACGGGATTGTGGGGCCTATATTATAAGGCAGTATATTCAATTTATATTATTTGGAGGTCCTCCAGGTTAATTGTAGGAGGTTTTAAAGCTCAAAATTTGCAAATTAATCAGAAAAAGTAAAACATAGAAATCCCATGTCAATAAAAGAAAAATAAAAAAATCATGAGCATCGAATCTACATAAATGATGTAACAAATAGTTTGGACTGTACAAAAGGAAGAGTTCATTCTTTAATTTTGTGGGACATGCATGCTAGGAAAGGCTAATGCCAAACAAGGAATTAATGCAAATTTAATGTATAATCACATTTCATTTCTAGTTCAGCCATATACAAACACAACTTACTCATGCATAGATGCACATATGACATGCATGCATGGCTGAGATAGGAGTGTAATAAATATAGTCCCTTGAATGTACTCTTTGGAAAGATAATATTTGTGTTTCGCAAATAGTAGTAAACTCATGTATGAGTGCACATTTCCATGTCGGATTATAGTTAGGTGGACAATCAGAGACGTACCTGTCTTACGTATTCCAATAAATAAATGATGTCTGAAAATTAAAGATGAGAGGGAAATGAAATTTGACCATATAACTGGCTGCTGCAACAAATTGTCATGCAAAATCTACATTTGCTTGTAAGGTTTTGTGGACTTATATAGTTATATTATTTGACCTCAGCTGACTAAGGATTCTCATAGCTCAGATTTATTTGAGCGATTAGTGTTCACTCACAGTAGGCCAAAGACACCTGTTTTTACAGGATTCAGCACAAAAAGCACAAGCTATTCAGTGCTGTCTCCCTGGGTACTATACGCGACAGTTCATTGCATTAATTTCATGTATTCCCTGGGTACTAGGCCAAACTGCGTTGCTGTTTCATCAGCCTCCTAGTGCACTTGTTATTTTCTTATATTCCCTGGTACATATTCATGTACTTAAGCACCTGATTTCTTCAATACAAAATCAATTTTGTTGAATTAAAGCATTACAGATCACACGATGCGTGATATCCATCTGTAGGCTTCATTTCTCTGAACTAAAAGCAGCCATTGCGGCTTGGCAATGTCTGGACGCAAATCTTCTCTTGAATTACTTGAGCGTTTTCCTCCAGTCTATTCTGGGCAGAGTCCAAATATAATAAAGACTAAACTGAACAAACTGAATGAAGTATGTGGACATAGCCTATGTGGGTATCACATTTTTAGTTACTGAATTCTGGGCGCAGATCATAAGTACGATATTGTTTTTTTTAGATAATGGAATTCATTCCGGTCTTTACTTCAAAGAAGCTATAGCCAATTATTATAAAAGTTACAGGACTGACATCTGTGAATTACAATGATACCCAGCTTGATTAAAAACAATAAGTATGATATTGTTTAGTTATAGAAATGTTTGTCTGTAAGCTCCATAACAGATTCGATGTCCCACGATGTTTGAACCCACCAGACCTACTATCTGTTCTTTCATTTTTAATTTTTGAAAGTGCATGCATGAAATTCCAAATTTGCAAGATTTTTGTACCTGACTTGTGCTATAATTTTGCAGGACAAGTATATTTTGGCATCAACAGCAACATGATCGATGGTGTACATGTTTGTTTTGATTTTTAGTTTGTTGATTTTGTTGCGAGATTAATGTTTGTTTGTTCTTTTACATAAATAATTTTGGATTGTAATTGATGTACATGTACATAAAAGGTAGATTTGTTTGTTGTTTGCAATCCAGTCTGCTATATATGCTTTAAACGAATAAACATGCTAAGTATGCTAAGTAGTACTCCCTCTGGTTAGCTCAAATTTGAGCTAACCAACGTCAAATAAAAAAAAATCTGAGGGAGTACATGTTTACTCTTCATTAGATAAGAATATTAGTACTAGTTCACTAATGGAAACAGTTCTTTATATCGAATGCTCAGGATTTATAAGTCGGGCGGCTGTGCTGCTGTTAATTCCACCGAACCACCAAAAGTGAAGTTAGAGCAGAGACTCTTACAAACTTGATGGCTGTGGGGTCGGGATGTATGGTTAACTTCGTAATTCTGCACCACTATAATTGAGTCCCTTGTAACTGGAAAACTAGATCTAATTTCTGCTTTCAGTAGTAGTAGAAACAATTCCAAAAACTTGCAGAAGAAATAGGATATTTGGCAGAAGAACACATAGTTAATCAACATCATACTTCTCAACAAATGTTGAACGCTTCATTCGATTATATACATTGCCACATTAACTCCCATTTCTATGTTCCAAACACTATGTAATAGTACAAATATATAGTACAGCAAGTTTTCACAGTTTTTGCTGATCATAAATAGCAATGGGGTGATACTGATACCACAGAATGGTCCTAACTACTAACAGTTCAACCACAGGAGCAATTAACAAGTGTAATATGCAAAGACAAGAAGACTAACAAGATCCTACTCCTTTTTAGTATGGATGGCAGTCACAGTAGAGACCATGGAATCAACACCGCACTTGTTGTGAGCACGAGGACCCCTGCAGATCTTGTAGTACCCGTGCTCGCCCCAGTTCTCGCCCCACGAGTTCTTGATGATCCAGTAGGGCATATCCTTGAAGCGAATCGGCGTGTAACCAGCTGATCCATAGCCAACAAGGAGAACACCATGATCAAGGTGCTTCCCACAAATGAAGGGGCACGACACACCACCGATGTATGTCTGCATGAAGGCTGCATTGATGCCAACTGCAAGAAACAAAGTATGCATCAGCAGTTGTAATTGCACATCTCAAGGCAAATGGCTAACAGCAATGATTCAGAGTTGCAAATGCTGGATTCTTACTTGCGAGCGGGCCATGTTTGACAAGGTTAGCAGCAATTTGATCCTCATTGACAGAAACGACACTGAAGTTCTTTACTTGTGCAACGATTTTGGACTTGTCAAACTTGCATGTGTTCTCCCTCCCAACGTAAGGGTAGTCTTTCTCGGTCTGTAGACCACCAGATTTCATAAGATAGCTGAAAGCTGTAGTCATCAAGCCACCGTTGCATCCTGAGTCGCATGCGCGTGATTCGGATGGATCACACTGCAAATTCACAACACGAGCATGGCATGTTATTAGGTTCCGCTGTTTGATGTAATAAGAAATTGTAAGCCAGTAGGCATATAATTAGTTTGGGTTATAATAGTGAGATAGTTTGAAAATGCATTACTATATTTCACCAGTAAATTGGGAATTGAGCAAGCAGATGCAGAGGACGAGAATAGACAGCCCAATTCAAGTGATTTTAAACAGGTCAAAGTTCGTATTTTGGTCCTTGCGCTAGGGCTACAAAAGCAAAAATAAATTGTTCGCATCCCCATTGAGAAGGACCATTTGTGATCTGTACCATAAGGAAACGGAATGTACTGCTTTGTTTAAACAAACAAAGCTTGCTTGAGATGGTTAGTTCCCAAATCTCCCCATTGTTGAAAGATTTCAGAAGTGATTTGTTAGAACATCTGAAACAGAGGAGAATCCAGATTGTGTAAATGTGTATACAGTCAGTGCCTTGGATTTTCAGCTAAGGAAACTCTCTGGGGTCAAATGGTCGTTGACCTGAGTGTGGTACAAAATGTATTAGATGCAACCTAATTTATTGGAACAAATTAGTTTAAACAAAAAAAAATATTATTTTTTTCACCCAAAAAAGCAAAAAAATGGCTTCAAGGGAGAACAAAATGAATCTCCAATTAGCTTCTACTCCACCGTTAATCATTTATTCCTCGATTACTCGCTCTATCTCGTGACGGCGACGCGCACCAACCATAATAGAGTAAGTAAAACCGAGATAAGGACAACACAACAGCAAAAGTCAGAACAAAGCAGCCCACAAGAATACCCATGTGCATCATCATTCCTTCTATTCTATAGCCTCGAGCCAAAACCAAACAAAAACTAAGCTGCATTATCTCGTTCTCATAGTCAACGAGCTCTAGCAATTCTAAGCAACTAAGAAGAAACTTAAGCTTGATACCTCGTGGTCGCAGTCAACCATCTGCTGCTCGCTGAGCACCTCCAGCTTCCCCGTGGCGAGGAAATGCGCCCCTTCCAACGCCCCCGACGTGCTGAACGACCAGCACGATCCGCACGAACCCTACACCAAATTTCACACAACTCCAATAACTCAATCGATTCAACCAAATCACAACAACTCCAACTCTCCAATCGATTCAACCGACGAACAAATCGATCCCAAATCCGAGGGAAATCCAGTGACCTACCTGGTCCTTGACGGGGCCAACGGCGCCGTGCTCGCGCCAGTCGAAGTCGGCGGGGAGGCCGTCGGTGGGGAGGATCGGCGCATCGCGTGAGCCGGCGAGGTTGGGGCGGCCGCCGCCGCGGAGGCCGAGGAAGCGGTCGCGGAACTCGGCGGGGGTGAGGTCGGAGAACTTGGTGACGCCGTGCTCCGCCGTGGGGTCGAGGCGCTGGTGGCGGCGCGCGCGGCGGAGGTTGGCGCTGAACACCGACATCCTGTACGCGCGCTCGCCGGCGTCGCCGTACGCCTTCCCGAACCGCCGCTCGAAGCTCGCGAAGTGCGCCTCCGCCTCCAGCTCGCTCATCAGCTCGTCGTCGTCGCCGCCCACCACCTGCTCGATGAGCGGGTCCTCCTCCTCCTCCCGCTCCGCCGATGCCGATGACGACGACAGCACGGCGGAGGAGAGGAGGAGGAGGAGCGCGGCGAGGAGAAGGCGGTGGCGCGCCATGGTTTGGTTTGTTTTTGGGTTGGGTTGGTTTTTTTCTTTTTCGGTTTCTTGTGTGGGTTTGGCTCTATTGGATTGTGCGATTATTTATAGTGAGGTGAGGTGGTGAGAATGTGAGATGATTGGTTTGGTTGCTTTGTGATTTGAGTTGGAATTGCTTGGGGATAATGGCGATTGAGAATGATGAGTGCAGTGACAACTGACAACGACCTTCGCAGCGATACTACTGAGAGTGACCGGTAGCAGTATGGATTAGTCATCCCAGGATATAAATCGATTTGAAGAAATTAATACTAGCTCCATCATAAAATATTTTTTTAATTATAAAAATAAGCCATTTTCAAATTAAGAAAATATATATTATAATAGTTTATTTCACGGTGAATCTAATAGTATTGTTTCACGTGATAGTCCATTTTGAATTTTTCATTATTAATAGCTAAAGTTTAAAATGTTTGATTTACACTTTTCTAAAAGTTATTGGGCCTATTCAGTTGCACTACTTGTGGCGGCACAACCCTAGCACATTTTTCTTTACATACTATTATTGTTGAAGCTGCTGCACTGCAACAAGAAGTGCAAACGAATAACCCCGTTATATCCCCGTTATATTTTGAGACAGAGAGAGTAGATCATTTTTTTACTTGACAAGCAAAAGCAAAAGTACCCCAAGTCAATTGTTTAAAGCTTCCATATGGTTTAGAGCCTCACCAATAGATATGCAGCTTGGCTTCCATATGGCTTTGAGTCTCTCACCTCGAATTCCTGCGTTTTTCTGCGGTACAAACAATCGGACATTCCTATATTTTCATGTCTTACTATCCTCTACTTATACATGCATTTTCTGTGAAATCCTGTGTTTTTTTTCCATTTTTTCCACTTTCACAATCCTGAGATTAAAAGGGGCCTAAGCCAAACCAATAAAAATGCATGCTCTCCATATCATTTGTCTTTACGTATTACTCCCTCTGTCCCATAATATATGGGATTTGGACTATTTATGTGTAAAAATCAAACATTCATCTTATTCAAAAATTTAGTGCAAACATAAAAATTGACAAGTCATACTTAAAGTGCATTAGATAACAAAGTAAATAATAAATAAAATAAAGAATATTTTTTAAAAAAAATTGAATAAGACGAACAGTCAAATGTTGCGGTTAAAAACCCTAAATCGCTTATAATATGGGACAGAGTATCTATGTTCTAAAATAAAGCAACATTTGAACTGAGGACACTTTTTAGGACAATAAATATGTAGATTTATTGTCCTAAGAACTATCATGTTGTCTTAAAGGTTGATATATTTTGGGTTGGGGGAGTACTTAAAAACTTGAAGATGCTCGTATCACCACACGTAGTTCCATCCCACACTATAGTTTTCGTCCGACAGTTTACATCACCATGTCATTAGCTTATATCTTCCCATCTTCAAGTTTGCGCCTTTTGATCGCACAATCAGTTCTCCTGCGTCGCTACATATTATTTTGACATTTTCCTTTCGAATTCCAATCTAATTCAAACCGCCACATGCACGGGAATAGGGATGACCCCAACAGATTTGGTAAAAGGCAGAGGGAGAGTGACCGAGGGATAGTAGATCACTGCCCTCACCATCGTCATCTACTTCAAACCCCTTGCCGGTGAGCTTACCATGCATGTTCTTAAGCAAGATCGATGTACTCCACCATCCTGTTGCGTTACATTATCATGGTGAGGCATCCGACAAACCAAGCTAGAGCCCAGCCACGGCCTGACTCAGAAAAAATACCAAGCCTGGCTCGATCCCATGTATCAGTGATAAAGTCATGGCAAATATAAAGTCAGAGAATCTCAATCCTTACATTTGAGGACAAAGAGTACCAATTAAGAAAAAATTACGGATCACCCAATAAGGCACGTGATATTTTTCTAGCTTTTGTACTACTGCTTCACTAGGGTTGTGAAATATCAAATTACAGTGTGCGACCAGAGGCAGTTTTTTTACACCCGGGTGCCCTGGCACCCCACCTGGGAGGCGTCTGATTGTCTTTGAGATTGGTGCTGTATTTGGTCTCTTTCTTTGCAATACGGGCTCAACTCTTCTCCGTATGTATAGCAAATTGTATGTACTTCGTACACAGGCAGCGCGTGGGCCCCGCTGCTCGCTCCCTTCTCGTGGTGTTCTAGACCCGGACCCACGAGACCACGACTGCATTCTTCTCCCAAGTGCAGTGCAGCAGTAGACTCTGTGTACTCCCGAGACGGAAGCAGGAGGAGGTAGGAGCAATCGTCCATGGCACCGCCCTCACCGCCGCTGCTTCGGGTGGCCCCACGTCGACGACGTTTGTTGAAGTAGGAACGGGAGTAGGGCGACATTGTCGAGCACGCGGACTCTGTGTGAAAGCCCTCACGGACTGCGGCGTTGTGGTGGTGTTGCGAAAACTCCACCTTGGAAGAGTCCGGCGAGCTCAACGTCATGGCATGCACAGTGCAACGCCTCGTGCTGATTCTTGGATGGTATCATCGTCGGAGGCGGCGGTGGATTTATCCCCTTTCTTCTCCACCAATCTCTTTTCCCCCTTCTTCCTCGTCGAGGCAAGCTAGCAGCAGACGGTTTATGGCAATGGCTGATGCGACGCCGACGAAGGGCTAGGCGACGGCGTCCCTGGCCGAGCTTGAGAGCATGGGACACAAGAGCGGGTGGCGTTCATCTTACCCCTTTGCCGTGTGTTCCTTGTTGACTTGTTGTATCCTCGTGCACAAGAGAAGCAATAAAGACGAGTGGCAAGAGCAGAGAATTGGACATCTGCTCGTGGAGAGTCTCGTTCAAGTAAAAAAAAGGAATGAAGAAACGATTTCTTCCGGCGAGCATCGTTCTTGCTTGCTCCTTCTCGTGTCTCGGTGAGGTAGCTGTGGCTAAATGAAGTTGTCAGAGCTCTGTACGCCCATGGCGGGAGGAAGAAGAACAGGGAAGGCCGGAAGGGGGGGAGAAGGAATGGATCTGCTGCTGAAGTGCTGGGTCCACGAGCGTTCTGCAGTCCACGAGTGTGTTGTCACGTGATCACGATGGGGGCCACCATCCTGTATTTAGTGTGAACGGCAGAAAATGTGGACAAACTTCAATACGACGTGAATATTAGGGCCCGTTTGAAGTTGCTTATGGATTTTTGTTGCACGCAAAACGAGACAAGCCATTAACACAAGACTAATTAAGTATTAACTATTAAAATTTTGAAAAATGGATTCATATGATTTTTTAAAGAAACTTGTATATAAACTTTGTTTGCAAAAAACACATGAATAATCATTTTGAGAAGCGTGCTAACGGAAAACGAGGGAAAAAAATCCTCCCCTATGTTGATTCAAACGGGGCCTAAGCTTGTATCGGTACGCACGAATCTCAAACTAGATCAATGACTTCTTGGTGGGGTGTCATGGCACCCGGGTGCAAAAATGACTTCCCCGTGTGCGACTGTGCAGATTGTAGAAGTTAAAGAAGGCCTTTTTAGCCGTGATCCCCGTAGCACGTTTGACCCAATTTAAGTTCTTAGGTGCCACTGACATATGAATGCACACATCAGATGAAATACAAGAAATCATATTCATCAACGGTCCGAAATGGCAATAGGGTGGCTAAAGTGTGACTGATTCACATTGTTCTAGTGTGTCATGACGACAAAACAACATATAGTACGGTCGTCTTTGCGTGCAACCGATCATCCATCCCGTTGATATATGCATATCGTTGTCGTTGTGGACCTGGACTGAACGTCTGAAACGCTGGGGATTCTCATCTCAGATCTCACCTGGCATAAGTGCGTGCGTGCACGAGTAGGAAGCAGTTGCTACCACTCCACTCCACTCTCAAGTCCCCAGACCACCACGCTTAACATTTTTCCAATACTTGATACTACTGTATGAACTGTAACACCAACGTGACGAGGACAAGCCAGGAGCCGGGGGTTGGTCTGTGTTTCAGAGGGAATTTTTGGGTCTGGGAAAAGTTTATTCAATCTATCCTACCTAGCTTTGTGTTTTACAGCTCTGTTTATGTAGACCGTATTAAAAACATATATTTCTCTGTTTTTCATTCCACATGACTGTTTTTATCATTCATGAAGTTTTATTTGGAGATAATGGTGTTTCAACAAATTTACTTGACACTAGCAATGTGACTGCGGCCCTTACTGGGATAGTTTTTACTTGAAACAAGCGACAAGGCCTCCCAAACGGCAACCTGCTCGGCTGCTCCACTTCAGAAAGAAAAGAAAATGACAAACTGCTTCTTCTCTAGCTACTTGTACAAGCTGAACACACAAGGTGAGTTGTGACGGAATCTCAAGCGGGAATCCCGTAACTCAGGCCGTGGCCCTTACCTCCCTTACATCCATTAAGTTTTTAACACATTGTTCACTCAGGCTATGAAATAAAGATGAAATACCCGAGCACAGAAAAATTGAGAACGATTTTACACAACGTGTAACTTGATCACAACGAACCAAATCACAAGAAAGTGATTACCTACAGTTACCGACAAAATCACATGCCGATCACTAACAGTAGCCTTTATTGGCATTCCTTTCCTGTACAAAAACCTGGAAGCGATCTGGAATGCGATGATGCAAACTACCTACCAATTCTAAACAGGGTGGAATGGCCTATAACCTCTCTCTACAATCTACATAACCTGGAATGGCCTGAATTCCTCACGTCAGTGTAATTGAAAAGGGCAACTGCAATGCCCTATGAGCGTGAAACGAAAGTAGAGGTCCTCCAGTTAGTGAAGTGGTCGCAGAGATGCTATTTCTCTCAAACCTTGCGGCCTTTCCGGGCAGCATTTAATTGCTCCAGCAAGTCTTGTATGGTGGAAGAAGCATCCTGGCAAAGAGTTTAGTAGCTTATCAAAGTGAAGAAGCAGAGATACTGCAATTTAGTGCCAAGGTAAGCTTGCTCAGTCTCACACTCACCTTTAACTTCTCTCTCAGATTTTCCTCTTCTAGGTCACGACGACTTCTTTCTTCTGAGAAGATATCAATCAATGCTTCTTGTTCCTTGTTTGAAGTATCTAGTTGCCTCTGTGCATCCTCTAACTGGAAAACAAAAAAGGTTGGGTAAGGGATCAGCAGTATACATATATAATGAAGATTGCAGTGTATTTTCATGGCAAAAAGATGGGTAATATGATTGTCCATAGGCTAACTTTATAAGTATAATTTGTCAGTATAAATGAGGAACATGCAGAGCTACCAAGCAAAGCTTCATAATCAGTTGATAGATGAATCATGCATTAGCAATGCTAAGTACAAATATAAAGACAAAGATAAGAACAACAAATTAGATTCCAGCTGCCAGTAAACAAGTGGGAGCATGAACTTGCAAAAGCTAAATGGCTAAATGGGAAAATGTGAAACGTTGCAACAAGTATTTAGATGACCTCTTGTCTTTGCTATTACATGTGACAAATTATGAATTTAAACTTCAAAGCATCATCATAGTTTATCTTTGCTATTGTTAGTCCTAATTTCAGATCGCTCAGATATTTTGTGCCTCTCAAAACTTAACAACCAAGATGGCACCAACATGTCAACATGGGTTGGATAAGCAATAAAAATTTTCAGGCCCAAAAAGAATTAGAGTTCACATATTTACAATCTACAGGGGAGAGATAAGTGCATACCCTCTCTGTTAACGATTTGACCTTATCACGTTCAATCACCAGCTCCTGTGACAATGATTCTTCGACCCTCAACAATCTGACAAAAGAGCAGCACAAAGGAGCTAGGCATTTTATAACAATATCAGTTAAAACCTAATATCACAGTAAATTTGTAGGAAAGAACACATTATTGCATGTTCCAAAAAGAAAAACGTGAACATGGCTGGATCAGAATTTGGGATAATCATATATATATATATGTACATATACACACAAATTTTAGATTGAGTTAGGGTTACAGTTGGTACTCATCAAATAACCTGAATGATTTCTTGAGAAAAACTAATGCCCACAGTCCAGCAATTCAGAGCACCACATACAAAACTGGTTACCACATACCTTTCCTTCAATAATGAGTTTTCATCAGTCAGTTGCTTGATAATAGTCTCACGATCATCAATAGTATGTTCCCTATTACTTGCTTCTTTAAGTCCCTGCAGAACAAACATCACAGAGAAATAATGATACTATGTACTTAAATGGCAACCACATACAACATATGCAGGCAAGTATAGTACACCGGTGATAAGCAATAGATTTTATATAAAAGCATGTTATATTGAGTTAACAGTGTGATTTTGAATGATGATCTGCTGATTGTTTTTGGAACTGGACTTTATCTATACTTTGTAATGATTCTTAAAACGAAATTTCACATTAACAGTCCATTTGGACGAGTTATAGTGTTTGCACTAGCTTTTATATAGTTCCACAGCAGAACAATTAGCTTAATATAATAATCTCAGTCAACCATGAGAGTGATCCATGGAGGAATTATCCCCACCAAGATTATCAGCTTATAACACTACCAAAATATATGATTGTATTGAAGCTCCACATTTACCTAAACTAGCAAGTAATTAAAGCAAATCGCCTAGTAATTCTAACAGCAAATACGATAGATAAGATCTTAGAACAGAGCCATACACCCATACCACTACATGCAGTTTAAGATTAAGAAGCTTATTTACTATACATTACTAAAAGAAGACTCCTCAAATCTGCATAATTCAGTCATGCAACAAAGTGAATTGAGCTGTAGATTGGGTAGGATGATCACTCTAGCTAAACATGGCCTAATTATCATCTGTAAATAAGTGCATAGCTAAATATAATCCCAATATAAAATAAAAGCTTAATAATACATAAAAAAGGTCCAAGGGAGAACAAAATTACCACAGGCTGGGATGCAGTTCTGTTTCTCTCTCTTTCTGTCAGTCCATTGGATGGAGGTGTTGACAAGGTAGTTCCATTTTGGAAAGATCTTCGATGCGCATTCAGGCTATGAGATCTTGAACTTGTAGGTGGGGTGCACACAAACTCAGAGTCACTTTCATCACTTGTATCTCGAAGTCCATGCAATATTGATCTTCCAGGTCGTTTAGTCGTTGTAGACTTCTCAGCTCTTCGCTGAACATGGAATGATGTGCTTGCCTTTCCAGAATTTTTATTTGATTTTCCATACGCTTTCTGAGTAGGGCAAGGGGATTGCTGTGCACGTTGGGTAACTTCAGGGGAGTTTTCTGTCCAAAGAAGGTCATGTTGGTAAAATATTAGCTACTTATCTCTAAAGGTAATTACAATTAAAGTTAAAAGCTCCATATCCGTTGAAAGGGACCAAACAACTATAATGTGTAATCCTTTATTTTAATATAACAGTTGGACATTTGATAGTCTCAAAAGAAGCATCTTTGACCAACCTTTTGACGTGTCATAAAATTTAAAAAATGTTGCATTATGACTTTTTCATATAATAAATCTAATGCTACCATTACCAGATGCCCTTATTGGTGATTTTATAGGTGGATATGTTCACCCCTACACAACACATATACAAATCTGATGGTACCATTACCAGGGATAAGCACCCTAGCAGAGGAATGAGCATACCAATTCACCCCCTATACAATACATATGCAAATAAAAAGGCCAGGATTATGGTACACTGGAGGAGGCAGAAAGAGAGAAAGGAGGGAGGTCTGACTGTGTAAGGTGTCATCTACATCAGTGCCGCTCCTGGAGGGACACATGGCACTTTGGACCTAGATGACATACTTTATCAAGTTTAGGAGCCTCAATCTACATTTTGCTCTCTGGAGTATTGCTGGAGCCAAAGCGCTACATGAGCTTCTTTGAAGGGCACTCCCTCTAGAGGGCTAGTTTTTTTTTTTGGGTGGGTGGGTGGTAGTGGCGTCTCAAATTGTTTTTGGTCCGGGAATGTCGTCTGTTGAGGGATTCTTTCAATCTCTCAGTACTTCTCTTCCTAATGAAATGAAGCGCAGCCCTCTTGTATTCTCCAAAAAAAGAACTACAATTTGCAAGTTTTATGGACCTAGATGATACCACTAGTGTGTTTCACTCGAGTATATATAGAAAAACTTCTGCGTTCTAGCCTACACAGTCCTGTGTCTCACTTGATGATCAGTCACTGCTGAACTTAAGAAGATATTCCCCAACAAAAAAAAAAAAACTTAAGATGTTTACTTTGTTAGTCAAGGAAGCTAGGAAAGCATTTTTTTTTTTAAAAAAAAACTAAGTGGTCCTTCTCAAAGAGGAATACTAACAAGCCATAGCAAAATCAAGAAGTCTTATTACTCAGTTACCTCCTGTTTCATTACTTTTGCCAGAACGTGCCCCAGCATATCCAATTCGATGAGCATTTCCTGACCTGAAATAGGTACAGAGATAGAGACAAGTGCCAAATAAGACAAACGGTAGCCTACAACAAAACTGATATTGTACCATGTGGCCACAAAAGTAAAAAAAGAAAATGACAATGAAACAGACCAATAGTCCTTCTGCATTTGAACTAATCGTGCTTCAAGTCTTGCTAGAAGAGTTGTGCGCTCGAAATCCTGCTTATCATGAGCTGGCTCAATAAAATTAGCCTCCAGTACACCTGTGCAGGGTAAGTTGATCATTTCCAGAACGAGAAGTTAACGATTCAAAAACAAAGAAAAAAAGACCATGCCACATAGTTAACTTACCTATGACACCACGCCCACCACTTCCAGCGGCAGTCCACACTCTCCAGAAAGGCTAAAAGAAACATATTAAATCCATATAATCCATAAATATAATTTGGATACTTGTACATGCAATTTGAAGAAGCAAAATATTGAACATTCGGTCAATATTTACACCGTTCATTAAAATCAATCAGTAAAAAGTATTTCCCAAAACAAAAGATTAATGTCACAAAGAAATAAACATACATACCAACACCCTAGCCATTTTTTAAACATTTTTTCAGAAAGAAGTGGTAGCTAACCAGGCATAAAATGTCAGTGTTCACCAAGGAAACGCAGTTTAGCCAGAACCTAGTGCCTAGTGCCTACTGCCCAATCATCTACCCCCCAGGGCAGGGTATAGGTGGGAGGATGGCACCAGAATCCCAGTGGATTAGGTGCTGACAGACCCGCCTAGGGGAACATTCACAAATGCAAGTTTGACTAACACCACCAAGTCACCAACTGGTTTATAATATATGGCACATAAGTGAAAAGTCTGATAAAGCAATAATTATTAGAGCTGGATGGAAAAAGCAAATAAACTTAACTGATTACAAGTAACCCCCAAAAATCTATTATAACACAAAAGGATAACAATAGTAATACCTTTATTAGCCGGTTCTGGTGGTACACATTAAATCCTTGAACATCAACGTGATGTTTTGCATCTTTTACAAAGCCAATTGTTACATCAGCTACCATCTGACACAGAAGAAAATTTGATCAGTAATGAACAATACAAGCACAGTATTGAGGAAAGAGTTACAAGGTTACAGGTCCTACATTTGGATCCTTTGGAACTCCATTAGGTGCAACCGGCTTGTATGTCACCTCTTTCTTCAGCATCATGTCATTCACAATATTATGGTGCTCGATCTCTTTTCCACGCAAAATCATTTGGAAATAACTTGGAACTCGGAGATATAAAATGGATGCATAACTCTGCACAGAAAGGTTCCACAAGTCATTCTCAGAAAATATGTCTGGCTGCATTAAGTGGACCAGCAAACAGACTCTAGTTCATCAAAACTAGTAAATATTATTTCTTTATCTCCTACCAAAAGTCAAGCAATTCTACAACTAAATCTCACCTTTTTTTTGTTTTAAAAATAATCTAATTGGTATTCGGATAGTACAATAAGACACCGTTTCTAAACTCACTATAATGATTGGGATGCACTGGACACATGGACTAGTAATTACCGCACGCTTAGGCTTCTTCTAATCATAAACCATATGATGCATTGGAAAAATAATTGGTGTATCAGTTAAAACTGGATCATTTAATATTCACAGTTTATGCATGCCTCCTAAAAATTATCGCACAGCAAAAATGGGATAGTGCGCCCTGCATATAAATCAAATCCAACTAAATCACAAATGGAAGCACTAGAACATGCTATTACCAAACAAGATTTTGGAACGACTGAAACACCTCTCAAGCATAAGTATTCAATTCAAGAAGTACTGTAAAGTTACCCTTAATGAATGCCTATATGTCAGGAAATGCTTGGAGTTTGGAAACTGCTTTGCCATCTGGATATTTTTCTCATCACGATTGCCACCTCTGAGTTGAATATCCTGTCATTCCAAGATCATAAGAAACCATACTAGCTACTTAGCTAAAATATCATGAGCATGGTGGCACAGTGTTAATAGAAGTTACTTACATGTACATCAGTATCAAAGTCAAGTTCCAAATGTCCTTCATCATCCTCCCAAAGATTGTAAATAACAACCCGAGTTCCATGCTCCTTTATAAAATTAAACTGCAAAACATACAAACATTTGCAACGTGAACTTGGATTTTGGACTCTTTGATGTTCCTTTCTTTCTTTTATTTTTGGCTTCCAACAAATGAGAACTAAAAGTACATACAGCTCTCCAACAACTGAAAACTAAACCACACAGAGCTCCAAGAAACTACATCTTTCATTGTCCAGTATGCAATAACTGCATTAGCTTATAGCTCAGAAATTATGCACAAATGCTATTTCTTTTGAAAGTAAGCATTACAACAAAAAACAAACTTTGAACAACCGAAGCAGTAATCACATGAAAAATTACAGTAGAGATGAGATAAGTATTTGTTTAGTGACCTTGCATAAGTTATACCTGCTCAAGTAGTTCTGCTTCAGTTGAATATGGAGACCACGTAGTAATAGTCTGTAAGCTTGTATTCCAATCAGCAAATGTGCTCCGAGGCTTTCTTATCCAACCTTGTTCATGTTCATAATCAATCTGTAGATTTTGCACAAGCATTACAAAATTCAGAAGGTATAGGCATTAGAGACATGATGGCATGACATGTCACATAACTAATTTCCCGCAGATTATCTTCCAAGAGAATATCCCCTCCATTGAGTATAATAGTACTTATTTTGAATTGTACAAGGATATAACTTGACAAAATTAACAAAGCTATGAGAGGAAATGTCTTTAGTATCCTCCCATACATATTCAAAAAATGAGAATGGATACTTTGGGTTGGTGCTAAAAGCAAATGTACATGAGAGAAAAACATAAATCTCTAGAAAATCCACAATTTGAAACAAATGAAAACCACCAAAAAAAAGTCCTACCATTGGAACAACAGTATCTTCTTTATTGGTGCTCCTCAGAAAGGTATAGGATAGCATGCCAATACTTTGGGTAAGCCTTCATGCCAAAAAAAAAAAAAAAAGATCTTAATTTCTTGATAAAGGAAAATAACACAAAATGTATAGAGGCACAAAACTACAAATCCTTAATGGTAAGATGTCAAATATCTGTGTAATAGTAAAGAAACCTAATTTGCAGCCACTATGAAATCAAAGTATTATATATTTTTAATTTGTAAATCTATACAAGTTTAGTATAATGCATAATATTACTTTCAACAATGAAATTAGCGGTGCCATTTCCATAATAGCAAATCTGGTTAATTCTAATTATTACTCATCTGGGAGAAAAATATAAGCTACTACCTCCGTCCCATAATATAGCAACCTAGAGAGGGGTCAAATTCCCTCCTAGGTTGCTATATTATGGGACGGAAGTAGTACACATTAACTAAATATATTATATCTGAGAACAAAGAGATTCCATGGATAAACCTTTCCCTACAAGTGTAAAGCATTTGTTTTCCTGAAAACAATGTTCATGCATTGCAGATTTAAAACAAATTCAAACATCCATTACACCAGGAGAAATCAATTCGACCAGCTAATGAAATGGAACAATCTAATTTGGTGCTTTCAAGATTAACTACACACACTTTTTGGTAGCTCAACGTGTCCCAAGAAATATTGGTTGTTTGGAAATAGTAAGCCATATCATGGTACCAGCATCAAGTGGGACACAACCTTTTGCCACCTTGTCCACCACTTCGGGAGAAAACTAAAACATCAGCACCAAGTCTCATCGTACTTGTCTTGAAACCATTCCCATCTACAATAAAGAAAATTAAGTTAAACAAATGCATCACAGTTTAGACAACATACTTAAAAGAGTAAAATATCTATCGGTTGTTAAACTTCGAAGCAGGTATCATCTAGGTCCACAAACTTGCATGATGCAGATTTAGGCCCCTAAACATTTGAAGTGTCTCGTCTAGGTGTAAAACAGTCCGATCCCCTTGAGCATGTGGCAGACTAAGCATGTGATGTGGCAGACAAATAAGCAAAAAAGAAAAATACTATGAGCCGCATCAGCCATGCTCTGCTGCCCCGGAGAGAGCAAGGAGCCATGAATGAGGGAGGTGAGGGAGGAGAGACAGAAGGGATAAGAGAGATGATTGATGAGACAGAGGATAGATGCAGCAGCCACATCCATGTCCACGTTGGCTGCCACATCAGTTCCCGGGGGTCCAGGCTGTATGGCATACTTTAATTAGTGACCTGACTCTGCATTTTGCATGTTCGCTGACCTAGATGACGCATGCTTGCAAATTGAACGACTACTAGTTTATTTTTTTCTCCAAAAAATTAGATTAGTGGAGCAACCAAAAATACATAAATAATTTATTTTACAAATCTTACATTGCCCAATAGTACTTGCAACTTTGCTCTTGGCTGAATAACCCAAGGACATGCACTGCCGCATCTTGTCTGGGTCCATTCCACCACCATCATCTATACAACAATATAACAATAAAAAGAATTGTAAGTGTTTGAACAATTCTGTGACCGTGGTTCCATTTATATGGGATGGTATAATATGAAAGTTGCATCATAAATTTGCTAAGCTATCTGAAGTGTATATAAACAGTGTACAATGGAGTTAAGAAAACACTTAAATGTACTATCAGATGATTCAAGAAAGAGACCTATAATCTTTTGAGCCTGTGCAATACGTAAGTAATTATCTTTCATTTTGGTAAGTGCGTCACTAAACTTTCTTTATGCAAAATTGAATCTGTCAATCAATCAATTGCTAGAGGGAGGACAGGGACAGCATACAGCATTTATAACGTATAACAATAACACACACTCAAAGGATATTGTCTTTTCCATGTACCGCATCATGTCAGTACCAAACAAGTCCAAACCTATGTTTATTTTGTTAACTTCCTATGGATGCAGAAGTTTCTTGTCATCAAAGAAATTTATGGTATATCAAGTCACTAAAATTAATAAAATTTAGCAAATATATTTTGCCAACAATTGGAGGTAACAGGTGAAAAGATTTTTGCACCTTCAACAAGGAGCATTCTTGTTTTGTCTTTATTGTTCTCCAACATGTCAATGTTCACATATGTAGCTCCATTTGCGACCTTAGGAGAAAACAGATCTCAGTAAACATACAAGGATTCAGTGCTACAAACTAGTGAACTTTATATTCCATCCTCACTTCATCAAGAGAGTTGTCCAGCAGCTCAGCCAAAGCTGTAATATGATCAAAGAACGTTAGCCAACTGATCTGACAAAACATTGGTTGAGTGGTGTGAGCAAATAACGTGGAACTGCTGGTGTGCCTGCTACAGCATTCATGTGAAGAAATGGTAAGGGAAAGATAAATGAAGGTGAAAACCATACCCCCTAGAGCCCACTTGTGGCTTGTTGCATTTGAGTGCAAAAACTTGGGATGTACACGAACATGGTCGAATCCAGATACTGAAAAAGAGAAGTAGATGTGAATTCAAAATGCAGAATACCACAGATACAGTCCACACACTGAAAAGAGAGGTGTGCGAAAAAAGAGAACACAGAAAAAAATATAGAAATATTACACAAAAACAGACTCATTAAGAACATGTCTGCTGACAGTTCATTTTATGAGTGATAAGAGAACTTTCATCAAAGAGTAGAAGTACATAAAAATAAATCGCTTCTACTTCTCTTAGTTTTGTTCCTATTCAAAGATTGTACAAGACTCAACCCTACTTTCAGTGGCAGCTATTTTTCCAAAAATGTGTAGTCAATTCTAAATAGAAATAGAAAGAATTATACAGAACTACAGAAGTATAAATCATAGTAAATAGGATGTCAGCATTCATCACATGGAATTAATAAAAGCCTGTAAAATCTTGCAGCAGCATTACATTCATGTTTGTATGGTTGTTTCAACCACCATGTTATGTTGTTAATATGTGAACTACTCTTTTACTCTGTTTCCAAAAATTGCCCCATTTAATACTAGTGGATTATTATGCGGCAGTATGCATGAATTTTCTGACGACAAATAAAATCTCTCAAATCCGTAAGACATTAATTAGCGTATATACTATTAAGACGAACCAAAATAATATCACCCCGAAACTCTCTCTAACTCATCTGAAAACCATCTCTAAACGGATTAACCAATCAATCTCTCCTCATTTCTCACCATGAACCAACCCACATTCACAAATGTCAACAAGCAACCGAAAGGACCGCGCCATAAGAAAATACCAGACGAATGCGGCGCAGGCGCCACATCCCCAAACGGCTTCCCGTCGTAATCCCCGGCCTTCCAGAACTGCTTCGTCACGCTCTTCGCCGGCGCCGCCGATGCGACCGCCTGCGGTAAGGGATCAAGGAAGCCCGGGGGCACATCCACGGACTCGCCCGCCGCAGAAACCCTAGCCCGCTTCCCCGCCGATCCACCCCCTCCCGCAACACGCAATCTCTTCCAGCTACCGCCGCCGCCGCCCTCTCCGTCGGAATCGGAGTCGCTGCTGCTCAGCTCAATCAAATCCTCCTCAACGGGGCGCGCCCCTCCGCCGCCTCCCCCGGCCACCGACGCCGTCGACCGGAGGCGCTCCGCCGCCGCCGCCGTCTCGGTTTTCACCGCCCGGGGATTCATGGGCGAAACCGAGAAGATCGAGGGATTAGTTTGCAAATCTAACCCTGTTTTTTTTGCTAATCTTCCAAAATTTCCTTTCCTCGCCGAGAGATCAGATTATATAGGCACGCCACGAGCGCCATCATGACGACAAGTACTCAGTTCCAATGACTGACATGTGGGCCCGTGCTCCGATCTAGCTTCTTGAGCCCACGCGTCAGTGGGTGGATGCTAGCCAAAAGCGGCCCGGATGAAGCTATTATTATGGGAGCAGAAAACTTTCCGTTACATTCAGCTCGTCTTTTCCGCGTGTAACGCCCGTGGGCCCGGCATGTCATACAGAAGTGATGGAAGGTGGATGGACGAAATACTCGTTATGAGTCATTAATGACAGTCATTCATGTATTACACTGATGATAGTGTGTGTATGCCACGTAAGCTCGACTGGTGTTGCCATGTGGCGTGCAGGCTGGAGCTGTAGGATCACCACTTGTAAGTTTCCTCACACGTGGCTCTCATGCACATTAATTATGCATACAGCTGACCACCAACTTAAAATAGTTGCAACAATTAACTGTTAACCACATATATTTATTACTCTTTTCATAACAAAATAAGATTCATATTACTCCCTTTATGGAAAAATATAAGCATTTAGAAAGGGTTGTGACATATCATTAGATAATGAATCTGGACAAAGAGTTATCCAGATTCATTATTCTATTGTACGACCAAATACCTGTATGTTTTGACGAAGTGATTATATTATTATATTGTAGGACAGAGGAACTAAAAAGTTATATGAAAAAGCGAAGTAAACATGGCTCAACTGGTTAGATATCTAGTGGAGGAACTTGCCCACCTAGATTATAATCCTAGATTTGATATAGGTGCTCGTATTTACAGCTAATAGTTTTTGAGTGCTTGGCGACGTATTCGCAGCGATGCTTCTATAGAGACTTCGTCAATCTCAAGATATGTCGGTCTAGTCTTCGGAGGTATTTATAGGGGTAGGCAAGATATGTCGGTCCAATCTTCGGGTGTGCTCATAGGGATAGGGTGTGTGCGCGCGCGTATGTGTGGGCGAACTGTGTTAGAAAAAAGTTATAGGAAAAGTATATATAATATACGAATAAATTTGTGTATTATGTTTATGGTTCATCCGGCACGTGCGATCCACGTTTTCATAAATACAAATTTATCTAAACATGTTATACGTGGATGGTGGTTAAATTAACTTATGTAAGAACCATATACCAATATCCCATAAACAATAGAAGAGAAGAGCGATATTTGTAATTCAAACATATATTCGTGAGTAATTTATTGTAATTGATCGTAACTTCTTATTTAAAAAGTATTTACTTTAGTGATGTAATGATTATTGCACTAATTTGAAATCTTTGGATATAAAGCAATTTCCAATACGGTGCAACATACCAATGCACGAAAAAAATAAAATAGTAAATTGTAGGGGCATCTTTCATCACTAACGTTTCAATTTGGATACCTTTTAACCAATATTTTTACTTTGGACTAGTTAGTTTATCTATTTTATTTTAGACCACACCTAACTCTCTGTTTAAGTTATATCCATGACCTCGATTACCCAACTCTTACACACACTGAGAGACTTCCATGACCTCGGCTACCTAACCTACCCCACAAAAACCTAACTCAACATCTAACGATGGTTAACCTTCTTGGCAAGGCCAATTCAACTTTATATACCATCTGCTCATCTAGAGGCTCTCTACTCATGTTTTTGGTCCCACTTTACAAATTATATGTACCTCTGCCACCCGTAAATTTATCTCAGTGGTACTGGTACCCATTGTAGGTGGGTGAACCACTGAAAAATAGCTAGTCATAAATTCATACTCAAGTATTTGGGCTTGCTATACATTTTTTTCTCTGCCAAGTGGACCCTGATGATGTGGGGCACATATGTAAGTCATAGGACATATCCTGGCTCACCCTGTCTATGAAAACATCACACGTCAATTCCCAATACTGCTACCCTAATGTCTACAGCTCTGGCCAGATGAATCATTTAGCTCCTCTCGCCCACATTGCATTTTACTCGCTGCCTACTTGTTATGTGTCCCACCTCAAAATCTCCAAGAACGTTAGTGTCTTCTCCGGTGCTAGCGAGTGCCTGTTCGCTATTTTACTCATTTTAGTTGGCAAGTTTGCATCTGAGTTCATCTGCCATACCTTGGGATCAATTTCACCTCTTCATGCCTAATTTATCCATGCGGTATACGTAAATAGCAATTACCGGAATAATACCGTTTACCGACAAAATGGTCACTAATTAGCAAAAACATTTTCGATACAATTTCCATATTATTTACCATTTCTGTTTATCGTTTTCATTATACCATTTCCATCTCCTCTGGTCAGTAATTTTCGGAAACGATGGACGGTCGATCGGGAATTTCCGTTACCGCTTTCACCCCTAGTTGCAGACATATATTTTTCATGTGGAGATTTGTGTACATTTCTTTTGGTCTGGTACCACCGAATAGTATGTCCAATATTTTTGGTATATGTTTTTGGGATGTTGATAAAAAGACAAAAAAACTAGTATTGGTAGGAAGATTTGCTATTTGTTGGTCTCTATGGCTTACTCCCTCAGTTTCGTTTTGACTTTTTCATTGCAACGTTTGTTCATTCATCTTATTCAAAAAATTATGAAAGTATCATTTATTATTTATTTTATCTGTGACTTACTTTATCATCAAAAGTACTTTAAGACAACAAATTTTTGAATAAGACGAATGGTCAAACACCATAAGCAAAAAGTCAAAAACGTCTTATATTATGAAATAGAGGTAGTAGTAGAAATGATATGGTATTTGACAAGCCCCCGATGAAATCTTATATGCAGGTTATATTTAGGGCAACACATTGGCTTTGGTTTTGGGAAAATGTACAAAGGTGTGATAATGATAAAGAACTTATTTATTCTACTTGTCGTGCTCTTCAATCATTGGTGATATATGTTTGCCAACTTCGAGTAGAGGTTTAAAAATAGATGCCATAGAGAAGTATTATATTTGTATTTGTTAATTGTAAGTTTCAAAATTATTACATTATAAGAAACTAGAAAGTAATGTAAATAAAGGTATCACAGTGGTTTTGCAGATAATTCTAAGTACAAAATTTATATTTAGAGAAAATAATTAAAACTTAATTATACTTTGGACTTGTTAGGTGCATGGCAACTAGTGTGCTTTAATAAGATTCCAATGAGGCTAGGAATTTAAGGTTGGTCTCCGTGTCTTTAAGAGTTGTAGCATTCATATATGTGTAACATAGATAGTGTTGGTTCCTTACATAAGTTCCCACCCATGTTCAGTATGGAAACACATGCTCCGACTTCAACTTCCCCCTACTTTTCTGAAAAGTAAATCTTTTCTCCCTACTTGGTCACTAACATGTGAGCCTATGGACAGTGATACCTATATGTCAGTGACCATTTCCACCTCTCTTGAAGTCAGTCAGAGGATCCCAATCCGTTGAGTGCACCCAAGGTTTTTGGCAGATGAAAGTAGGAGATGTAGTTGTCCTGCCCTTAATGTAGAGTGTGAGTTTCTCACAGTCTACCTACTATAGATATCTAGGTGGCAGTGAATCTGTCACCATAAACCCATTTTCTGGCATATCCATAGGGCCCAGCACCACCAACTCCTACTAAAGAAGTATGGGCACTCACATGATAATTGAAAAGTAATTCAATAAGAATATGCAGGAGAAGTCTTGTTAATCTCATAACAGAAGTTTGAGTATTTTGCTGGTTTAATGTGTGCACACGTGTAACAAAACAAGGTATGTGAAAGAGATAAGCGGAAAAGCTCAAAATATCAAAGAAATCAAACTGCATGCTTAAAACCAAATTCATTTGCGCCCAATTTAGTTGGACGGGCCAGGACGCCAGTATGTATATGAAAGGAATGTAGAGGTGGCATGAAGGCGATCTGGCCAACCCTCCGTGGTGCCCATGCCCACCGTTTCACTATTTAGCCACTACCTTCACCTAGCAAGACGGTCATGGTTCATCCACACCGTGTTGCCACCTCTACCACATCAACCACGATCTATGCAATCGACCACCATCAATTTTTCATTTCTTTTACGTAATGTCCGCATCTATTACATTTTAACACATAAACCACACCAAATCTTGCAAGTTCTAGATCATTGGATTAAGATTCAACGCCCTATGGCCCATCCCCCTCTCCTCCTTACCATGTTATCCTACTCATTATCCTCTCCAAGTAATCGCCCTCTCGTGTCTTCATCTTTTCCTTTCTCTTCCATGAGCTCATGACCTATGACCCCTGCTCCATCCACTTCTTCCCGAGCTGTGATGAGCCCCTAGTCCCACCCTCCTTCGTCCCCAACTGCTCTTAGCACCGGATCTAGCACCACCGTCCTTAGTCTCCTAATTAGTTGGCCTTCTTCTCAAGCTCTGACAAGGCACGCCCGCACAACCCCTAGTTTTGTCTTTGATGAATCTAGCCACTGGATCTGCCACTACTTCCCTCCAACCTCCACCTAACCTCTTGATTCCTCTTTGCCCCCAAGCCTGACCCCGCTCATCCATTATGATGTGTACGGGTTGGCCTAATCTTTTGATGAGTTGATGATAACTACGATTTGGAAAAAACATTGACGACCTAACTACAATCGTACAAGACCTTATGTGCCGTGCCTTAACGATCAATACACCTCTCAGTGGGTTGTTGATCTTGCCAACGCAGATCAACCTTATTCTTGTAAGGAAATCAAAGAAACAAGCAAGAACAAGATAAAAAAAGAATCTAAATTGCAAATATAAATTGAATACAAATGATAAGTTGGGGTTCCGAACACAAGCAGACGGACGGTCTTACCTTTTGCCGATACGCGCACTGCAAGAAAGTATCAGTGGCTAAACTTTAATCTAAACAAAACCCAACTAACCTTGAAGGGGTAACTATCTTTAAGGAGGTCATTGTGGCGTCCCCCCTTGGGCCCTACTTGGGCTGGGGCCCCAAACAACGCTACAAGCCCATAGCCCCATTATAGTGGTGCAACACCTTGTTTCAATAATTCCTGATGTCTTAGATGGAATTTAGCAGAGGTTGAATCCATTGAAAAGAGAAGTCCAAAATCTTTTCATCAAGTACTCATAAGCCTTATAGTGGAATTGGCGGTCTTTTGAACTTAGCGCTCCATTGGGTGGCCGAAATGGATTCCAGAACGCGGTGGACTTTGATCCTCATCTCTTGATGCACCATGAGAGACGTGTTCATCTTCCACATATGGCTCCAAATATTATTTGCACTCCTAAATAAACAAATATATATATATTGATTATTACGTAGCATCATATACTTAATGCAATCAAATTGGATCTTATTATGAAATGAGTTCATCTGTGAGTGTATGGTATCATCAATGGTTGTATTTATACTGTAATATGATTACATCATATTGTCAGTGGCGAAGCTAGGATAAGAAGATGACAGGGGTCATAAGTACACGAAATTTAAGGTTTCACATACATAATACTTTATCCACCCCAAAATATAACGACATAGGACTGGATGGAGCACATCCTACGATAACTAATGTGAATAGACCATTGCCTGTATTCATTGCCCCTACGATGTGTTGCATCTGGTCCTAGTTTGCTATATTTTGGGACTGATGTAGTATATCTTACCAACGCAGGAAAACATGGTAACTACTTTGTGTATATTTGTTCATTTCAATTTCTCTTTATAAGTACAGATGTAAACGTAATAATACAATCCAAAAGCTACAAATTGAGATAAATAGGCAAACATCATTCATTTCAAATTAGCTTTATAAATACCAAGGAGACAGATCTAAGCAATGATAATTCCATTCGAGCTACAAATTTAGATAAATAGGAAAGCAATCACAAAAAAAAATAGATGTGGGTAAAATGAACAGCAAACTATCTATATTGTAAGTAATACTACTGTTTAGAAAATTAAAATTGAAATGTTAGCGCATAATGATGAAAAAAATACACATGATTATTAGATATCAATAAAATGATGTACAGTGCCATGTGTATCTTATTGAGCTGAGATTAGTGCTAATTCATCATATTAGTGGTGTTGTAGTAGTGGGATGCAACAGCTGTTGGGGAGGCCAGGCTCCCTCTATCCCCACTGGTTATGCTCTTATCCATTATCCTTTAATCCCCTGGCTTTAATGGCCCTGCTGCCCACAGGTTCGGTTGGCTCCCACAATCATTCCTCCAAGTCCGGACATAGACCCTATCTTCCCTTCTCGGAATCCACCTTCTACCCCTCCACTTCTAGAGTTGGGGTGTCATTGCTAGCGTTGAAGAAGAGGAATTCGCTGCTGGAGATGAAGAAGAAGTCTGGCACGGTTTTGGCACGGATCAGTTCATCAGACCACATAGAATCTGTTAGCTACAAATCTCCCCAAATTTTCCGTCATGTGCAATTACATATTTTAAATTCATTTTGTAAGTCTAAAACTGATGAAAGGACGACTAGGCGTCGGAGGGGCTGGATTAGTCGATTTATGGTTCAAGTGACTAGTCGCTCATAAGTAGCATATTTTCCCTTGCTCTGTGGAACCGACACTACAACAAATATTATCTTCTATTACGAATATCTCGTAAACCTATTCGTCACTATGGCATTTTGTTTTATGACATTTCTATATGGGCAGTGTGTCGTATTTACAAAAATGAGATGTTTGTCACAAATTTCATTTAGAAATCGTCACAAACTACTCCAATAGCAAATCATGACGAACATTATTTTGTCATAAGAATCCAACTCACTAACGTCATAGTTTTATGACAGTGTTGGTTCGTCACAAGTATTTTTAAATGATTTACCACTTAGTTTAGTGGGTCCCATATGTCATAATTTTCTATTTATCCCTTTTTTTATTTTTTAGGTGCTTCATGAGCTTGGCCTATTTTTCATTTTAGCACAGTCTTACTCTTTAAAAGGGGGCCTTGGCCCGACCATAATCTATTGCGTTATGTTATTTTAAGGTGGGTCATGGTTACTAACGGCCTGCACCCTTATTAGAAGGCTTTGTAGGACCTTGGCCCGCTAACGGCTACAGTCTTATTCGAAGGCTTTGTGTGACCTCAGTTTGGACGGCCTGTATTAGAAGGCTGTGGTTCCTTTTTTTATGTAAAATAGAAAAAAACAGGCTCAATGTATGAAATAGGACTTGAACCCCACATCTCATGGATAGCAGCATACTCGCTCAACACATATGACTTCATTTTTATTGGTGAATGTAAAAGATATTAGACTTGTGGCTAATTGGTTAGTGAGGTGTTAAACCTGATAATTTTGCTATCTAGGATATACTCAATGTTGTAAGACTTTTAGCCGGATTTGGTGAACATTTGTATGCAAGATATGCTCACTAATGTAAGACTTGGCTGGACTTGTGGCTGTATTGATGTAAATGAAACTGTGATGTTTGTTTTTGTGCTTGAATCTATGATGACGTTGGATTAACCAATGGTTTTTCCTTTTGTATTTGAATTTGAAATGATGTTGGATCTGGGCTGTATTGAATATTAGCTGGGTTGTACTGCTTGTTACCTGGGCTGCCACCTTTGTGCTATATAGGTTGCTTTTAAGTGTAATGATTGGGCCTGTGTGGGCTTTTGAAATGGGCTTGGCCCACTCATTATTTCACACTAATGAAAATTTACTAAAAATTGCGTGAATTGATATGGCTTAAATGGACCAAGCCTTATTCTTATTGGGTTTGATATTGGGCTTGCTTAGTCCATAAAAGCACGTGACATGCCATAAAATTATATGGGCTTTTCAAATTGGCTTGGTAGCCTTGTTACTGGGCTAAAAATAGTCTATAAATTGGGCTGAAAATTGTTTGTAAATTGGTCGGGCCTAAATTGAAAGGGCTGCAATTGGGCTTAGCCCATCAATAGGTTGCTCTACTACAAGGCCCTTCTTAGGCCACCATATATGTTATGACGTTTTCTAGACTCGGTAATGATTAAAATAAGCGTTATTGATTTAATGACGAAAGAAGGATCATCATTAAAATCTATGACAAAAAAATATTAACGCCCTTACGGAAGCAGTGCAGCCTTTCCTCGGGTTCGTAGAGTCAGGTTTCCCGTTTACCCACAACTAGGGGGGGGGATAGAGCGAAATCCTCGTCTAGGGTATTCCAAAGGTTTAACCTAGGCAACGAAAAAGGGGCCCGATACTTCAACCCGTGCGGTTTAATTAGTACTACTTCGGCTAGCCGGCCACTACTTCACCAGTTCTTTGATTCATCAACAATAGGATGACCAATAAGATATGGTTACTGGTCTAGTCTGCTCATTTGACTTTTGGAGGGGAGACCCTCACGTCCGGTTCGGAGGGCGGGGATATCCTGGGGGGGCGGGACACTGCGAGGTGGTTAGTTTATCTGGGGCGGATGCCTCCTAAAGAGTTACGGAGGTGTGCGAAGGCAGGCAAGTCATCATTTCCAGAATGGATTCAGTCGTAGAATGTTGAAATAGAGCAGTACCAAAATCGAACCTCGATTGATGTCAGAAAACAACCGTAGAAAGAGAGGTCAAAGCATCTGATCACTCGTTCAGCTCCTATTTCTATTCACAGTAGCAAACAACCGTAGAAAGAGAGCTTCTCCGTGACTATTATTCTGGTGTACAAACCTCTACCTAGCTATTCTGGTGTTTGGTTGAAATACACATCCTCCCATACTTGGAGAGAAGCAAACCAACCGGCCCATGTGCAATTGACTATGCTTAGTAGTTGACATCTTTGGTCTGTTTTCGTCATAGAACATGATTAGAGATGCATGGTAAGTGATGAATGAATTTTCGTCACGCGAACGTCACGAATATTGACACATGATGATTTTTTCAATCTTGATAATGTAAATGGAATATCATCTATCATAAGATTTCTTGTAGTGCGTTGACAAGTGTCCTACGCAGCAAGCTCAGGTATGTGTTCTGCTTGTAGGTTCAATAACAAAGCATGCAAAGTCTAAACAACCGGTACCTATTTGATGGAATGTGTGACTGTTATGCCATTGGCAGTGGCTGGGCAGTGAGGCAGTTATGGCGCCACCTCGGCCACGGGAGAATAGGAGAGCGGTGGGTGGGTGGCTGTTGGCATTAGGGGAGCTCAGCTTCAGCATCATTCGAAGGCCGACTGTGTGGCATCTCTTGCTGTTTCCCCGTCGCTGGAGAGGAAAAAATGTGTCTCAGAAGCACCTTACTACCGTGCGGAGGGAGGAGGAGCAAGGGAATGAGAAGGTAGGGGGAGGGAGGAGGCCAGCTGGGAGGGCCTCACTGGCGTCGGCGAGGCGAGTGGTGGCTTGTCGGTGGCAGAGAGGCGGAGGTGGCAGTGGCGATGAATGAATCCAAAGAGTTCACGTCAGGAGGAAGAAAGGGTGGGGAATTAGGTTAAAATTTGTGCACGAATCGTAGTGTGATCCAACAGCTGAAAATTGCGTCACGTGGAGTGAAAAAACACCCGACAGATCTCTAGGCAGTTCCAGTTTTTTTTTTTTCGCGCCAGGTTTTGACAAATCGATCTTGGAATGTACTAGGGAGCTATCACCTTCGAATGGGATTCACATATTTCAAGTACATACCCTCAGTGGCGTTGTCGTAATATACACTTTGCACAGAGAACATTAATTAGAACGTACCAAGAACAAGTGTTAGCAGCACTTACATTAACAACACTGCTACTACATCGATATCACCAATTCATCAGCGTTCGATGCTGCAAACACCACACTCTTTGCGAGACAAGAAGGCCATGAAGTCCATGACCCAACCAAAACCTCACCTACACCCCACTTGCCGTGGCAAACACACAAGAACTGTGTCCATCTCGTCCCCTTCCTCTCGCCACCCTTCCCCGAAATCTCCTCCTCTCTACAAATACAAATTCAAGAGCTCCGGCCATAGTCCCCACCACCACCATTCACCCAAGAAGCGAGCACAAACCAGCATTGTGACATCATGGGCGACGTGTCGGCCGCACCCGTCGTGGAACCGGAGGATCATGAGCACATCTTCCGGAGCAAGTTCCCTTCGGTGGCCGTGCCGGACGGCGTGACGGTGCCGGAGTTCGTGCTGCACGGCGCCGACGCCTACGCCGACAAGGTGGCGCTGGTGGAGGCCGGCCCGGGCGGAAAGTCATACACCTACGGCGAGGTGGCCCGCGACACGGCGCGGTTCGCCAGGGCGCTCCGGTCGGTCGGCATCCGGAAGGGCCACGTCGTCGTCGTCGCGCTCCCCAACCTCGCCGTGTACCCCGTCGTGTCCCTCGGGATCATGTCTGCCGGCGCGGTGTTCTCCGGCGTGAACCCGCGGGCCCTCGCGTCGGAGATCAGGAAGCAGGTGGAGGACTCCGAGGCGAGGCTGGTCGTCGCCGACGAGGTCGCGTTCCACAAGGTGAAAGACGCGGGAGTCCCCGTGATCGCCATCGGCGGCGGCGACCACGGCGAGACGATGCCCGGCGCGATCCACTGGGACGACCTCCTCGCCGCGGCCGACCGCACCGGCGCGCCCGTCGTGCCGGTGGAACCGACACACCAATCCGACCTCTGCGCTCTTCCCTACTCCTCCGGAACCACGGGCGTCTCCAAGGGCGTGATGCTGACGCACCGCAACCTGGTGTCGAATCTCGTGTCGTCGATGTTCGCCGTCGGGCCTGACACGGAGGGCCAGGTGGTGACGCTCGGGCTCATGCCGTTCTTCCACATCTACGGCATCACGGGAATCTGCTGCGCGACGCTGCGGCACAAGGGGACGGTGGTGGTGATGGACCGGTTCGACCTCCGCGCCTTCCTCCGCGCGCTCATCGACCACCGCGTCGCGTTCGCGCCGCTCGTCCCGCCCGTCATGCTCGCCATGGTCAAGAGCCCCATCGCCGACGAGTTCGACCTCACAGCCCTCTCCCTCAAGTCCGTCATGACAGCCGCCGCGCCGCTCGCGCCCGACCTCCTCGCGGCGTTCAACCGCAAGTTCCCGGGCGTGCAGGTCGAGGAGGCGTACGGGCTCACGGAGCACAGCTGCATCACGCTCACGCACACCAACGACAAGGTGGCCAAGAGGGGATCGGTTGGGTTCATCCTGCCGAATTTGGAGGTGAAGTTCGTGGACCCGGACACGGGGAAGTCTGTGGGGGAGAATGTGGCAGGGGAGGTGTGCGTGAGGAGCCAGAGTGTGATGAAGGGGTATTATAGGAGGGAGGAGGAGACCGGGAAGACGGTGGATGGCGATGGGTGGCTGCACACTGGTGACGTGGGGTACATTGATGGTGATGGAGATGTGTTCATTGTGGACAGGATCAAGGAGCTGATCAAGTATAAGGGGTTTCAGGTCGCGCCTGCTGAGCTCGAGGCCGTGCTACTCTCCCACCCCTCTGTCCTCGACGCCGCCGTCTTTGGGTATGCACATTATACTTGTCTTCTTCTTCTTCTTCTCCAGCGTCAAAACAACAGGGATTTTAGAAAGGGGGGAATTTTTTGGGTTCACCGAAATTTCAGATATTAAAATGTTTTTTTGGACTTTTTTTAAAAGAATTTAGGTTTTTTTAATGGGATAAAGTCCTAATAGCTTGGGCTCTCTTAGCTTGGACTATACAGCATGGGAAACAGTGAGGCCTATGGCCTTTTGGTCCATCAAAATTTATAATTGTTTTGATCAATTTTGATCGAAGTTTGGGAAATTTTGTTATGGAATTTTGAACTCTTTTTCACTGTGGTGGATATGCAGGGTGCCGAATGAGGAGGCTGGCGAGGTGCCCGTTGCATGCGTGGTCAGGCGGGGCGGGGCGGAGGAGGGCGAGGAGGAGTTGATGGCGTACGTCGCGGAGCGGGTGGCGTCGTACAAGAGGGTCCGGGTGCTGAACATCGTTGATGCCATTCCCAAGTCGGTGTCCGGCAAGATCCTGAGGAGGCAACTCAGGGACGAGTTCGTCAAGAAGATGAAGCCGGCAGCTTGATTAATAATAAGAGACATGATTATCGATCAACGTGCTTGCTTCAGGAACATCAAGAAGATGTTAAGACAATTAATTAAGAATGGAGTTCAGTGTTTCAACGAGAGTATATATGTACGTGTCGCTTTCGATTATCATGTGAAATGTCTTATGCAAGGATACCGCGGAAGTGAATTCTAAAGCTTTAATTTTACGTACATTTATGTTCGTTTCCGATCCAAAGTGTTATGATTTTTTTATAAAGGAAATGGCATGCAGTTCATGTTCTATGCCGAGAAAAGCACGCTGCACTCGCATCGCAAACTCGCAATGGGTCGTGGCAACATTCTGTTGCAGAGTGCTGCTGTTCAGTTAATTTCGTACATTTAGTGCAGCTCATTGCCAATGCACTTCACCACTTCTATGCAAACATTTCGCCGTCTGTTGGGGTGGTGGTACGAGCGAAAGGAGGTAATCAAGTTTGTCAGGCTAGCTTCATTGCTGCCTCAGGTCCATTTTCTGAACTCAGATTCAGATTCATACTTCTATTGGTAAGTTGCCAAAAGTATCTTCTGAACATTTAAGTTACCTTGAGTCCTCATCTTTGCCAACCTGTTCATCATTTTTCTTGATCGATGAATCGATTTGAGGGCCCCTACGTTGCTGCCCCCCGAAGGGCGACACAGGCAGCAGATGCGCCGGCGCCGTCCCTCTCCCCCTACCACCCACCCCCCATTCCTCCTTCGTTTCGCCGTCGCCTGAGTGATCGCCGGCAAAGACAAGGACGGCAGTGGCGGGGCCATCCCCTGTCCTTCGCTGGCGGCAGAGGGGGCTATTGGAGGCAGCGTGCCAGATCCGCGGCCGTGCGGCTGGATCTGGCGACGGGGTGGTGGTTGGGGGAGGGGGGGTTGAAGGCGGTGACGGCGGCTGCTGGGGTCGTCCACTCGTCCTTGGTGGCTGTTTGGCGGTCGGCAGCTAGCACACCACAATGTAGATGGCGGCGGGCCAAGGTGTCGGGGCGACGGCTTGTCGTTGCCGCGTAGCTCTTGCCGTCAGAGGTGTCGGTGGTGTGGTAGCGGACGACTACGGCGGCGCCGATGATAGCGGCAGATCCTCTTTCTCCTCCACCTCCCCTCCTCTATGGCATCGTGGTGACTATGGTGACAATGGCTAGTGCCTAGTGATGGCAGTGGTTCCCGGTGGCGGCAATGTCATCTTCTGGCGGAGGCTAGAGCACTTCACGCCGTTAGGTTGGTTAGATCCACAGCACTCGGGTGGCTAGTTGGTCTCTGTGGCGCGGATCCGATGGTAGGACGTTGGCGGCGGTGTCGTCGGCCGGCAGCGACGTTGCTGGTGGCGGTGGCGGCTGTCTTTTTCTGGTGGTGACTGGCCAGGCTTCCCAGCGCACAGCTGGCTGGCCGGTGTCCTCCCGATAGTGGCGATGTTGTCTCTGGAGTTTTCAGCGTGACGGCAACGTCTCCCCTGCCTTGGGCTGTCACGCGTGGATGCAACGGTGGTGGAGCCTGTGGTTGTTGGACCTTTTCTCTAGGACTAATAGCGGCATCTTTGGAAGGATGAAGTGGCGTCTCCGGCGGCCAACAGTAAGGGCTGCTCTTCCTCTTTTTCTTCTAGGTGAAGCTATGGGAGGAGGGCTTGATGCGGGGGGCCGTTTAGCGGCTCCGATAAGAATTGAGGTATCTTAGTGTGTGACGGATCGACAATGGCGTCGACGAAAAGGGAGACGGTTAGTTCAGGTGGGCATACCAACAAAGACAGTGGCGCTAGTGAGGTTTCACACGCTTTTGCACGCATAGCAAGGTGGCGGTAGCGACTTCCACAAGAATTGAGGTACCAATCTGGTACCTCAGTGTGTGATGGATCGGCAATGGCACCAATGAGAAGGGAGGCACGGTAAGGGCATATGCGCATACCAATGAAGAGGAAGATGACAGTGCAGGCGTGCATTGATGGGGAAAGTCGTCAATGAGTTTGTGAGGGAGAAGCGCCGGCGAGCAAAGACAGGAGTGAGGTTCAAAGGAGGAGCTCATGAGGGGCACCGGCCAGGGTGGTGATGATACACGAGAGAGGCGCAAGGGAAGAAAACCAATGGCAAGTCACGGATGTAGAAGCGCACGGATGAACAAAGATGTCCGTTACATTGTGTAGTCATCCTCTCTTTTTTCTTTTAAGTTGGACAAAAATGTAATGAAAGGGACAAACAATTGAACGGTCAAAAGACCAACAATTTCATCGGGACAAATGTGGGATATGAATATTTTTTATGAATCCAACGTGCGTTGTTAACTACTACCTCTGGCCCGGACCAAAATGTAGCTACTTTTAGCCAAATATATTTGTGCATGCTACTGTATAAAGTCATTTGTTCATCTCCAAATCTGAAGAACGAGTTCAGTCCTGCACGCAGCTCATCTAAACCAATGCCGCCAATGAAAAAACCAGCCAATGGAAAACTGAAAAAAAAAAAACCTTAGGGCCAAGATTTTCACATCAACTGAAGAAAAAATGGGCCACGATTTCCATGTCCTCAGTCCACCTCCCATTTATATCGTCAAAACATCTTAACTGTGTATAGAACATCACTTCAGTACACTTCATTCTGCTACAAAAATTTGAGAACTTAGCTCTGGGTTGTCTTGCACACCCAATTGGTCATTATGAACAGATTTCACTTCAATCAACTAAATCATCTTCACTTGTGTCATAAACTTCATCATCAGAGAGGACTCCCTGGACTCCCTGAGTAAAATTTTGTCATTGTTCAGTTGAATATGCGCAAAAAATATTATTATGAGGATGATAGTACGTGCATGATCAGAACTAGCTTCAATATCGCCAGGTTCCTCAACAGCAGATCCACGAGTAGCCTCCTCACCTAAAATATGAAAATAAATAAATATATGAGTTGCTAGAAAATATGCAAACAATCACCGTGACCAACACATAATAATCTTTAAATTTCACATCACATACTGATGCAACCCCCTATTGATAGATTCTACATCTACCATTCACATGCATAAATTCTCATCCCACAGTAAGGTAACATGATATAGTGAGATGTCATTCGGTGCATTTCTTGTCCTCAGATACATTAACAACTTCACAACAACAATACTATAACTTAATTATATAAATCAGATAGGAGGATTCCTAGAAGAATAACAACACTTTATGTGGATAGCTATGGTTCTTTATATTATAGCTAGTTTCTTCACAAAATATTAAAAACATGTTAATTCAACATTTAGCAGCTTAAAATACGCAAAAAAAGGGTTTAAACTCACCTCGGACCACATCATCATCATCTGCCATAGGCACAGTTCCCTTTATGCCTTGGCCTCTTCGCTCATTTCTCATGACATCATCATTCACAATTGTACAGTGCTTAGGAGTGACAGGATAAGTGCCTAACCGTATAAATATAGTAGTTAAGATGTAGCAGTATATTCCAAATATTTGTTAACAGCCGAAACAAAATGTAAGTAGTCGCCTATACAATATACAAAATATAAAATTCCTCTAAACAAATACTTGGAATCCAAATTTCGCTTACACAATTTTACATAATAAGAAATTTCTCTAAACAAGTATTCCCTCTGTCTCTTGCAAAAAAAAAAAAAAGGTATTCCCTCTGTCCCTGTATATACAGGGGATTTTGATCCCATACATTCAAGGACCGAGGGAGTGCTTGGAATCCTAATGCATATAATCAAAGAATTATTTAGTAGAAAACACCAAATGTGCATACATTTTTGGTCAGCTTTATAAACATTAAAATGACAGATGCATATATACCTTTTGTAATCACTTCAAAGTCATTTGACACTTTTACTGCCAGCTTGATAGTGACACTAGAATCTTTCCGTATGTGGAATACATCAACCTATATATATTCAAAACAAATATATTTCTCAATATTAAATAATTGGCACCGCAAAAAGATTTCAATGGCAAGAAGACAGAACATGAAAAAAATCACCGCGAAGCTCATTTCATGGAAATATAAGACTAGTTTGTAAGGTAATATTAATGCACAAATAGTACAAATGTTAAATCACTGCTGTAAACAAGTAACGACACTTACTAATAGATCCACACTGGTATCAACATTGTTTCCTGTATCCAGATACTCCTTGCATGTACGGAACTGGAAGTTCTCCAACTAATAGTAGTAATAACTTATAAGAATTCCAGGTAGTTAACATACAAAAGATATGACCACTCATTACTGATATTTTTTTATTTCCGTATCATCCTAATAAGCAACTTATTGGATTTCATATCTACTATGCATCAACTTACTTAAAACTAAAAATACTTGTTGATGTTATTCATTAATAGTAACATGACAGATATACATTACATATACCTCAATTGTGGTGGATATGTTCTCTCCATTCCAAGACTTAATGATGTCACCATTTCTAACTCCAAGTTTCTCAGCAGTAGATCCTTTAGATACCTATGATTTAATTGACACTAAATTACTCAATAATATGCACAATAATGAAATAGAGAAGTGAACAAACTTTCACAAAATAACCAACAATGGGTGATACGTATACCTGTGTAACAACTAGACCAGATTCAATATTACACTTGCGGGATATCTTCTCTATACGAGCGGGGTCGAGTAGAGTAATAGCAAGAAATTTCATCCCGAAGTGCATACGAGGAATGTAACTATACCAAATAACAATTTGTGAGATTGCAAGAGCTACATCCATAATCCTACTACTCTACTTTTTAAGAAAATTATTTCAACTAAAATAAAAAATATTATGTCCGAAATGTTTGATCTTGGGATTAAAATATTTTATCAAAACATAATATACACCAAAACGAGACGACCAATAAATTTTCAACATTTGCTCATAAACCAACAAAATGAAGAGCTATATCCATATTCCTACTACTTTTTAAGCAAATTATTTCAACTAAAATGAAATATTGTCAAGAATGTTTAAAGTTGGGACTAAACCATTTTATCAAAACATAATGTTTATCAACAGAAGACGACCTATAAATTTTCAACATTTGCTTATAAACCAACAAAATGAACCTATAATTTTTCAACATTTGCTCATAAACCAAGAAAATAAACCTATATATTTTTAACATTTGCTAATAAACTAACAAAATGAAAAGAATAGGACTATACCATGTAATCAATTTACAAAATAAACCTATAGATTGGGAAAGGTACAACCATATTCCTACTACCATTTAATCAATTTATCTTAACTAAAACGAAATAATGTGTCCAAAATGATCAAAGTTGAAATTAAAACAAACTATCAAAAATAGATATCAACACAAGAAGACTTACTACCTCCATCCTAGTCTTCAAAACGCTGCTTCGACCAATAATACTGATAGAAATGTGCTATTTCAAATTTAAAATTTATATATTATAATAGTTTATTTAATGATGAATCTAAAAGCATCGGTTTTAAATGATTGTTCATTTTGAGTTTTTCATTGTTAATGGTTAGGGTTTAAAATGTTTGACTTCAAAATTCCTAAAACTTGTTATATTTTAGGACAGAGGGAGTATAATTTTTCAACAAGTCATAAACCAATAAAATTGACGAAATGCAGATATACCAAATAATAATTTCATATCACCACAAGATGACTGATAAATTTTCAAGATTTGCTCATAAAACAACAAAATGGACATAATTCAACTACACCAAATAATAATTTCAGATAAATTGGAAAATATATACCTATATTCCTACAACCATTTAAGCAATTTATTAAACCTAAAAATATTGTTTGCAAAATGTTCAAAGTTGAAATTAAAACATTTTATCAAAGAAGATTATATATAACAAAACAAGAAGGCATATAAATGATAAAAGTATATAGGAAAATAAAACATACACAAATAAATCAAAATGAAAATGATTAGAATATAATAGATAAATAATACAACAATATAAATGAATAGGTAAATTACTCAAAGCTTTTCCATATTTCTAAACACTTCAATATGATTGAAGAAGGTATAAATCCCATCTCAGGTAAGCTAGCCATCCCAGCAACTTGTCCATCAAAATTGATGATTGGCCCTCCAATACCAAACTAAATATTGAAACCAACAAGTATTATAATTATTAGCAACATAAGTTAATATAGACAAAAAAAAAGTAGATTGTACTACATGCATATCAATATAAATATAAATATAGCTTATACCTTTTTAATCCCACATCTCAGAAACATGTAATGATGGCGGTGTAAACTGCTTGGACTCTGGTATTGAACAGTACCATGATCTACACTTAGATTTTGTTGACCATCTCTCCCAAGCACAACAACCTCTTGAGCATAATTCAGGTTAGGAGTAAAAGAGGGTATCTGAGCATCCATATGTGTATTAATCTTAAACAAAGCAAGATTATAATGTTTGTCATAGCGCAGCAAGTCAGCAACTATGGTTGTCTCAGCCTTATCCAATAAGTGAACGCAGACCTAAAAAGGATTGCAGAAGACAAAGCGATATCATTTTGGAAGAAATATCAATACATCGTATCTAACAATTGAAAACTACATCCGAGCTGTTTAAAAAACTAAATAGAGTTGTCTACTAAAATTGAAGAATTAAGTAAGTTATGAATGAAAAGTAGATTTTTCTAACATTAGAAGTAACTATATAATATACAGTTTGAAATAAGAAACTATTTAAAGTATTCACAAGTGAGATGTAGAACATTCATAAATAAATAGAGATGATTTCCTTTATTTGAAGTTGTGGATATATTGTTGGTAACATATTTGTTGAAGTTACTTCTATTTGAAACAAAATTACTTCTATCTATAACCAAAGTTACTTGTGTCTAAAAACAAAGTAACTTCTTTTGAAAACAAAATTAGTTACTTCTGTCTGTCTAAAAATAAAGTTAGTCACCATCTGAGAAAGAAGATAAATATATCCAAACCTAAAATTAATTTTCTCAAAACATAAAGTTATTTTTATCTATACACTATATAACCGATGCATTTTGTTTTAGTCATGATCGAAAGGTAGGTTATGACTAACTAATATGCATGCACTGTGTAGCCACATTAATCTAGATTCTAAAACCAAGACTTTGCTCATGTTGCAATCAAACTTTTAGGGGCTGTTCGGCAGGCAAGATTGCTGTATCACAGCGGCTTTGCTGCAGCAGCTTCTACAGTAGATCATGTTGCAGTCAAACTTTTAGGGGCTTCTACAGTTTATGCAACTAGTACTATGCAACTAGTACTAACAGCAACTGCAGCTGCTTCAGCAAGGCAAAACGCTGCACAGCCGAACAGCTGCGCTGGAGACGTGCAGGCAAGGCTACTGCGCTGTACAGCGCTGAGGTGCCGAACAGGCCCTTAGTTTGGATGTGAACTGACCTTAGCATGTGGAGCATACTCATCCCCGGCTGACCACTCATCAATGAAAGGAAACTTTGATTGAATTAGGAGTGCAGATGTCAGAACAGTGCCCACTTTACTCTCTGAATCCCATTCTATCAGAAAACCAGACGACTTCCTCAGCAACTTATCATCTGCATGTGAATGTATAGGTAAGCAAAGTGATGATAATAGAAAACATCACATACCTTAGATTAAATATTATGTATTACATACCAATATACGAGGACAAGCCAAGAACAACTTTTGAAGTTTGAAGAACTATCTTCGTAGCCAACTCACGGCAATGGATCAACTTTTGATCTACCAAGCACGAACGCGGCACATCATCATCCAGTGACACTAGTTTGAGCTCACGATCTGAATATAAATATAGTTTGAGTAAGAATATAGTACAAATGAATAATAATAAGATGCAATACAAATGAGGGATATTGCTTCAAAACCATGATTTATACAATAAAATTTGTTCACACGGGAACATATGCATGTATGTCATAACATCAAGAATGCATAAATGCTTCAATGCGCCTCCCGATTATTTGTATAATCAGATAGAACACAAGAAGTTTAGAACCACCAAGTAACAATATGTCTATAAAAAGAGACCAATGCAAATTTGTCACACTCTTAAACAAATTTTATAAACTTGCAGCCTATAAAACACAATGATATAGTTCAACATGACCCACGAACCCTTGTACAAATTATCATTATGCTAATAGCAATCCAATTCCACAGCTAATAAATTTAGATAATGCAGTAGAACTATACAACTAAATAGCCATGAACATATACCACATGCACTTTTAGCAGCCTGATATGCCCAACATTTAAGTTTTGATCGGGCTAATCTAGTCAATCGACTAACGAGTCCGTAAACTATATCAACACTTATTATTCATGTGCTCAGCTCGATTCTTCTTTCAACTCTTAGTCTCTGGCATGATTTTAATGATTGTCGCGGGTTCATGACAAGTTACTTTATGCATGAATTGATTTATCATAATATAGTTCAAGCTGATCAAGTTGCTTGAAGGTTTACCAAACCATGTCCAATTGACTAACGTGAATATAGATAGCATGCTAACAATCCTGGCATTATTTTGGTTCTCAGCAACCTTGAGTTATGGCTCAAGACAAAAGTGATTATGATGTACAGAGGGGAACAAAGGGAACAAGGGCAGAGAGAAACCTTAACCACCGACAACTATACAAATCATTGGTCACATTGTCTGATCCCCACACATATCCTCACGTAGCACTACATACCCAGCTCCCAAACCAAAATCAACGAGAAGCCCTTTTCTTCCACCTAGAATTGATCAATCGGAGGAGGAGGGGGGGGGGGATGGGTTACCTCTCTTAGCAAAGTATCTGGTTCTCAACATTCCTTGAGCCTCGACGATGGCTGAATCAATGTTAGTGAACGGTTCAAACATCTTCTCTCCGAAGGCAGTTTCCCCTACCACGGCGCGAGGGAGGGAAGGCCAACGGAGAGGGGAGCTGACTGCCGACGAGGCCCCTGAGGAGGAGGCATGCTCAGGCGAGGTCGCCGCATTCTCCTCTTCATCGCCGTGTGCCTGCTCGGCAATCTCCTCTTCATCGCCGCCGGTCGACAACCTAGCTCTTTTCATCGCCCCCGACGCCTCTCCCCTCTACTCCTCTGCCATGATCCCCGCGACTCGATTGGCATTGATCGGGGACCTCACCATCGGCGCTTGCACGCGCTCGGATGGGTGGGCCGGAAGGCCTGAAACGGCCCAATAACAGCAACACCACCGCTCGTGCGCTGGCGGCGATCGGTTTAGGTCGTAACGGCGAAAAAGAAAGAAACGGACTCGGCTATTCTTCCGTCAGGATCCTACAAAGCCGTTTTCTTCCTTCCCCATTCCCAATTCAATCAGATCTCACCGATCCGCATCCGCTTCCTCCTCCTGGACCTCCCTAAAAATTAAGTCCTATTTTCCAGGTCCTTTTGTGTGTAATGGTTAAAAATGTGGGTAATTTTAAAATTTTATATGGGTTAAAACCTTGTTCAGTTGTTTGTGTATTTTAAAATGTGGGCAAACTAAAACTTTTTCTAAAAACTCCTCATGTAGGTTAGTGAAATATAAATGCAAATCAATTGAGTTCTAATAGGCCTAACTCGCACCGCATTTCGACTTCGGCTGAGCAGAACATCTTCAAGCCCTTGGGGTAAACTCGAACGATTTAAACTGTACAAATAGGCAGCATTTACCTCGGTGTCGTAAATTATTACACTCAACTTAAAAACACACGTGTTCAACCCTAGGAGTCGCCTCGACTATCTTCCATTTCTAAACAAGTGCGCCGTGTTGTGATTTATCCTTAGGGAGAAGAAAGCCTTAGCTCAACAATAAGTAGTATACCTATCGGGTAGTCCACCTGATCACATCTAGTGTATTATAATTAGGTCTTTCGTTAGCTTCATGAAAAGTTAAAGAATGGTGAATCGGCCGATTTATTTTTGTGTGCATTTGTACTTCTCATGTGTAAAGTCCAATTTATTTTGGCTTGTTTGCTCACCTATGAAATAATTATTAGTTGTGCACCCATTTAACTAAACTGCTAGTAGTACACACGATATTCTGATATTTAGACATCATAAAAATAATAGAAACCACCTAGACCAATCTTCACTAGATGACTAATATTTAGACATCATGTTCTTATTCCTTTTAACATTAGTTGAGATCAACTTATAATTTTACTACCTTATATTTATCGTATGAATCAAATAAATCTATCGATTATATTTATCGGCAATAAATACACACATGATAAGGACCTAGATGAGTATTTCACTAAATAATTAGAAAAACCAAATAAAGTATTAATAAGGAACTAGAAAACTATATTTATCTTTTTTGGTGTTTAAATTAAAGAAGTCAACTTAGTCAACCTAGGCTACTTGCTGAACGCTAATCGGCAAATATAATCCATAACCTAAAAGTGCAACCAATTTCACAGGAGTATGAATGTTTAATATTTATTAAAATACTAGTTTATTTATCATCATTAAATATAAAATTTGTGGATTTTTTCTGTATATACCTCCTAAAAATTCAATCTAACTTTCAGCCCACCCTATTTCATCTTGTCATCAGATTCAAAATACATGGAATTTTTAGGTGGATCTTTCAAAAAAGGAACATAGATGCAAAATTCTACACTCACACCAAATTTTAGAATTTTTTTAACAAATTTTACTTCGTCAAATTGAATCATAAAGAGAGGGAGAGGAAATAATTAGAGAAATACCTGAAAATTTTTCAAAAATCAATTCTTACTTCAAACCTTACCCAAACTTTGTCAAATTATGAAAATATCTCGTTCTGGGCCCACTTATCAGTGTCACATGGCTATCTCCTACTCAAGTGAGATGAATTTTTGAAAGTGGGCCCACAGAACCATGCACATGAAGGTCGACACGTCGAAGCAGGAGCTGGCGATGCGCCGCTCTTCTGGTCTTCAATATCCTTCGACTCCAAGCTTCCAGCGAACCCTTCTTCTCATCCTCTATCACTCCAGCACGAAGAAATCCAAGGAGAGAAACCCTAGCTCGCCGATCTCGCCGTTTCCAAGCTGCCGGCCGCCCGGAATAGGATATCATCGCCGGCGATCGATTCGTCGTCACCATCCCTTCTTTCCCGTTCTCTGTGTCCCTCACCACGCCGTATATTCACACAAGTTTTAGCATCTTTCCGTGCAGCGGATCATCGGGGAGCGCGCCGTGTACCCGAGCTCCCTAGAGCGCGCCGGAGCGCAGTCGCCGGTGCGCCGCCGCCACATGGATTCGATGTCCCGAGCGCCGTAGACCATCTCCAGCCAAGAAACTTCGCCACCACCTGTTCCTGACCATCCTACGCCGATTCCCCACAGCATCGGCTCAAGAAGGTGGCCGAGGGAGGCGATCGACGCTGCCGTGTTCGTCTCCGGAGCTGCCGCCGTTGCGACCTTCGCCAGTGCCATCGGATTCGCAAGGTCGCCTTGTCCATTTTCTCTTTTGGTTGCCTCCCGATCCGAGCGACCAATCGTCGCCGGCGTCATCATCTTGGCAGGCGGCCATGGCCGGCCCTCCTCTGCTCCGATCGATCTCCGTACCAGGCCACTGGCAGGTGGGGCCCGGCCTGGAGGAGAAAAGAAAAGATTTTCGGAATTATTTTGTGATGGGAAAATACATGAACTTTGAAAATCCATAACTAATTCTTTTGAACTCCAAACTGAGTGAACCAAATTTCTACAAATTCCTAAAAATGTGCTCTTTACTGTTGGATCATAAGACGTGACAACTTCTACAATAGAACCCTGATTAAAAATGCAAGTAGCATTAGGTGTACCTTTAATGGCCTAGAACTTGGAAAATACATAGGAAATCCTAGGAATATGATAAAAATGTTAAACCAACTTTTTTAATATGGTAAATTTGTACTCTTCATTCCTGTACAAAAGATTTCGACAAAACTACCTCGAATAAGGCGTTTATGATTTTGCTTACTCACCTTGTAATTGAACTTGTAAAGTTCATAATTAATTCATGCCAACCCTTTATGCTGTGAAATAATTTTTCTTAGGACCAGTGAACAACATATTATCACATAAAAATAACAAAACTTGTGAAATCTTCGTTTGAAATGAAACTTTGTTGTATGGCCTAGGTAGTACCCAATTAATTACAGAAACTGCCATTTTCAGCCTTTGTAGTTTGTTATTTTTTATCCCCTAAACCATAGATCCAAATGTGATGATTCCTTCACCTAAATTGACGTGGAATTTAGAAACCCTAAACCCACTTTATTTTATTTCCATGAATTGTCGATCTTGTTGCATATGCATTTTTATTTGGTTTTTATTTGCACAATTGATTATTATCGTTAGATCCCGAAGTAACGGAGAGTGGCCAGCTATATCCAGAGGTTGAGAACGACCCTGTGCAGCATCCAGGCGAGCACCTAAGTATATAGCACCCATGTTTTATTAAATCCCTTTTGTTTGTGAATATATTCGTATATTATGCATATGTTTAAGAATTGGAAATGTGGCACTATATTATATGCATTATCTCCTAGAAATGGATGGATTGGTTGGGGAGTCCTAGAAATGGATGGATTGGTTGGGGAGTCCTATTAATCCGATGCTTAGTAATGCTTAGTACATTAGTACTATATATTGATGGACAACACTATATGGTGACATGAATATAACTCCGTTTAATGGATTTAAAACTTGACCACTTACTCAAGTTTTCACAACTGTTGCTATCTACATGCCATGCTTCTCATTGCATTGTCTCCATGCGATGAAAACTCGATGAGAAGGTTAGAAAATAGCCCCGAGCAACTCCATCTGTGCGCAATCAAGATCTACTTGCTTCATACCCTCATCACATTGATGGCTATTTCCTCGAGCTGTTTGTGTCTCCTATTCCTTTATACAAAGTCATGCATTCGCACGACTATAACCTTCCTTTTCTATTAAATTTGCTAAAATATTAATTGGGTATTATTAATTATTGCATCAATTTTTAAGAAGATTTTGACCGAATCTAATTTTAAATTAATTAGTAATTCACAAAATGTTGATGAGCTTAATAATTGATAGACATGCTGGGCTATGTTTTCCTTCATGATTTTCTACTGTTTTGTTTCAAGTGTTTGATATTTTCTTGTAATTTCCCTTTACAATAGAATTCATATTCTCCCACTCAAAAAAAAATTCATTTTCTCATTTATAGAGTTCACCATTGACTAGGCTAGCCGATCTCTGTGTCAAAAACATGTAAGGTAAGGTAGGGCATCAAATTTATTATTATTTGTTGAGTGTAACTTAAGACCAGTGGGGATAGCTTTCCCATCCGGTTCAAATCCTAGATGTGACACATGTGCCCATATTTACGACTAATATTGTTTTAGTGATATGCGACATGTCCGTCGATAGCGAGGCGTCTGTGATAATTACATCAATATCAAGATATGCCTGCACGCCATACTGGGTTCTCAAAAATAATTAATCTTTACAATAAGCATCAGTCAGAAACAAGGTAAACATGGATCGGATAAGTAACCTTTTTTCTCTGTTGTTTTTTAACTTCTTATTTTTTGAGCTTCAAACACACCCTTTTATTACTCAGAGGGGTCATGTAATTCTCGAGCCACCAAAACAGAAACATAAACTAGGACGGGGTGCAACCAGACTCTGGTTTGCCCTGGTTCCCAACAAGCTCATAATTGAGCTAGTTCATGCGCAATACTATTACAAGAACGAGGCGTGTAAACACACTAGCTTCAACAAACTCCAGATAAAATAAATACTTGATTTCCGCAAAGATTGCTCCACCAGCACTCAGATGATACTTGTCTGATTGAAGAGCTATTACCAGAATGGAGGAGCCAGTTTCGATAATGATCCTTCCAATCTCTTGCTCCATCGCCACTACCACACCAGAGTGACATGCCTCAGCCTCCGCGCAAAGAACATCACGCACTGCCTCCAGACTTCTCGCCCCCGCCGCAATAGCATCTCCTGTGTTGGTTCGTATAACAAAACCCCAGCCGTCCGTTTTGCTTGCACGATCAAACACACCATCCACGTTAATTTTCAAAAAACCCTCCTCTGGTGGTGACCACCTTCTTAGAGCGATCTGTCATTGCTGTTTTCCTTCACTATTCAATTGGACAATATGAGACTTCAAGCTCTGAACCTTAAGGACAACCTCTTCTGTTTGAACAGCTGGCTCACCCACATTGATCTTATTTCTTACATTCCACCAGGTACAGAGCAAACACACCACTAATATCCTACAATCCTCCTCGACCACTAATATCCTACAATCCTCCTCGAACGATAGGACCTGTTGAACAATTTCCTTCGCCGACTGTATCTAAAGTAGTTTCAAACGCTGCTCCTCCATATTTAGCGATCGCCAACACCCACGCACACAGGGGCGGATCGAGCGTGGGGGCAAGGGGGGCTCAAGCACCCCCTACTGCTGGATCCCCCATGGAAAGCATGAAGAGAGGGAGAGAACAAAATGGGGAGGAAGAAGAAGAAGGGGTGCTAGAAGAGAAAGAAGGTTAGGAGCACCCCTCTCATATCTAGCTGGATCCGCCGCTACACGCACATGTTTACATTTTAGAAAACAATGTCCGCCATCCTCCTTAAGCCTTCTGCATACCGGACTTACCGTGTCAAGATCAATTCGTTCCTCATTATATTCATCCTTGTTGGTAAACTGTTTGTTTGTGAAACAGACAGAACCCTAATGGTCCCCTTGTCATCCCACACAAAACTCCCCAATCGCAACCATCATTTCACGATCGGACGGTGTTGTATCCAACCCAACGAGACCATTCCCCGACCCGTCCATTCCGCCGCCGCGTCTCGCCGTCGGACCCTCCGATCCCCAACATCAGTAGCAGAGGAAAAAAAACATTTCAACAGGAGAGGCAGGGAGGAGAACCGAAGGCGAATCGAAGAAGAAGAATCGGCGGCGGCCATGGCGTGGCGGTCGAACCTCTCCAAGGGAGTGAAGGAGATCCGCTTCCTCTTCTGCCAGTCCTCCCCCGCCAGCGCCCCCGCGCGGTACCTTCTCGCCTTCCCTCCTCTTCAACCATCGGCTGGACCCCCCCGATCTGATTTTTGGGGTAGTTGATTTTGCAGGGAGTTCGTGAAGAAGAACTACGGGGACATCAAGGCGCGCAACCCCACCCTCCCGTTCCTCATCCGCGAGTGCTCTGGCGTCCAGCCCCAGCTGTGGGCGCGCTACGGTACGCGTTTTTTCCCTCGGTCTCCGTCTTTTCCCCACATGGGATCCGAGATCCAGTTCTTGCTATTGCTACATGAGATGTTTCCTGCAGAATTGGTTCCAATCGATTCTTTGACCCTTTTTCTATATAAAAAATCTTTTACGGTTTGAAATGCCTTGGTTAGAACACAGCATCGTGCTGTCTCAAAAAGGTTTCATTGCTCAACGACACTAGAATGAGAATGTCAATGCTTGAGAGGGGATGGATTTAGGTTTACTGAATGCTTTCTTTAGGGGCAAATGTTATATAGGAGCATTAAGTTGCTCTACGCTCTCCAGCGAACTCTAATACGTCAAAAAGATAGATAAATGGTTTCACTTTTATATTCTTGTCTTTTATAGACAAGAAAAACATTCCATGCCAGTTTTTATTGTTATTTCTGTTCTGCTTGATCTACCATGGAAAATGTAGTGCATGCAGATGTTCAGTTGAACTACCACATAGGATCAACTTGTAACTTTAGGCATAAACACATCTAACAACAAAAGCTGAATAGTCTGCATGATTTCTATGGAAATCTAAAGAAGCTTAGGGATGTTTGACCAAGTTTGGGTGTTAACAAGACCAGCTCACAGGACTGTCAGCTTAAAAGCCCAAACCTCGCTTTATTTTGACATCACAAAAACTCTTTGTTGAGACTTAGGATCACTTATGGTCCATATGGTTTCTTCCACATCTATTGGGTATCTTAGGTCCCCTCTTAAATAAAAGATTGGGCTTGATAGAAGAGTACCAAGCTGGAGTTGTCTACGTGCTGACTGAATCGCTTGAGCATAACGTGAGATGGAAGGGTTGTGGCTTTGACAATACCTAGGGAACTAGGAAGCACATAGTTATTTGGAACCCACATGTGGTGGAGTTGAGGAAAGTTAAGGTAGGGAGGTTGACTTACAGTTTATAGTCCAAAGCTGGGCTAACCTAGCAAACAGGTAGGAGAAGATAAATATTTCATGCAAGGATAATTTTCCTTTTAGGCAGTGGGGACGCTAAGAAGGTTAGGATTATAAACTTAATAATCCAACATCACCCAACTACGGCCAACAACATTTTCACGTTCCTAATCCTAAGAGCTGATTAGTGATTATTCTCATTCCCAAGGGAAAACTGGATGATATTGCCAATAAGATTATGTTGAAACTTGACCAAAGATCTCCTAACCTAAGTACCTAACTCAATTAATCAGTAACCATGGTTATAAAGCCCTATGCGCTAGAGAGTAGTCGGGGCCAGCGCTTATTGCCTAGGGGCACCTAAGTCCACGATTAGTGTTTTACCAAGTAACTAGTGAGTATATCACATAAAACTTGGATATTATAGCACCAAAACAGCAGTACAAAAGCCCTCGAGGATACTTACCTGCCTAACCCACCATCTGATGCTTAATCAGGTGCAACCCGGCGCCTAGAGCCAAGTAATCAACTAATAGAACACTGTCAATAACGTTTACTAAAACCATTTGTTAGGAACTGAATCACCAATTTACTCCACTGTACTATCAACATCATCACACTTCCTATTACATACACTCAAATACTCGATGATGAAATCATCCTTGGGAAATCAGATTGGCCATAACTGTCCAATGTTCAACCATTGTATAAGGAAATATTATGGCTTCTCAAATCCACACTACTTTAACGCTATCTGTAAAGTCGTGATTCTTTAGTACATAGACACATGCCAAGTATATATATATACTTAAATACATATACATGTGGACTCCATTCTGAGAAGTATAAAACAGTATTTTATTTGAAGATGGCAGCTATAATATGGACTGGCATCGATCAATTCCGAAAAACCACATGTACTCATCCAAGTATCCGTAACAGGTCCCACTCACAGTTTGTAGAAATTTGACTAGTATTAGTACATTGGATAAATATTTGGATTGACAGCAATTTGGAGATCACAATTTGGCTAAATCGTAGAGGATCAGAAAAACATCAGCACTACACTAATTAGTGACGACTGATACGTATCAAGCAGCCAAGCACAAGGCAAACAGGTCTTTGATTATCTCCTGCTTTTCAGAGAAAAATTCAAGCATGCACAGCACATCTGTTTGAGATCTAAATGAGATCAATAAAATATGGGTACTGAATTTGGAAGAGGATTAGATGATAAGAATTAACCCTAGACGTTCAGGTTACTGTGTCTAGAATACCAAACGTCGTGCACAAGGAATTTGGAAGGGCAAACGATGCACTATATAATACAGAACACAAGTAATGGGTTGATGTGGGTTGGGCCTAGTAAATAGTAATCAGGCTGATTATACGGAAACAGACGATTAAACGGACATGGCGGGAATTATGCATTCCGAAATGAATAATCAATGATGACAACCGTTTTTCCACTACACTGTGAGGAGGGACAGAGGGGATTCAGCGGCAGCACATGAGCTGTATCTGTTTGTGCCTTCTGGGCACATAAACTTCAAATACACTAACAAGTAAATATGCTAAAATAGTCAGCTCTTTTTTTAGTGAAATGCCAGGAGCCCAGGACTTGATTGATTTGTTTGAGGGGCCTCAGTGCTAAGTTGATTTCTGTATCTTTCTGCACAAAGATCATTATCTGCTCTTACCTGCAGATTTTTGTCGTCATTTTGTAGTTTGTTGAAAGTTTGTTTTGTTTCCGTATAAATATATAAAGTGGGAATGTATGAATAATGGTTGCAAGTTCACTTCCTTGTGAAGTGAATGAACGATAATTGATGATACTATCTTGTATGTATTCATGCGCATAACCCAGGTGTTGCCAATCTCTTGCAGTGCTTATGCATGTTTTTCTTGCATTGCAGAGGTTCATTGTTTCTGAGTACTCTAGTCGCTCAATTGCTGAGCAAGCCTTATGTTTCTTATTATTTTATGAGTGCCAATGGGCCTAAATTGTGGCTTATACTGTTTACATTGAATAACTAGAATGGCCAATGTATTTCCACAAGATTGTAATGATTCATGTTGCACCGTATTAGCTGCCCCCCTAGTACTACATAATTACTACCCATACTCCTTTATGGTTATAGTGACCTTGACATTGCACACTGTGGTTGGAGATTTGATTCCAACAGAGCTGACTTTTTGATAGCAAGTAGAGGAAAAACAATTGCGCTTTATGTTGCTTATTGCTATAAGTAGAACATAGTGCTTGGTACTTTGTAATTTGGGGGCCAAGCGATGTAGGCTGACATGGCTCAGTATTTATAACTTCATATGTGTTGATTGTGAAATTAAGATTTGAGTTACTTTTTCAAAGCAAATAATTGTCCAAAAAAGTCTGAGCGTCGAACCTTGTAATTGAATTGACCAACAACTCCCATATATACCCAAAAATGTAAGTGGTTTGTGCCTTTTACAGCCTCCAAAACAAGACTTTGAATATTGATTCTAATCAGAATAATAACATGCAATAAATATAATGAGCCGATACTAATGCATATTACTAGAAAAATTAAATAATACTGTTTTCTCTTAGACAATCGGTATGGCTTACAAGTAATAATGGTTTGCATGCATCCTAGGACTAAACATTGGTCTAATTTATCTTAAAAAGTTTTTAGCAATGTATTTTATTTCAATAGTTAGAGGCTTAGACCTATGGACATATATCTCGTGTATTCTGTCTCCTGCAATATCTATATAATCTTTGTAAATATTGTGATGTTTCAATGTACAAAATAGAAACTGAGAAATTTGTTACGGAAAAAATCTGATGCGTCCACACTTATAAGCCTTTTAGAGCCTTGATTGGAGAATACTGTGGCAGGCCTTTTCCAATTAAAACCTGTGACACTAATTGGAAGCAAACTAGGCTACCCTCTAACTCAAGCAATGATCTGCTTCTATGAAACCAGTTGGTGATGAACTCTATTTTCTCACTTCCTACAAAAACCTGTGTTGGATTCTTTATGGATGGATTTGTCCAAGATTGATGCCTGTGTGTATATTGTATGTTCTCTGATCTTTTGTACTCCCTCTGGTTCATAGTTCTTGATGGTTTGGATAAGGTTCAAGTCAAACTTTTTAAACTTTGATTGCAAATAACTTTGTAATATATTTAGTTAAAAACCTGAAAACTATATGCATAGATTTACCTTAAAAGGTACTTTCATGGAAGTATAATTATTTTTAGGATATTCGTTTATATTATAATAAAAAACAATTGTCAAAGCTATATTTTGAAGACTGTCATTGTCCAAAACGTCATGAATTCTGGAACTGGAGGGAGTATTAGATTGGGCCTTTCCAGATCTATATACTATTAATAGTGCACATTGCTTTTTCAAGCAATAACTTGTATGTTTTTGAGGTCTGTTACTATGTATGGGCACCCATGTAGTCATAACAACTGGAAGAAAAGACACTCGAGTTGAAGTCTTGAGGTGTTCATGGCTTCTGACTGTGACATAATTTCTGTATATGCATTTGGTACTTTTTTCACATGGTTTGATTTTGGTTCCTATACTTGGCAGCTTTAAATTAATTACATTTTAACTGACCTAACAAAATAAGCCCTAGAGAACTATCTGCTATCTACAATGAATGTTTGTGCTTCTCCCGGATGTAATATCTGCCTGTCTACTGGTCAGATATGGGCGTGGAGAGGTGCGTGCGCTTGGATGGCCTCACAGAAGCGCAAATTGACAGTAAGCTAGAGGAGCTTGCCAAGGCTGGGGGGCCGCTTAAATCTAAATAATGTTGGCAAAGTGAATTTTTTCAGCTTTAATTCTTCCCAAATAAGAGAGACACTTGCAGGGTTTTTTCATGTGATCCAAGTACTGACATGCTGAATTAAGTGCTGGTCTTTACAACCTACTATTGGGAATGCGAATGCTACTGTTTTCACTTGCTGTTCGTATATTGCCAACCAGTATGTGATGTAAAGAATGGCAGTGATTGTATGGTACTACCTCCGTTTCATAATTGTAAGACATTTTGGCTTTTTACTTGTCACGTTTGACTATTTGTCTTATTCAAAAAATTAGTGAAAATATAAAATATTTCTACTAATTTTTTTAATAGACAAATGGTCAAACGTTGGTAAAAAGCCAAAACGTCCTACAATAATATAGGGAGTATGTTTTTCCCCTCTAAAATTGGTAGACGCATTAGAAACAAAAATATGGACACCTGTTATCGATAATTTGTTTGTTGTTGCACTTCAACAAACTGTTGTAATTATTCCTACCGAAGCACTGTACAGGTACAACACATTTATAGTAGAACAACACTAACATGAAACTGAAGTGTTGGGTAAAAAAGAAAAAAAGTCATGTTTGAAAAAAAAAACAAGCATGGCGTTGTATACCGTGTTGAAATTTGCAACGTCGAAAACAATATTCTCTATGCAGTAATTGTCAGTTGAGCTAAAATGTTACCAGAAGTGTTACCTTACCGATTGGCTTTGAGGAGACAAGGATGACTTTGGAGTGATTATGTGGAAAGGTCGCTCTGAAGGCTACAACTCGTTTTGTAGAATACCCATGGCGTTAAGTGTGTTGGCAAAGAGTAGGTTGATTGAGATTCTGCCATCAATCATGATCGTTACAACCTTAATATTTCATATTTCTGATGGTTGGTTCAACCTCCAAAGGGTATCGTCCTGTCGTTGTTGAGTACTTTGAGTGATTAGTTGTAGAGAAGTTGGTCAAAGTTTTTTTTTCCTATGGCATCATCAATATTCACATTGATCGCTCCTACTTCTTAGTAGCGCTCTTGTATTCTTTGTTTGAGGAGTATGAGGTTGACCCACCGAATATATAGGCTACTCGATGATCTCTATCTGGGAAATTGTTGTCTTGGTCGGATAACTTTCGAGTGCTACTCGATTGCTAGAGTGCGTGGACTTGTTCATCTTGATGTTTCGAAACTTGCTTCTGGACAAGTTTCTGGATAACCTCGCACTCTTTCAAGATGCGAGATCGAGTTCGATTAACAGGACACCCTGTCTTTAGAATCGTACTAGCGCGGTGCTGAAGCGCCTCGTTCTATTGCTAAGAACATTCTTGCTTGCTTTCCATTTTTTTGTTACGGATGCTACGAGGTGGTTTATAGCCCCCGATCTTGATGTTGGATTTGCGCTTCTTGGCAGTCGACTCATCAATCGTATTCTTCATTCGATTACTTTGTTGAGCATCTTTGACTTGAGCACAACGTTCAACTACACTGAACAATTGTCGAGCAGTTGTCGGTTTGGTGACTATTAATTCTTGGATGGTGTAGCCCGTTCTTGACTCTCGAGCTGAAGGCATGAATTACCAATGAATCAACAATCTTTGAGATCGAGTTACGCCATTCACTGAAGCACCACACACAATCTTGCAAAGTTTATCCAGCACACTGGACGATGGCGTAGAGATCGTTCTCAGCGGCATGCCTCTTGTAAGTCCTTTGCAAGTTCGCAACGAATTGCCTGTCTAGGTCCCTTCAAGAACGAATAGATTCTCGGGGGAGATTGATAAGCCATGGGCAAGGAGAGCCTTTTAGGCAGTAGGGAGGTAATTGGCCATGATCTTCTCATCCGCCCCTGCTGAGTCCATGACGATATAGTAGATTTGGAGGAACTTGAAAGGACCTGTGTTGCCGTTGTACTTCTCGACATTGACTAGTCAAAACTTTCGAGGCCACACGACATCTCTAAGTTCATTTGAGAATGCAGCACACCCGCAACGCATAGTGGAAAAACCTGGATCAGAGGTCAACCTGATGAGGGTGTCGGTTCGCTGGTTCGCCGGTCTGACCGCCTGGTCAACCGGTTCAAGTGTTAAACCGTAAAGAGAAATATATGTGCACATTCTTAATATATAAAATTCAAGGCATTAGTCCAGTGGTGGGAAAGTGCAAGGTTCATCCGGTTTTCATCGGGTCCTTTGCATGTCTGGTTTTTCTAGCGAACCAACCCGATAGAAGCCCTAGTTTTGGGTTTTCTGGTTGAGCCACTGGGCTAGGTCGGTTTTTTGTACTAGGCCGCATCATCGGTGAAAAACGGGGCTACGACTATAACGGCGGCGTCGGTGCCATCGTCGGATGATGAGGAAGAGATTGAATATCCAATACCATCGGGTGAGCGGTCGTGTCGGCGATTATTTCGATCTCTGTGACTCCAATCCTAGGAATTGTGCCACTCGTGGTTTGACTATCAGGCGTTCGGTTGCAACTATCATGTCCTCGTGATCGTTGTTTCTTTGTCGCCGGTCCTCACGACGCGGAGTCCTTCGAGAAGGAGGTTTGTGCCTCTGTCTTCCACCAGACAGCTGGGGGAGTACGTTGTCGATGCTGAGACTGTTTCCCACTAGGTCAACGATTCTCTTTCTCCCTATTTGCATTTGGATCCTCTGGAGGTGTCGTGATATGCCCCTAAACCCTAAACCGGACAACTCGACGCGTGCCCATAATTTAGCTACTGAAGAGGGTCATTTCGTTACACCATTCAAAGGACATATCACACGTAGCCGTGCGAAGAAATTACAACAAGAGGTAAACTCGCTCCTAGCTAAAACATATTTTAATATTGACGAGAATTATATACCGCCTAAGTCGAGTACTCTACTCTTACTCAGGTTTACATATGAGGCTAGTATTTGGATGCATGGAGGACATGAAGCATTCCTTGAGGAACACTAAGATTATTATCCAATATGAAAGAGTTACACACGCAAGAATCAAGGTTACACTGTAGGAGCCTCAACTTCAAGCACAAGTCTGTACCAATCTGTCACGTTGCAGGGTGCATAACACATATGATTGGAAAGCTAATCAAATCTACTTTCCAACGCAACAAACGGAGCATCATTTGGACTTCTCAATAAAAAGTTATGGTTCAATTGAAGACTAGAGGACTAGATAATTGAAGAGTCAGTTTTTAATACTTCACTGGTTGGCCTTCCACCTCCCAACGTGGTGAATTCAGCTCATACCTATCTAGGAGGGTTGTTCCTAGTATAAGTATCATCTAAATGCTACTGTAAAACAATCTTTGATCACTTGAATGAATTGATAATCTGTATGGTTTTCAGCCACTCTGCTGAGTGCCTTGCATACCCTTGTTCTTTCTTGTTCTTCTTGGACTTGTGAAGAGATCCCTCTAGGGTCCGCTACTTCGTGATCTACGGTTGCCAGTTCGGCTGCGCCGTTTTGTGTGGAATAGTCTCGGTTTGTGGTTCTGCGGTCGTTCGGAGATCGAGTCGAAGTCCTTGAGGTTTCGGTGCCTCTCCCCATTGCTTGGTCGCATCCAACCTTGGCCAGGTATAAAGCTACATGGATTGTGCTCCGTGTTCGTGAGATCGAGATCGAGTCGAGTCCAAGGATTTGGTGTCTCTCTCACATCACTTGGCAACATTCCCACCTTTGTTTATCCCCATAGAATTTTCAGCTAGTTATCCTTCCCAAGTACCTACTGCCGTGAAGATCGGGCCATCCCCGGGTTTTCACTTATCATGTCCTTTGTCAAGGAGGAGTTATGGGTTGCTCTTGTTCTAGCTCTTGAGCAAACAACAGCGCAAGATCTGCTGTGAGAGCGAGCATCTTCCGAGACCGTACTTGACTCCTTTGGGAGTGGTGTGGTCCGCAGGAGCGTTGCTCACGTCATCGTTATTGTTGTTTTGTTCGGAGCTTCCGGTCTCTACTACCCGAACATGGCCATCGGATGGTGTTGGTGAAGGGATCCATGATTCCACATCCAAGTCATAGAGGTCCGAGAACCTGTCAGGTCCATTGCCAAATTCAAGGTCGCAGCAGCACATAGCATAGCAGGGTTCGTCGGGGTTGTACTCGAGGAAATTGTCGCCCACACATTCGACCAGATCATCATGATGACAAGTCATGATTCGAATAGTTGGCGGTCTTGTCCTTCATTGTAGAATCCCACTTTGAAGGCATGAGACACTAGTCAAGTCGTATCTCCCAATCCAGGGTCGTCATAGAAACCCTTATCTGAATAGCCTATGATTTGCACCATTTGGCTTAGTCTTAGGAATATCAGAATGCCTTTACCTGGCGCACCAATTTTCGTAGATTGACAAGTGAAATACGTGATTCGTTATACAAGGGGATTTGTTGTACCAAGATTAGCAAGATTACACAACAAACACAGAGGAGAAAAGATTTTTATGCTAGTTCAGGCCCTCGTTAGGGTAATAGCCTTGCTCCAGTTGGCCATGAGGCCAGTTTTTCTTTAATCAATAGACTAGGTTGGGTCGCCGAGTATAAGCCACTGCAGAAGGCTAGTCTGAGCACTTCAACTAGTATATGGGGCAGGTGTATGACTATATGTATATATATGGGGCTAGTCAGGTAGGCGAGATTATCGACGAAGCGCTTCTGAGGTTTTCGATGTGCTCCGACGGATTGCAAGTCTCAGGACTCAATTAAACGTGTCCTAAGTCCTCCAAGGTCCTCTAAATTTATACCCCTATGAGGATAGGCGTGGCCTACTCGGACTCATGAATTCTGAGTAGTAAGTATAGTAGGATAAGTAAGAAATATGACTTGTACTATCCGGATTGTATCTTCTATAGGAAGTAACCCTAGCCTTTTCTAGTCGTGTCGTACCTGATGGGCTTCTCTTCGTATATGTAAAGGTTTTTAGAATACACGGTTATTGTATACACAATAGTATGGAATACCCCTTACAGAGTATTACAACAAGTTTGTTATCGATAATCAAATACAAATTGCTTTGTCGAGAGATCTTCTTGGTAGAGGCATCAACACGAAGTTCTGCTAAAGTCCTTCATATTCGGCAATATTATTTAGCCTTGAAGTCCAGTTGGATGACGTGTTTGAGAGTGTCTCCTGTCGGGGATATAAGATCATACCGGCTCCTCCACAAGGGAATAATTCTTTTATTTTTTAATCCAACTTTTTCTGAAATTATAGATGAATCAAAATTCTAAACGTTTGAACAAAATTTGTCCTAAATGTCAAACATGTATGACCGGATGCCGGATGCAGTAATTTTGTTAGAGTTGTTTGAAATTTGCTTGGCCAGTAATTTTGTTCAGTTTTTGAATTTGTTTTGGGCGTTTGCAATGCATGGATATTGCTAGTTACCCCACCCGTTGGAGCCTCGGACCCCGATCTTGTGCTTTGGGTCTAAAGAAAAATTTGGCCCGAACGAAATATTCCACGTCCTTTCATCACTGGCTGATTGGCTCACCCGGAAGATCTGCTGGTAGTGGTAGGCCACTGCCCGGCGGATTGTGAGTATCAGCTTCCCCTTCCTCTATCGCTCGCCCTCCAGTCGAGATGGGCTGCACAATCCCTCGTGGCTCCGGTTGCGAGGTTGATTCTTCTCCATCAGGTCTTTGTGGTTCTTCCTCTGATCCATCTCTTCCAATTGTCTTTCTTCCCTCTGCTCTTGTGGTCACAGTTGTTGATTTGCTTGTTGCCTGACCGTGGACAGGATGGCTTCTGCCATGCCACCTTCGTGATTTCGGGTTCCTTCTGTACGGTTTCGGCCTGTTTACTCCAAGGTATGCTAATCCTCTCTGATTAATTGTTCGTCTACTACAGTATACATCTGTGTGACATATTTAGTTGCTGATCTCAAATGGTACTTGATCACCATATCGGTGAGTGCTCATTGATTGCTTTATCAATTTTAATACTCACATAGTAGAGTTTGAAATCGTGGAAAAGGTAGATAAGAATGGCAAGATTGCTATAGGTACAAAGTGTTGGGTTTTGATGGAGCCTACAGATAGCAGTTGCAGAACTGCATAACTAGTGATACGGGTTGAAATTTACATGCATGTTATGAGCAAAGTAACAGTATAACAGTATAAGTGTTTTAGTATGAATGACACTCCTTAAACGATTGGGATATTATTTAATATATACGGTAGACCACATTGCTTCAGTATTTGATGTCACATTTAAGGCCTATTGAGAATTGGAAAAACATCCAATCCTTTTTATCCACAACGCAATGCGAATTTCACATTAAAGAGCAGCCATTTGCGACTTAGCGTGGCAACCCAACAGATGAAATGAACTCTTGCTCCAAACTATAGCAATTATGGCTATTTGTCTCCGGGTTTGCACTGCGACCCAAGTTAATAGCCAACTGCCCAGAACTAGCTTCGGACCTTCTATGTAGCAATGGTTGCATCCCTTCATCATTTTCTGGAGTAGAATGGCATGAGTTTGACCTTTTAGTGCGCAAGAACTGTAAAGTCATTTCAACTTGCTTCATTGTAGGTCTATCTTGACTTCGGAGACTTAAGCAGTTTTCTGCAAGAGAAGCAACACTTTTTATCTCGTCGTCAGTAGCCTCCTCATGAACTTGAGCTGCAACTATCTCTTTGAGTGGCTTCACCTTAAGCTCCCAAAGAAAGTAGTTGGACAAGTTCTGCTTTGATCCTGAAACAGTTGTAAAAATAGGTTCTCTTCTTAATAGCAGTTCCACAAGTACCACACCAAAACTATATACATCACTCTTCTCATTAAGCTGCCCGGTATGGTAATACTCTGGATCTAAGTAACCAAATGTGCCCTGCACATTTGTAACTACATGAGTTTGGTCAATTGGAACCAATCTTGAAGCACCAAAGTCTGATACTTTAGCAGTGTAGTTTGTGTCTAGGAGTATATTAGAGGACTTGACATCACGATGGAAGACTGATATTGAAGCTGCCGAATGGAGATAACAGAGAGCTCCTGCAGCTTCCACTGCAATTCTTAGACAGTCATCCCATGATAAAGAAAAATCGTTGCTTGAATCAGAATGTAGAATACCAAACAATGAACCGTTCGGAATGAAGTCATATACCAATAGCGGGACCTCAGTTTCAAGACAACATCCAAATAGTTTTACTATATTCCGGTGATTTATCTGAGAGAGAATGGCTACCTCGTTAATAAACTGGTTGATCTCACCTTCCTCGATATGCTTTGACTTTTTTATTGCAACTACACGTTGGTCAGATAAAATGCCTTTGTAAACCATGCCATGCCCTCCACGGCCAAGGATACGGGTAGGATCAAAGTTGTTTGTTGCCTTCTCTAGCTCATCTAAAGGGAAAATTTTTGTCTTGTCATTTGCATTTTCATCTGACAATATTAGCTGTTCTAGGAGAAGGCCCTGATTCTTTTGGAAATGCTTTTGACGTAGTTGCTTTTGGATGTCCCTTTTCCATCTACGGTTGAGAAATGTTGCACTTAAGCAGAGAAGTAGAATGCCAAAGCCAACACTAAGCCCAATAATGATACCTGTAAAATGCTCCTTAATATGTCATGGTTTGTCTTATTCATTTCATTGTGAAATTAACATGTGTATATTGTGCATACATCTCACCTAACAGAAGATTTTGCCTTTTTGTCGAAGTGCACTGCATTTGTATAGTATCATACTGTGTTCTATAAGGACAATCAGTGCAATAGTGTTTTCCAATGGTATTGTGGCATATTCCTTTGCAAATGCCTGGTGTGTTGCACTCATTAATATCTGCAACCACAATTAGTAAGATCAGAGATGTTTCAGGAACATGATATAGTTTTTTTTTTCTGAGATATCTTTCTTTATGCGAGGTTCTCCTAGGAATCCCACCCCTTAAATTTTAGTACATGAAAAGATAGAAATTCTCACTTTCATCTAATTAAAATTATTAGAGTTTTATAATAATTTGAAACTGAGTACTAAAATTTGATCAATTTTGTAGATATTCTTTAATGTTGGAAATACTAACATAAATATGACTACAAATATATCATGTGAGACTGTGAGTGATGTAAGTACTAGCACTTGGAGGAGCACATGATGATGACTGGTAAAACAAATCCTAGATTAACTCAAGAGACCTATGAGTTCCAATGTCAACTGAAGAGGAGGAAAAAAAAAATCATATTTTGTTAATTCAAGTGAATTTTTGATAAAAAGCTTGGCAGCATGTATGTTCTTTTTATCTGTTGCTGGAAAAATAGAAAAAAGGAAAAAAAAGAAAACAATTGATGTTCTGCTTTGAGATGGGAACAAAATCATAGAGGCAGAGCATATAAAAACAACATGGAAATGCTATTCGTTATAAATTGTAAAATGCAGAGGGATGTGCGTTAGAACTTATAAGTTAACATAGTATTTATCTCTGTAGAGAGCTGATAAAAATCAGAATTCCTTGACTATGCCTCGGTCAGTTGTTCCTTCTGTTTAGGGGTACTTGTCATAAGTCAGAACTATGTAAAATACAATAAATTTGTATAACCAGAACTGTTGGAATCACAGTCCAACCCTTTTAAACTATTGAAATTCTCTATGTTTTACCTGTACCGCAACTGACATGCCTTTTAAAAACTTTTTAGCAATTAATCCATTCTTAATTTTATAAACTACAAATGTTTGTTATAGACAGATATATGTAAGTACTACATGAATATGTGTCAGAGAATACCTTGGCAGCCATTTTGGACATATGGATTTCCTTCAAAGCCAGGCAAACATTTGCATCTATAACCAATGTAACCATCCATGGAGTTTACACTCAAGCATGAGCTGTTGACGCTAACACATGCATATCCAGATTTATTTTGCTGTGCTTCTTGGCATGTCAAATTGGCAACAGCCCATTGCACAGAGGATGATTCCCCAGAACCAACATAGAGATCTGGTTGCTTAGGTACATATATTTTAAATAATCTTTGTTCATACGAAGATGTATATTTAATGCCGACAACACCCTCGCTAATGTTTATATATGTCACCTGATTTTCGTCGTCAAATTGTAGGCTAGAGGATGTTGCATTTGTGCAGTTCAGCCGAAATAGCTTCCTTGCAAAGCAACCTTCTTCTAGCCCGAATGGAAATGGTACAAGGATGTTCCCACACGATCGGGAACAGTTTGCCTTTTGTTCAGCTGGAATGTATTCTGTTTTATATAAAATTGAGATGTTTGTAAGTATATTTGAATAGATAAATTCCTAGTTCTTTCACTGAAAAATGATTTATCTCCTACCGTTGCATATACCTAAGTTTTGGATTTCACTCTTGAACATTTTACCAGTTTTTAGAAAAATATACTCTCTCCGTTTTAGATTGTAAGGCGTTCTAACTCTCTAGTAGGACGCCTTACAATCTGAAACCGATGGTAGTACTAATTATACATATGGAATGTGCACAGAAAAATTTGTACAATAGATGATTACGTGTGTTGCACGGAAAACAAAAGAAGTAGTCTTTCTTAGACAATATTAAAGATAATACAAGTTATTTTTTATTTTATTTAGTGTACATATGTGGTAATTTTTCACAAGGTTTTTGTCTTCAAGTTTTGACATGCTCGAAATATATAAAATTTCTCAGAATTTCTGTCTATAAATGGGCATTTCTAATTAGGTATAGCTATATAGACATTTAACTGAAAATTTCCCTACGACTATAAATAAAAGATGTTTTTCCATGCATACGTATAATTTTCTCTTAGAGCTGCATATGGTTTTCTGATTGAGGTGAATTACCGTTATCACGCAGGCAACCATTTGGTATGTACGGGTTCCCCCAATAGCCACTATCACATCCACAGAGATAACCAAAATTAGATGATGCATAGCTGTCACCGCACCTGCTGTTGCTGCTGGCGCAGGCATAGTTGGTCTTATTATCCCTGGTTCCGGCGCATGTTGGTTGATCGACGATACTCCACAACAGGCTAGCATAGACAGTTGTTACGTTGATTCTGTCCCATAGAGAGCTTCTGTTAGTGTGTTCCTCGAGCTCACCTTTTCTGTGTTGGACAAATTTGAGCTGGAATCCACTGGGATATGAAGAGACGTCGATGGTACAACACCCTGTACCATTGCAGTTCTGCCTGGCCACCTTTTCCGTGATTTCTTTGTCAGGACAAGTAACTGTACAGAGCTTCACAAAGCTATTTCTGTCTTGATCAAGGAGGCATATATCAAAGTCACAGCCAGTAATGTTTATCGTAGCATAAGCACGAGTAAAAGATCTCCCTGGGACTTTCCAGGACATGTTATAAACTTTGGTATTGGGACTCATTGGGATTGCACGGGAAAAATCGACAGCGATATCCATATAGAGGTAGTTTGAGCTGCTACCATAGGAAATAGCATCAATATCTTTAATAACCTCTGTGCCGCCCTGGAGGAAGAGCCTAGGTGGTCGTGCGGTGTTGTCACAAGTAAGATTGAAGTCTGTGTTCCGGAAGCAGCCGGAACCGATGCCGAATGGGTAGTCGAATGTCAGGTTCCCGCAGCTCTTTGGACAGTCTTCCAGAGTGGGCGCAGAAGAAAGACTGGTGCTGGTGATACCTTGATTTCCTCGAACGCTGGATGATCTCACCATGGGAGTCACTGCAGAAAACATGACAAGCAGTAATAGCAGAGGAACCACTGAACAGATGGGGCTCATGTCCATCTTGATAGTGCTCAGCATTCAATAAGTTGCAGAGCTTGAAGTGTGGTCTTTGGTCTGTGGGAGAAGCGTTGCGAAGGGAAATGATGGGTTTTCATCCCCATCTAGGTCACGGACTTGCATCTTTATAAGTGTCTGATTGTCGATACCAAATCTTCAAAAAAATTGTCAAGATCAGTGAAAGACTAGTTACAGCGATGAGGATCGGTATCAATCAGTGCCACTATTAACTCTTTGTGTGAACCCAAATGCTGCTGTCTCTTTCCAATTTAGCCTAGTCCTTCAATCACAACCATTGACTGACCGGGTAAGAGCTATATTGGTAGCACGTCTTCTCACCGTTGTCCAATACACCGTACTAAAGTAGCCAATTGTAACCAGTAATTGGCTCCTGGTCAGTCAATATTCTAACCGTATAAAAACTTGCAGTCGTCCAAAGCAAACTCATCAACACGGTGAGCACATTTTCCATCATGTCGCCGTTGTACGTTGACACGATGGGAATTGATTGCCAACCAGCTGCAAAGCAAGTATTCTGATTCTAGCCCATGGAGCGGGGAGTTGAACAATTTGATCGTGGGAGTCTGGATCTGCATGCAGAAAGTTTTGACAGGAAGAGAGAACACTTGACATATGTTTACAGTCGAAGATTAGTTTAGATCGATAAAAATATTTTTTAGTATATCTTTTTAGCAATTTGTTGAAGTCATTTGTTTCGTATGCATTAGAATGTAAAATTTTTACTGCTAGACCTTTTAAAAAACTTATTTTACGAATGAATCCAAAAAACCTATAGCTAAGAATGGACCCCGAGGTCCACACCAAACCCTAAGGCGTTGACCATTCACATCTCCGCGTCAGAGATGCTGGTGCTAAGCATCGACATGGCGTTTGTGCATGGAGATGGCTTCAAGGAGGTCAGCACAATCCTTTGGCGCTAAACCCTTGACCTCAGTGACAATACGTTTGGCGTTGAGGTCCCGACTTAAGCTGAGCCAGCCGCCCCCAACCCATTCTTCCCTTTTCTTCTTCCTCCCTCCGCGTGCAAAAAACGGTGTTCTCTCTCCTCCCCTCTCCAAAATCCACAAATGCGCTTAAAATCAAAGGTTTTTTGCGGGGATTTCGCTTGAAGGTGGCCGATGAAGGTAAACTCATCTATATCCTTTTTTTTTCTTTCATGTTGATTTGGATGAGAATTTGATGAAACCTTAGTTTGTGATTTAGGGAGAAATTCCTAAATTTGAGGGCACTTAGTGGTAGTGAACACTAGATTTAAGTTGAGGAAACCCTAATTTGTGTTGTAACCCAATGTGATTGATTAAGAGCTTTTAAATGTATAGATATGGATTATTGAGGGTTTCAAAAAAAATGTATATGGATAGGGTTAAAATAAATGGATGGAGCAATGGCAAAATTCATTACCTTAGTTTCTGCTGCAGTCGAATGTGAATGTTTGATAATATTTTGATATATAGATATGTATTTTTTTAGGTTTGCTAATAATATGTATGGGTAGGGTGAAAAAAAAGGATGGAGCAATTGTAAAAATCGTGGATTGTGAACTCTAATTGTTGGTAACAAGTACATGGTTTTACAACTAATGCTTCTCATTATTGTGTCTTATGATATTCAATATTCAGATTGATGACAACCGGTGCTTTTTAATTTTCCAAGATGTGCAAGTGCTAGTGTTGGAGGAGTATTATGAGGCGAAGCATCGAGCTTCAAAGGTGACGCAGGAATGGTAAGTTGAAAAAAGACAACAATTTTACAATTTTGTAAATAACTTTAGCACTTTTATTTTTTAGGCACTATCGGTTCTTCGAGTCCGCACACACACGCCGTTGGTATTGGACCCAAGATATGTCTCATACCTCTGGCAGGCTAGTCTCCTAGCCTTTTGCACCATGGTCTCCTGTGGGTTGCCGGTTTTCGGCTCAGCACCACTCATAGCTCTGGTGGACTGATGGAGGCCCGACACACACACCTTCGATCTCCTTTTAGGAGGGATGACAGTGACACTCCAGGATGTCGCTATAATTTTGAGCCTTACCTTAGGGGCCATGTGGTGACTGGGGATACAAGTTCTAGTGGGTGGCAAGAAAGAGTGGAGGAGATGCTTGGTATTCCTCCCCTGACTCGCACTCCAGGCCAAAGGTAAACAAAGACGACCAATGTTCCTCTCCTATGGATAAGGGAGCAGTTTGGGATTTGTCCTCCGAATGCGGATGATGCCACCGTGCAGAGGTACTGTCATGCGTATGTGCTTAAACCTTTGGAGTTGTCCTTTTGTCAGATGCATGTGGCTACATGGCCTCGTGGATGTGGTTGGCACTGCTGATGGATCGGCAGGAAGCCGGTGCACTCAGCTATAGGGATCAACCGCTTTGGCATGGCTATACAGACAACTCTGTGAGGCGTGTTGCAAAACTAAGGATAGGTTAAACTTGAGAGTGGCTGCACATAACTCCTGCAGATTTGGACGTGCCTTCGCTTGCCTATGGGAAGGCCAGCTTTTCGGGCTCGTAGACAATGGGAGTTTGAGGAGGATGATAGGTGTCCTATGGTGGTGCACCTTTTCGATGAGGGACCCCCGCCGGCCGGCCGACGGGAAACTATATATTTTCACTATACCAACGAGTTTGACAGCCTTCAACCAACTGAGGTAATCAGTTGTAAGCTGTGTATGTATGTTCTCTATTTTTCATTGATGTACTAACTCTGCAAATACGAATGTATAGGTCACATGGGAGCCATATAGGCCGCATGACATAGCTGAAATGCAATTGAACCCAGTGTGCTACGTTGACTAGGAGTATTGGATCCTAAAGTGCCCACTTATTTGCGATTTTTTTAAATAATAATTTTTATTGGAAAATCATAAAAATGGTTGGCGCTAGGGTAAAATTGCAGAAATAGAGACCTATTACCAAGGGCCATGACGACAGGCTCCTCGTCGCCATAAAAAACAACGACAGGCGGGAGTCATTGAAGGCCCAGACGATAGGGTGGCCTATCATCGGTACCGGCGACGATAGGGCCCATGCCCTGCCAGGTCAAGGGTTGTACAATTTCATTAGTTGATCATGAGTTGACCATTAGATTTTTCAGAAAATAACAATATTACAATGGACATTTATCATACATATTGTTTCTTATTACATAGTTATTTAAAACTTCAGTATTATATATGATTAAAGAAACAGAGAGTCAGCATATTAAATTATCAAACAACTTCCTCAAAAGGGGTGACATGATTTACCTCAACCGTCAAAACAACTGCTTGTGCATAGACTAAACCAAAAGGAGTACCCTTAGTGGCCACAAAGTATTGAAAAAATATTGCATATCACTTCATAGGGTGTTCCTCAATTTTTTTACCCAATTTAAGGAAAACGTTATTACTCAACTTGGCTTGACTATTAGCCTTAGCACAAAAAGGAGAAGAAATTGAATAATCTGATACCATAAGTATCCTGGTCTATAGTTTTTTTTTAAAAATCCTGGTCTATAGTTAAAAGTTCGACGGATAGAAAATATATAAATAACATGCCTCGTAATAAAGCCAATAACCTATTTATGCATCATATTCTTGAGTGGCGCAATCTCACTCCACTTCTTTTGAAATAATCTGTAGTGACCAACATAAACCAATGCTCTTTTGAAGAAGTAGAAGGATGTATTTGGCCGGCGAAATGTAAAGTCCAATCTCGAATGGTCATAGTTTAATAGTACCATAATACTCATCTTGGCGGCGGATGCCAATTGAATATCCATCTCTAAATTTTTGAGAAACTTCACCTCCCTTGTAATATCTAACGCATTCGTCAATTATACTCGGCCAACAAAACCGAACTCTTCTGGATAACTAATTAATCCTTCTCCCACAAAAACCTTATATTGCTCATTATCCACACATTTTAACATGACCCTATTACTAAACACCACACCACCATCTTGCCAAATTTTAGATTACCAAAATTTGGAAAAGTTTTTTTGCAACAAAATAAACAGGCCATAGTTTATTTCGGTGCTCAGTATGATTGCGCAAAGGCGTCACTTATTACAAGTAGTTTGAGTGTGAACATGTCCAAACGGTGTCTTATTAAGGAGTACTAGTCTAACTTTTAGCGTGAAGATGTCATTATAGACATTATTGACCGTAAGGATCTATTAACGAAAGGATGGTCCAATAATTTGGATGCAGAAGGTCTATGATCTGGATTTGGTCTTAAACACTGGCTTATAAAATCGCGAGCTTCCTTCGAAAGGTACTTTGGGATTACTGGTGGTGTTCCCCTTCCGATCGTGAATAAAGCTTGTGTCTGCAGAACAACAGTTGCAGGAATATATACAAACATATAGTAGTAAATATTAATACAGTTGGATAAAGTGGACACGTTATTTGAACTATTATTTGATTCTGCAGTTGAAAAAGTTTCCAGATGAACAACTCACCCATTCCATATCAGGATAAGGCAATTGACGTGTCAACATCTCAAGAACTGTGCAACCGAGACTCCATATATCAGCGCTTGTTCCATACGTCATCCTGGGATTGACAACCTGAAAGTTCAGTGTGTCCATTTACAGTGAACTACTAGCTGAATGAAGCACTGTACTTCTGCAAGCAATATTTCAGTACTTCAGAGCTCAACGCTCAACTATTGTTTATTAACATTTAATTGGGGAACTCCTTTTTCCTTGAGGATGCCCTAGTTTCTTGCACTTCATCCAAATAGTTATAAAAATTTAACAGTATAATCAATACAATCAATATGTCCAGATTCAACCTATTCAAACTGAAAAACAAATAAATAAACTAGATCTAGTAAGTGTACAATTCATAGCTATATTTGTTTTTTAATTTGTGTAGGTCGAATTTCAACCTATATTTATGTAGTAATATAATATATATGAATATATACCGATCTGTGTTGTTAATGTTTATAACTATTTAGATGAAATTCAATGGTGATATAACCTTAAAAATATCTCTCATTAACTGTTGGATATATCCACAGCCACATTATGCCGGCCGAGTTTCACTCTCACCGAATATATGCCATTATAAGGATAATATTGTGGTACCGTTTGTGGACCAAACATTAAAGGATGAAAACAAGTAAGATAAAAAATGTTTAGCATGTCCATTTTGTTCTTTTTTTTTTATCTTGTTGCGCGATCAATCAATGGTTCTATACCTCGGGTGCCATCCAATAAGCACTTCCCTGGCATGATTTAAGCACGCTGAATTTGTTAACCTGAAAGACAATTTATAAAAACGAGTTTACAGCAAAGTCAGTAACTAAAAACTCAAAGATCAAACCCAGACATTAGTGCAGATTTTGTTAGGCTGAAAGTAGACACCTCCTTAGCGAGACCAAAGTCAGCAAGTTTCACAGATCCATTCGCATCCACTAGTATATTAGCACATTTGGCATCCCTACATTAGAATTTTGAACTATGAATTGCAAGACTACATTCATACTCCCTCCTTCTTCCTTGTTATTTATTTTGTATCTGTAAGCCAAATTGAGAAATCTTGAAAGCAATTAAGAAATTAATCTCATTTATGTTGCAAAACAAGGACACCGAGACATGAATATTACCGATGAACAATCTTTCTATCGTGAAGGTAGGTCAATCCATTAAGGATTTGTCTTGTATACCGTGAAACATGAGAGTTTCGCAAGCGGTATTTCTGATACAAGGATGCAAGAGATCCTTGTGATACTAGTTCAAGGAACAGATAAAGTTTTGAGGAGTCCTGCAGTTGTCACACAATGGTGATAATTAATTCATCGACCTTAAAACAAATAGGGAAAGGAAAACCTAAGTATTTAATTATGTGTGTATACACGCGGTAGTATATAGCACATATGAAGAATCATAAGATCCTCAAAAAAGATGGAAAATAGATGATCACAGGATCGGTAACATACTTTATCAGTACCATAGTACTGTACAATGTTATTGTGTTTGAGCCGACTCAGAAGTGCAATTTCCTGAAAGGAAGAATCGATATTAGAAGATGCTTTATCCAAAAAAACACACCGTTAGCAACGGAATTATGAGAACAAAACAATCAGTGATGCAACCTGCTGAAGCTGAAAGATACACTGCTGTGCGTTGTCATATGTCCCTTGATCGTCTAAGTACACTTCTTTGACAGCAAATAAAACACCCTCGCTGTGAAGCATGCATGGTACGATACATGTCAGGTTATAAGAAATGTTATTTTCTTTTATGAATAACTAGGAAGGAAGCCCGCGCATTTGCACGGGCATCTTTTTTTATCTTCTATAGCACTCTGGAACGTAAAGTAGTCCAGAAATTGCATTACAAATTATCTCATTATAATCGTAGAAGAAAAATACATATAAAATTTAATCACGAACACAAATTACCTCATTATAACTGTAGAAGAAAAATGCATATAAAATTCAGTCATAAACCACTGTTGCCTTGCCTAGGTTATATGTAAGCCCTGCTTCACCACTACCCCCGTCATAGCCCCAACAATGGGTTGCCTTGTTCTTTTCCAATGCTAATTCAACGTCTTGGTTGTAGCATCGATTGGTCATGCTACTTGCTTGCAATCTTCATGTGCACGCCCACTCATATCCTTCATAGACACGTCCATAGGGCCCTACATCAGCTTGCCTAAGTGAGAATCAATATTGAAGCACATATCGTCGTTCACATCAGGAGCCCAATTCACTCACTCTCAGGAAGGACTTCATCATTGAATTGGCCATTTGAGCTCCACCACTAATCTAACATCATAATTGGGCTCCTTAGCTGAGTCATATGCACACAACTATGAAATTATGATACCCATGTCATTGTACGAAAAGTCTATGGTGCTTTCATCAATGGTGGTACGACAACGAAAGGATTAAAAAAAGACAATACAGGGAAGACGAAGAATTAAGAATGTGTTGCAGGATGGTATTGTTCTGTGCCAAAAGGGACAGAAAAATATGGTTTATTATTATTACACTACTTATAAAACTATATAAATGGTAGGGAACATATTATAATAAAAAACTATAGAGCACCATCATTATTGTTTAATATTATTTTTTTGACAAAAATATATTGTCTACCACGTTACAACGACCTTGCTCTTTAATAACCATATATTTAGTAACCAAAATAAATAATGAACCCTCTGTCCCATAATATATGATTTTGGCTATACAAATTGTATAGCCAAAATCCATTATAACATGGGAGGGATGGAGCATTTCTTGTCTGGAGTATGCTTATAGTCGTATGAGTGGGACACTAATAACCTCTTGTCCTGGCTAGAGCTTATGCTGACATATATCATAATATTAAATTGGATAATGCGGATAAGTGTATTAAAAATTATTTTTCTATTCTATTTGGAATTTTTTTGACTTATGTTTGTCATAGCACTTGAAAATATATGGAATTCCAATAAACCGTAACAAAATACAACGTGGCCCATTTAATCAGACTTATGTGACCAAATTGTTTGATTGTTGCCAAATATAAGTATTAAAGAAAAACCCTACATGTATGACCTTTTGTTTTTATCTATATTACTGACGTTTAGATAATGTGGGAAGTGTTGATAGGACAATGTTTTTTTACTACAGCTATCTCATATATTATAAAAGAATGTACCTTGAAATTAAATTCTTTCAATTCCATATGAATTTTCTATGAGAAATATAATGTTAAAACACCAATTAAATATAGGAACTACAATAAACTATAACCAAATATGAACACGAGTCTTTTAGTGTCTATGTAGACAAGTTGTTTGATTGCCACCAGAAAGAATTAGGAAAATAAAATCTATATGTATACAATAAAATATATAATTTAAAAGTTATCGATTGAATTTATAGCTATCTCCTTACATTATGGTTGTTTAGCTACACGTGTTTGTAGTTTAATATACAATAGCAAAACCTAATTTGATATTTTTTTTGCATAATATGTCATACTAGTGTCATATTTTTTTTTTTGTAATAGAACATATTAAATTATCCTCTTATTTGTGAAATGTACAACTGGTAAGAACATAAAAATAGATACATCTCAATTTAAGTGATTAGTCGTGCTTGTTCCATTTATAAATATAATATAATGACCTCTAATCTAATGGCATCAAATAGCATGTTTATCGGTTTAAGTGAACATAAATGGTCTCGTATATTCTATTTTTATTTATGTTTTCTACAATTTTTTCTATTTTAGGAGAATTTACTGGCTTTGTTTATTCTATAAATCTAATATAATCTAATACCTCATCTTTTTTCAATGTATATGATATTGGTCTTATGTAAAAGGGAAGAAGTTAGTATTGAACAGCAAGTATATTTGTCTAAGATGAATACATATATTTCAATTTCTCTCTGAATTTTAAGGTTTTTTTATTTTTCTAATAATATTTAAGATTATTCTAATTGAAGAGAGAGCATGAGGGAGTTGGTTGGGCCATGAGAAAGGAAGAGTACGTACGTACTAGGTACGGGGGAAGGTGGGGTGAGGCTGAGAGGAGAGATCATAGATTTTGTCGTGATTTTTGTTAATCGTGTATTAAAGCAGATCTAATGGTGGTAAATTATGGGACCACCGAATTAAATGAAAATTAACGGCTAGATGTTTTTTTTCTCAATTTTTTTTTAATTTTTCTAATTTATTAGAGTGGCACGTGGCGGCTTAAGAGCGTGATTTAAAGGAATTTTAATGGACTTTTAGTACTCTAACAAAGCTAATAATCTCACAAAAATCCAGAACATTAAAAGAGCAGTAATTAATTTACTTCTTGATTCTGTAAACTATTAGACTAAAAGTCATCTAGCGTCTATTGGCTTAGGCGTTAAAATGTAAACATTAAGTAGAACTAAATTCAAGCTAAATCACTCAATCTTACTAGCTAAGTAAATCCATAGTGATTGACGAGTAATTACAAATGATGCATCCAAAAGATACTTCTTACTTGCTGATCCCCTCGAAGACCACCCCAAAGGATCCACGTCCCAGGAACTTGCCCCGATTCCATGACCGGACCTTTCTCCTCCCAAGATCCCCATTCGACGGAATGAAGAACATGGACTCAGTGGCCTGTAGGTGCAGGGCCATCGACGGTGAATCAGGCTGTTCTGGGGAGGCAATTGCCACATCCATGCGGGGCAACTCCTTCGCCCTGAGCTCGGAAAAAGCATGCACCAGCAAGGGCAGCTCGTGGGCAGTCGTGTCACATGTGGAGCGCAGAATTGTCAAGGGAATGGGAGAGGGTGAGGGTGAGGGACTTGAGGGGAGCAGGACGCGGAGTTGGTGGGGCCAATAGTTGACAGACTGGTTAGCAGCAATCGAACACTGAAAAACAGTTATTCTAACGAATCGAATTTTTGTACAGATTACAGAATTTGAAAAAAAAATCCACCAATATACACACTTCTTACGGCAACAGGCCAGCAAGGCAACACCGAGCAACCACAAGGTAGCTTGTTGCTTGCAGTTGCAGCTTGCTGTTGCGGTCACCGCTGGGAGTCACATGGCAACAACTATCACTTGGTGCCGCACGGTATCGTGCCACGGCAGCAGGAAATCAGAAATATGTCTGTAATTTTTAAAAATTAGCAAATAATATAAGTTTTTGTTTTTTTTACGAAATACAATACAAACACATACGCTCATAAAGATAAACACTCATCCCTATAAACCCATATAAATAGTAGTTGAGCTATACTCACTTCTATAGATATGTATAGTTGGTTGAAAAATATATATACTCATTCCATTTATGCATGATGTCGCTGACTTTTTAACATATGTTTATATGTTTGACCGTTTGTATCGTTTAGAAACCATTGATTATGCATAACTGTATGTCATGCTTAAAGTATGTATAGTAATGAAAACAAATTATCGAAAATAATTAATAACTACATAATTTTTCATAAAACAAATGGTTAAATGTATGTAAAAGTGTCAATGATGTCAAATATAAATGGAGAGAGGGAGTATATTGTTGGAAATCTATTCAATTTTTGATATAATTTAATGCAGAAATTCAATAAAGAAATAATCATCAACATGATGCCATAAAATAGAAAATGATCTTGTAAAAAACTAAACATGTAACACTAAAAAGAACACGATAACACCTATCATGTTCATGATTAATATGAGGAGATCATACCCCAGAGTTGAATATAGACGATCTATTTGATCCGCCATGGTTGCTTCCTCCGTTGTCTCCTCCATTGCCTCTTCCGTTGTCTCCCGATCCATCACTAGTTCCATTCCCGTTGATGTTGACGTTCGTCTTGTCCGTTGCCATGAGGAAGAACCTTGAGAAGTCGCACGGAGGTGCTCCCCAAAAACTATATCGCCCATGTACCCGTACAGGCACTCGTGACACGGCGTTAATTTCGGAGGTATACTCGTTCTAAGATCTTGTGTACGCAAAAGCTTAGAATCAAGGATGAAGAATTTGCAATGCAAGAGCTTGAACTCCAAGAATAATGGTGGAGAGAATGAGAGAGTGACTTCTCATGTGCCAGCAAGGAAGAAGAGTGAATGAATGACTGCTTAATTGAGTTCTAATGACACGTTTACGAAGAATAAATGCAGCCATTAATTCTTCAAACGTTTTAGAAGTTAACATCTCTAATATCTGTCTGCCACCGGATATTCCGGTAAGATCACCGGATAGTCTGGTAAAATAGTTTTTTTACCGGACATTCCGGTAGTTCTACTGGATACTCTAGTAGCACCTAACCTAACAGTCCACCGGACAGTTTGGTAAAAATCAGCATCCAACAGAGAATTTTTACTGAATGTTCTGATGACTTTACCAGACATTCCGATAAAAGACCACTCATCCCCTTAGCTTATAATTTGTAATTTTGTGCGCCTTTGAAGTTTTATTATTAGATTTAAATGGGTCAGACCCTAATTAAATCCAACAATCCCCACCAAGCTTCAAAGCTCACATGAGTATACCCAGTTCTGCTGTTGTTTTATATATCAGTGTTTCGACGGAGACTGTTAAGTTGAACTTTCACCTAGAAAATAGATTACACTTGTCCACAACTATGCAATGGACTAAGCCTTGAATTGTCAGTTTTGTACAGACAAGTTTCATCTAATTCCTTAACTGATACTAGACTGCTATCGGCATCCTCTCGGTTTGGAGCGTACGAGTCATACTCCAGGCCTTTCATGAGTATCTAGAGATCACCAAAATCTCATAGACTGTGACTAGTAGTTAAACTCATATAGGTGTGTTCCTTTCAATATGTTCTGTAGGATAACATCTCTGATTAAATAGCCACTCGGATCACATTAAGGTGTAAACCATCCTACCATACAGAAAAGGAGAGAAGTGCATAAAAGAGATGAGTTCCTTGTTAAATGACTTTCCTCCCAGTCACCATCCTAATTCATGTGATCTCCAATCACATTGAACAGGTTTCCACTACAGATATGACTCATGTGGATCTCAAGCCCATCTCACCCACTATCTATCACATTTCGTGATAGACTCTTAGTGAATTAATCTACCGTCTAGACATAGTCCAACGCTATTACTCCGGAGCTTTTCAATTTCCTGACAGATTTCAGTCGCCTTTTAACATGCCTTGAAGACTTCATGTTGTCTATTGAACTATTAACCTTAATAATCACAGTTTGATTATCATAGTTCAATAACACCGTTGGTATTGGTTTTTCAACCACCGGCAGATCCATGAGGAGTTTACGAAGCCACTTGGCCTTAACTGTGGCAGTATCTAATGCTGTGAGTTCTGCTTCCATTGTTGACCTCGTTAAGATGGTCTGCTTGCAAGACTTTTAGGAATTAGCGCCACCCCCAAGTGTGAACACATATTCACTGTGGCTTTTAACTAATCGGCATCAGATATCCAGTTTGAGTCACTATAGCCCTCCAATACCCTAGGGTACCTAGAATAGTGAACTCCATAGCTCATAGTGCCTTTTAGATAGCACATTACTCTTTCCAAAGCACGCCAATGATCATCTACCGGATTTGAGACAAACCGACTCAATTAGCTCACAGCAAATGAGATGTCAGGCCTCGTTGCGCTAGCTAAATACAATAGTGAACCAATTATCTAGGAGTATCTCAATTGATCCCTTGTTATTATTTGGTTTTTCCTTGATAACACACTAGGATCATAAGGGGTAGAAGTAGGCTTGCAATGGTTGTAACCAAAATGACTCAAGATCTTTTCTACATGGTGGGATTGCACAAGTGTAACCCCACCATCAACTCCTCTCAATAGCTTGATATTCAAAATAACATCAGCCACTCCTAGATCTTTCATGTCAAAGCTCTTTGACAGAAAGTCCTTAACATCCTCAATCACATTGAGACAGGTCCCAAAGATCAATATGTCATCGACATATAGGCACAAGATCACTCCCTCTCCCCCACCATATCGATAGTACACACATTTGTCAACTTCATTCACAACAAAGCCAGTGGATGTTAAAGTCTTATCAAACTTCTCATGCCATTGCTTAGGAGCTTGTTTGAGGCCATACAAGGACTTCAATAACTTACACACCATGCCTTCTTGACCTTTCACTACATACCCGTCTAGTTGATCCATATAGATCTTCTCTTTCAACTCTCCATTTAGCAAAGCTGTCTTAATGTCCATTTGATGAACGAGAAGACCATAAGAGGCTGCCAGAGCAAGTAATACTCGAATGGTTGTCAAGCGCACAACTGGTGAATCAAAGAAATCCTCGCCTTCTTTCTGGGTAGAACCCTTGGCCACAAGCCTTGCCTTGTACTTTTCAATAGTACCTTCAGGCTTAAGCTTTTTCTTAAAAACCTATTTGCATCGTATAGGTTTGCACCCATATGAACGCTCCACGACTTCCCAAGTTCCATTAGGCATAATTAAATCCATCTCACTCCGTACCGCTTCCTTCCAATAGTCAGCGTCAAGAGATGAATATGACTCTTCAATGATTTTTGGGGTGTCATCCACAAGGTATACAATGTAGTCATCACCAAAAGACTTTGCAGTCCTTTGTCTCTTACTCTTTCGACTAACTAGAATGTTATCCTCCTCTGGATTTTCCATAGGCGTTTGTTCATCATGTACTATCGGTTCAATAAAATCAGGGGAAAATATAGATTCATGACTAGATGTGCTAGGTGCATTTTTCATGGAAAATTCATTTTCAAAAAATGTAGCATCTAGAACCTCCCTCAACTCTCTTGCGGTAGTTTCGAGGGTTCTTCTTATGCACCAAGTTGGCACTAGAACCTCCCTCAACTCTCTTGCCACAACTATCCTTTGCTCTCGCCTTCTCCTCAACACCCAAAGAGGCAATTAATTCAGTGACCTTGAACTGTTGTCCCTTGTGTTTTAGAGAAGTAGCAAAGTCAGACCAAGATTGTGGTAATTTGGCAATAATATCACCCGCCACAAACTTGTCAGGCAACTCACAGCTATTGTTCTCGAGTTCCTTTGCCAACATCTGGATCTCACGAGCTTGTTCTACTACAGAATGGTCATCGACCATCCTGTAGTCATAAAACTGCTCCATGACATAAAGCTCATAGAACGACATCAGAAACCTCGAACCTAGCCTCAAGTTGTTAGCCAAAACGTTTATAAGTGCACCTTGAAATAGACAATCCTCCTTCTCAAACTTCCTATCATCCTCATCAGATAAAGGAGGTTCAGACGGTTTACCTTGTGCAACAAAAAAGCATTCCATAGCAGTCAACCATAGCACAGCCCGAGTTTTCCAACGCTTGTAATTTTGAACCATCGAAAGGAGCTGGACATAATGATGCAGCAAAGCTAACTACCGAAAATGACCTATATAGTTTTTGGATTGTTGGAAATCTAGTCAATTTTTGATATAATTTAATACAGAAATTCAATAAAGAAATAATCATCAACATGATGCCACAAAACAGAAATTGATCTTGTGAAAAACTAAACATGTTCAACACTAAAAAAAAACGATAACATCTATCATGTTCATGATCAATATGAGGAGATCATACCCAAAGTTAAATGTAAATGGCCTACTTGATCCACCATGGCTGCCTCCTCCGTTGTCTCCCGATCCATCACCAGTTCCATTGCCGTTGATGTTGACGTTCGCCTCGTCTGTCGCCATGAGGAAGAACCTTGAGGAGTCGCACGAAAGCGCTCCCCAAAAACTATATCGTCTGTCTACCCGTACAGGTACTCGTGACACGACGTTAGTTTCAGAGGCCTGCTTGTTCCAAGATCTTGTGTATACAAGAGCATAGAGTCGAGGATAAAGAAATTGCAATGCAAGAACTTGAACTCCAAGAACAATAGTGGAGAGAATAAGAGAGTGACTTCTCATGTGCCAAGGAGGAAGAAGGGTAAATGAATGACTGCTTAATTGAGTTCTAATGACCTGTTTGTGAAGAATAAATGCAACCATTAATTCTCCAAACGGTTTAGAAGTTAACACCTCTAATGTCAGCCTACTGGACATTCCGGTAAGATCACCGGATAGTCTGGTAAAATAGTTCTGTTCCCAACAGAACATTTTTACCGGATATTCCGGTAGTTCTACCGGATACTCCGGTAGCACCTCACTGGACAGTCTACCAGACAGTTTGGTAAAAATCAGCATCCCATAGAGAATTTTTACCGGATGTTCCGGTGAAAGATCACTCATCCCCTTGGCTTATAATTTGTATTTTTGTGTGTCTTTGAAGTTTTATTATTTGATTTAAATGGGTCCGACCCTAATTAAATCCAACATATATATTTAAATTTATTCACTATTCTAACCACCTATATGAGAAAACCCGATAGTTTTATAATCCTTATAGTTAATCATCTTGAATCGCAACGAAGCAGGTCAATCCAGCAAACATGGATAGCCAAACTAATCAAATGATAAATAGTCACCATCAATGACCTCTCCAGTTTGTCCGTGTCTTTCCACCATCAAGTTTCACCACCACCACGAGATATAACCAATCCAGACCACTAACTAGTGAAAAGTAGTACTCACCCACAATGGTTTCATCCAAATACAACTGCAACACCAGATCCGGTCGTCGCTGACCGCGAGGGCATTATATCTGGCCTCACTAAAAAAAAGTCCAAATCCACAGCTACGAAAACTCCAAATCCACAACTATTGCTGCATGTCTACCTACCTGCACCCAATTGCCTAACCAACTACACCCAACCATGTAGTCACTCATAAAATATTGTCTTTATCTCTAAATATAAATATTTCTACTTATGAATCAAATATACAAATGAGAGCAAAGAGTAAGATATAATTAGAGAGATTAAAGATAGGGACTATCTCCTTCCACCATGATGATTTGAGAATTTTCCTATTGGTGTGTCGTTGAACCGTTGTATTCATGTCGACCCGCACTGGAGTTATGACTTTGAAAAAAAAACACCTCGCTTTACATGGTAATATTCCTTGCAACCCTAGGATAAAAGTTTGTGTCCTCATCCTCTTTCACAGTGGCCCTCAACTTCATTGGATATCTTGCGTGCATAATTTGACGTCTCTTCATGTTGTATCAGGATAAAATTGATATTTTAGGCTTCTTAAAAGTAGGTTTCGCTGGAACGCCCTTCCGCAAATGGGTTTCGTTAAAATGCCCCTCTCAAATAAGTCCATACCTCTAGAATGCCCAAAAATCAGCTGTTTTGCCATTCTCAAAAGTGGGTTTTTGGGCATTCTAGCTATATGGACTCATTTGAGCGGGGCATTGTAACGGAACCCAATTGCGGAAGAGCGTTTCAGCGAAACCCACTTTTAAGAAGCCTAGAATATCAATTTTCTCGTTGTATCAGACATAGATCCTGGCACAGCCGCTAGGGAGGTAGAGCCGTGTGGTCCTGCGCCAACTTCTTCACTTGCAACTTTTACTACAACTTCAGCAACAAATCCATTTCCTCGTTCAGGTGATGGTTTGATAGGTTACAGCCTGTATTCTAGGTACCCTTGTGTCCACAACGGTAGTAGCCTAGTAGGTACCTCGCAACACCGTTCAAAATTTCGGAACAAAAGTTCCAAATTTCAAAAACTGCAAATCTAATAGGTCATGAACCATGGACCACATTGTTTCCGTGTGTTATATGTTCATAGAAGCTATTATTGTATTGTTCTATGAAAAAGAGACTAAAGTCATTCAAATTTAGTTTTAAATTCAAAATTCATTTGAATATTGTAACATACCAAGAATTTTAAAACCTAGCCTTTGAACTTAAGTGTGTGTTTCATTAGTTAAATCAACTTGTTTCCAAAATTTGCATTAAAAAAACTTTTTCTTGTAGTTGAGTATTAACTAAATCCAACTTTCACTTAATTATAACAAAAACCAACTAGACTTGTGCAATCTTTTGAATAGCGCATTTAAAATAAACAAGTAATTTAGAAAATAAGAAAACTAGCTCTATAAATCTTGGTGCACATAAAATAATATAATAAAAAGTGTCACATGCATCATGTATAATGTCCTTGAGAGCTTGACTTATTTTTATTGTTTTTGGATTTTCTTGAATAATCAATTAGGGCATATGCATGCATTACAAGCAATCATTAATCAATTCCTATGTCTAAACTTAAATCCTAGAAAAATTCACACAAGCACTTCACCTCACTAGCAACCACATAAAATGTTTACTAGTTTTTATAACCTAGTTTGGTCCCTTCTTGTTGTGCTCTAAAATCATCCAACTGGGAGTTCTAACCTTAGCCCAATGCCCTCTTTGCCTCATCATCAAATCTCAACCAAAGACAAACTTGGAAATTCCTTTCAGCAAAGTTGAAGTTTGAATTGTCCTCTCTTAACCATGAGCTCTGAAAGAGCTAACATACCCTCTATCTATTTCTTCTCTCATCTCCAAAACTCAATCCAGCACTACTTTCAGCCGCAAATCACACCCTCATGCTCTTTTTCCGTGATCATCAAGCTTAAACCATTAGGTTTATAGCAAATCCTTTTTAACCAAAGTTTAGAGCAACTTGTGCCCTAGCCAAGAAGCCCATCATCCAGTATATTAGACCCCTCTACCATGTTCAACCACTTCTAGCAAAACTAGAATCCTATAAGCCATTCTATGACTTAGCCATCCCTCCCTCTCTCTCCAATTTTGTCTAAACACAATCTTGCCCAAACTCTTCAGAAAAGTTGAAGTCCATGTTTCACTCCAAACCCTAGCCTTTTGCTGAACCAATTTAATTTCTAAGTATTTCCTTCATCCTCACCAAAATCCAATAAAACAATGCTTGCAGCCATCAACACCATGAACCCTAGTTATCTAGATCATCAAGGTCAAGCCATAAACCTTTTTGGAAATCCCTTTTAGCTAAAGTGTAGTACACCAAATACCCTAGCTACACAGTACAACATCAGGCCATATACCTAATTCTAGCTTAATCAACCAAGCCACACAAAAGTGAACTCTAGAGCAAACAATATTCTAAGTCTGAATCCTGAAATCAGTATTGCTTATCCTACTTTAGTAGATCATCATGCCCAAACTGTGACCTATATGAAACATCCCTTTTCATACAAAATTTAGACCATATTATCCTCTATCTAGAAAGTCCATCATAAAGCCAATAGCCTGTTCTCAGCATACCTAACCAAGCCCACTAAAACTAAATCCCCTCACTTCTTTAGCGGACAGAAATTTCAGCCTTAGGCCCTAGGCTTATTTACCACTTAACCATTTTTGCTTAGCCACCATAATTGTTACTTAAGCCCATTGACCAGAACATCTCCACCACTGAGAGACACACATCAAACAAACATTAGACGACAAGAGACCAATTTTCTCACCTTTTTACCTCAGTGAGAGCAGCTGACCAAAACCCCTCATGAACCAAGTCATGCCTTGCCCTAGAAGTCTCAAAATTGTGTTTCTCTCTATGACAATGGGCCCCACCTGACCCAGGTAGTGAACCATGTCTATTAACACCTCCCACCACTCACTTTCAGTAGAAAATCACCTCCACCTGTCTGCTCCTGCTCTTCCTCTTCCTTTCCTTCCAACCGAAGCCATAGCCAAGTCAAGTCCGGCCATTTGTTCCAACAAACGTATCCCTCTTCTCGGCATCATCTCCTCTTCACGTTCCAACAAGTCTCAGGGCCAGAATCCCTCTGGAACGCCAAGAACAACACTTTCTTCCTCGGCTCCGGCAACTTCTTCGCCGTCGCCATGCTTCTTTGGAGAGCCACTCCTCTTCTATTCATGAAACGTGTTCTACTCATGGTGCCGAACCCAACCATGCCTCTTTTGGCGCATATCCATCCGATTGAGCACCTGGTGCGTCGTCTTCCTCGCTGCCAGCCACCCGGAGTCGCCACCGGCTAATAGATCGCCGTTCGCGACGCCTCGAGCCACGATAACTCGAGCTGCCTCGCCATCGTCGTCGTCTCTGCCTCCTTGAGGTTCGGCTAAGAGGAATCGACCTCTAGTGCCTCCAATCATGAGAACATCGTCGCCGCCCTCCTCGCCGGCGCAACGCAACTGGTTTCCATCCTCCCCGGTGAACCAACGCCCTTCTCCTTCTCTATGTATCTTCCTCGTCCTCCCTCTAACCTCTCCCGCACCTCGCTGATGTAGCACATGCCCGCAATCGAGCTATCATCGTCTTTCCCCTTTTCCGGTCGTCCGCCATCGCCGTCAACGACCTTGCCCCTCCAGTCTGTTTACGGCCAATTCCTTGGGCACAGACCGTCTCTGGGACGTAACTAACACCCCCGTAGACTTGCTGTTGTAGGGCGGGCCTTGAATCGCTCTGCCACAGTCAACCCTACGGATTCCACCGCCGCCAGGCTATCTTTATCTCTGCTGGTGCTGTCCAGATCCCAACGAGCCCGGATCTTGCCGTGGTAAGCATCCTATTACCTCATAGAAGCACATGCATGCACGGTTTTTCACTAATAAGCCAAAAAATGCACATGCACCGCACGGCCGAGCTCCGCCGCCACCGGCGACCTTCCCAGCCACCATCCACATTAGTGCCGCCAGTCGAATCTTTCCCTCGACCTAAGCTACATTTTCTCTTTTGAGTCCATCCCTGAAACCCATCCTATCACCGGTCGGCAAGCCATCTTTGACCCTACCCGCAGCCACAGAATGTCCCCCACACCACCTCCAGTAGCTTCGTCGTAGGTCCACCTACCCGTTTTGAGCACCGCCGGGCTCTGCCAGGCTACTGCTTGCCGCCGAAGAGCTTTGCCACACCGCTCGGGCGGCCTCTGCTCTGCCGCGCGCACTGGCCATGAGCCACTAGTGAGTGGGCCCTCCCTGCCAGCCGCACCATTAGGCGCCTAGGACCGCTTATAATAGAGGTTTAAAACCCCCGAGGACTAAAGTGAAAAGTATCAGTCACTTACATGTGGGACCGAGGACCCACAACCCACACAAACCCAGGGACCTAATTGCAAGACTGCAGCCAATGACATGTGGACCCCGCTGAAAATTAATTTTCAAAAAAAAATCCCTTCTGTGTTTTCTTTTGAACTGAAAAATAGGCACAATTTGTAAAATTCATAGTAAATTGTTTTTAACTCCAAATAATGCCAAACCAATTTTCTTAGATTCATAAAATTATGCACTATTTTCCTGTGAACTAAAACTTGACACTTTCTGTATAGAAATATCTTTAAAATTTGTGTAGTGAATAAGTAGTATAAAATATGCCTAGAACTTGTAAAATCTATAGAAAATTCATCTTTTCTCCAAAAATTGTGAAACCAGTTTTGTTGAACTTATAAAATCATTTTCTATATGTTTGTAAAATAAAACATGGCCAATTTTTTAAATGAAATGTCACTTAGGATTTTATAACCTAATTTGAATATGCACACTTGCAAAATCAATAACTTACACGTAAAAATTGATAAAATAGAAATTCTTCCACCACAAATCGTCTAAAACCAGTACCAACCCACTGCATCTTTATCATTCATTTTAGAGCATTTTGGATTTTATTATTGTTTTGTTGTTTATTCTGTATACGCGTAAATTGTATAGATGACGGTAATCTCGACAGATTAGTGATTGTTTGCCTGCTAACCTGGTGGTGAACATTATATTCAAGGCAAGTTTGCCCCTTCTTTGACCACATTGATCCTACGTTTTTAAGGGCTAAATGTTTCTAATGCAAACATGCATACGTCAGCAGTATTGATTTTGGTAAAAACTATATAAATGTGGGAATTGTGGATATAACCTAATTGTTGCACATTCCACCTTGAAACAGTGAATCCATTATTGTTTGTACCCTTAGAGTGCTTTTGACTACAATGATTTGTGCTTACTTGGGTTCATATATGCTTATATTGCCGCTACATGCTTATATATGGTTACCGCTTTACAATTACTCACTTTTAGAAAATGTAATATGTGAAAATTTGTATCTTGATGTTTCTGGACAGAAGTTTAAAGTTTGGTTATTGTGAACTGAAAATCGAGATAAACTTGATTTTAGACTCAGGCAGCGAGTGGTGTACATACGGTGGTAGTTGTACACCGATAGGGGGGAGAGTTTGCTTGAGTTGATTAAGAACCTCACTCTATGTCACTAATTAAGGAAAACCGTATAAACCACATGTGCCACTATGGGGTGGTTTTAACTTATCAAGCTGTTTAGAGTCTAGCCTTGCATTTTGGTAGGCCGGAGAGGATGAGTTAGCTTGGTTAGTAACTCATAGGAACTTCCCATGTTGATGTTGATGCTGACACTTGATTTATAATATATGTGATTTGATGATTTGAGCGGGTGACTAAGTCTGTCTAATACAACGGTGTTGTGTCTCATGAGGGATTCCGGGCTAGGTTCCTCACAGCGTTAGGTTAAAGCATGGGCCCACTCTAGCTGTCACGTCCCGATAAATCCTTAGTTTTATAAATCGTTGTTTAATTGAAATAAAAGAAATCAAAAGAGAGTTAATCAACAATAAAATTGGTGCAAAAAAATTCAATTTAGACTCGGATAATTTTTCCTTTAAAATTACTCCCGGTCGAAAAATCGGCTAAAAGCGTATATTGAATTTACCGAGCAAGTCAATTAATTTTAAGGCAACAATAACCAAATAATGAAAGGAAATAAAAATAAAGGAAGTTAAACAGAAAGAGTAGTAGTTTCCTTTTTCTTTTTGGTCCCCCTTTTTTTTCTCTCTCCCTCTCTCTTTCTCTCCCCCTAGCCGGCCACCCGGGCCCAGGCCGCCGCCACGCCTCCCTCTCCTCTCCCACGTGTGCGCTGCCCTCTCCCTCCCGAGTCGGTCTCCTCTCCCTCCTAGCCGGCCGGCCACCTCTCTCCCTCTCCTTTCCTTTCCCACCTCTTTGCTTTCCTTGCCTCCCAAAGAAACCTTGTCATAATCCTAATCCAAGTAGGACTCCTTTTCCTTTTCCCTTTGGACCAAAACATGCCCACCTCTTCCTTTAAATAGCTAGCAACCCCTGCCCTTGCCTCCACCAAACCTGCGCCCCTGCCCTAAGCTTTCGCCGTCGCCTGCCGCCGTTGCCGGAGTTCACTGGAGCCCGCTGTCATGCCCGGAAAATCACCTTTTCCGAACGCTAGTGTATTAATCCCCATCCCAGGAAAAGCCGGGGTACACCACAACAAGTTGAATACAAAAACACATCTTTATTACACCGTTAATATTTACAATATTACAAAGGCACTTCAGGCTTGACAACAAAAGATAAACAAATAAAACTACAGCGGACTAGCAGGCCTACGGCTCCATCTTCATAGGCGCTCAACTGGGGTATAAGCCAAACTCCACTTAGGACTTCTTCTTCTTCTTAGCTTCCTTGCTGGAGGGGGGAAAAGAGAGCAAGACTGAGTACTCCAACCGTACTCAATAAGCCACACCGGCAAATGCAAGAATAGATGCAACAAGTCTCAAAGGATAGGTTATTTTGCCGGAATTGAGCAGTTCACAACCATTTTATTTTTAAGGCAATTTTAATAAATTCACGACCCTATGTCTAGTCAATATTAAAAAAAAATATCACGGTGACATACCCA